>CAJHNH020001398.1:0-67500 GCA_905116865.2 Candidula unifasciata | reverse complement strand
ACATTTACCAACCGCAACATCATAATTCCGTTTCGGATTACAAACTCACGTATCACCGCCAATAATAAATGACTGGACGGAAATTCTGGCTGATATCATGTATTGTAATGAGAAAGTGTCTCGGGAGTATGCCGGCGTCCTTGTGTATTTTTCGATTGTATATTTTTACATATATTGTGATTTTTTTCTCAAGTGGGTCATTATCGTCATCATCATCCTCCTCATCAAAAACGTCCAGATTTGACGTTACGTCATGTGCGAAAGAACAACATGCAATCTAGAGCACCTAGTAGGGCACCTGTCATTGAACAATGTATCTATGGTCAACCCTGTACAATGTCTCTAGGGCCAACCCTGTACAATGTATCTAGGGTCAACCCTGTACAATGTATCTAGGGTCAACCCTGTACAATGTATCTATGGTCAACCCTGTACAATGTCTCTAGGGCCAACCCTGTACAATGTCTCTAGGGTCAACCCTGTACAATGTATCTATGGTCAACCCTGTACAATGTCTCTAGGGCCAACCCTGTACAATGTCTCTAGGGTCAACCCTGTACAATGACTCTAGGGTCAACTCTGTACAATGTCTCTAGGGTCAACCCTGTACAATATCTCTAGGGTCAACCCTGTACAATGTCTCTAGGGTCAACCCTGTAAAGTGTCTTTAGGGTCAACCCTGTACAATATCTCTAGGGTCGAACCTGTACAATATCTTTAGGGTCAACCCTGTAAAATGTCTCTAGGGTCAACTCTGTACCATATCTCTAGGGTCAACTCTGTACAATGTCTCTAGGGTCAACCCTGTACAATATCTCTAGTGTCAACTCTGTACAATATCTCTAGGGTCAACTCTGTGCAATGTCTCTAAGATCAACCCTGTTCAGTGTCTCTAGGGTCAGCCCTCTACAATATCTTTAGGGTCAACTCTGTACAATATTTCTAGGGTCAACCCTGTACAATGTCTCTTGGGGTGAATCCTGTACAATGTCTCTGGCGTCAACCCTGTACAATGTCTCTGGGGTTGAACCCTGTACAATGTCTCTGGGGTCAACCCTGTACAATATCTCTAGGGTCAACACTGTACAATGTCTCTGGGGTTGAACCCTGTACAATGTCTCTTGGGTTGAACCCTGAACAATGTCTCTGGGGTCAACCCTGTACAATGTCTCTGGGGTCAACCCTGTAAAATGTCTCTGGGGTTGAACCCTGTACAATGTCTCTGGGGTCAACCCTGTACAATATCTCTAGGGTCAACCCTGTACAATGTCTCTAGGGTCAACCCTGTACAATTTCTCTAGGGTCAACCCTGTACAATGTCTCTAGGGTCAACCCTGTGCAATATCTCTATGGTCAACCCTGTACAATATCAATCAATCCCAAGGCGCGGCTGGAGTGTAGAGGGACCTTTTACTTTCATATGTTTCACGTGTGAGTTCCGGGGCCCCATCGTGGGGACAACAAGAATAGAAACACTGCCTTCCCAACAAGCGTGTCGTAAGAGTCTACTAATTGGGGGTTTCCTTCGAAGTCAGAGTGCATCTGCTGGAGAGTCAAGGAACCAACAGTTTATATACAAATAAGTCAGATTTGTAAAACAGATGTACACGTAACATTCATTCAGGTTCTGGTACAAGTCTAAAGTCCAGCAGTGGATGAACAACCAGAACATTCCGCGGGTGTTCACAGCCGATGAAATCGAAGAAGAGGAAGAAGACTTTCATATGTTTATACGTCACCGAATGTGGCAGCAGACCGCTTTGCGTTGGTTTGCACAGTGGTTGTGACAACCGACTGTTGAGTAATCAATGACAAATTCATCATCAAGTTCCTTGCCAGCTGGCTTAGGCGTTTATTTATCTCCACAGATCTCGGTCTTTGGTGTTCTGGATCAGTTCCAAGGATGATATTCCTCCACGCTACTGTCTTAAGCCATCCACCATCTTTCTCTTGGTCTGCCTTTTATACCTGATCTTTCCAGTCACCGCCATATTTTTCAGTGCTCATTTTCTCATCACATGACCAAAGAACTTTATTTATCCTCTTCTCATTGCTGTATATAATGTTCTGCTTTCATTAGCCATTTTCAGGCATTCTTTGTTAGTTATTCTGGCAGTCCGAGGTATTCGCGCCCGTGTGTCACCGGGGCCCTCACGTGAAGCAAAGAATATTGACACTGCACCCTACCAGGCATGTCGTAAGAGGCGACTAAGGGTATGGTTGGGCTTGAGGTTAGCTACCTCATACTGTAAAAACTATAGCCACGAAAACCAACCAACCATGGATAAGTCAAAAAGAGAAGCAAGTAAAACCCAGCTAACCAAGATGAGGGGAGGCTTTTCAAATAGAAGAAGTATGACGCCGTGTGGAGAAAGCCATAAGAAGTCCAGATAGTTGACGTACCTCGTCTCAGCTTTGAAAACCTCCAGAATTGGCACCTGGAATGTTAGAACTCTCTTCGATATAGGGAGAACAATGGATAGGAATAAAGGAAGGCCAAAAAACACATGGAGAAGAGAGCTGGAGAATGATGTTAGAAATATGGGGAGGACATGGGAGAGCTCCATGCAATGGCGAAGGATAAAACGACTTGGAGTGAGTTGATTGAGGGCCTATGCTCCATTGGGGAACCAAATTTGAGTTGCTTCCTATCCCTTCTGGCGAACTACTTAATGTAAAATGCCTAAAAACACGGCAACAGCCAAAACAATGCTAATGCTGGTTCTGCAACGTCCTTTATTGCAGCAGTTCTCAAACGTTTTTAGCTACGACCCCCTTGTCGGGCAAAGAAAATCTCACGGCACACCTACCCTTAAAGCGGTTTGAATACTTAGGAAAAGAAGAAGAAACAGTGCACATTTAGTGTTTAGTTGTCCTTAATGCAACGTGTGAAACTGTTTGGATTTATTTGTCATTATTTCCTTTATGTTTATGGGAAGTTTAGGTAATTTAATCCTCAAATCACTTGACCCAAAAAAGTGTGCTCCTGTATCTGTTTTGTTTGTAAACGTACGTTGAGAATGCACTACAACTTGCCAATAGCATTGTTTTCTGAATACACCTGCATCCAGATCTTTTCTTGGCATCCTTCATGGTATTTCTATTTTGAATTGCTGTCTTTGCTTATCTCAAGCAGATTTCGAAAAATTCCTAATTATTTAAGAACTGCTGCTCTGGAGGACTTGGATCTAACTAACAGTATGGTTATACAGTTGAATGGGGTTTCTGAGAGTTGTACCTGTGTGATTCTCATCCCTGAGATGTTAATCATCCTGCAGATTGCCATCCTGGAGGTGAAATCTTGGGGTTAGATTTCTTTGTCCCGGGTGTCCACTTACTCTCACACTCGTGTTGCATACTTTTTCCCCCCTATTAAAAAAAATGCCTGTCAACTCTTTGTTGGTCGAAGGAGACGGAGCACGTGTGAGAATGTACCCAGTGCAGCGATGAGATTTCTTGATCCAGTCATTAATTTATGTGTCTATTACAGTGGTGCTGAAAAAAAAATTGAGTAGAGAAGTAAACACATTTCAACAAATCAATGAATGAACTTAGGACTCTGGTTTGGACTAAACATACGCAGGGTAGTAAGCATACTTTGGATCTTTTCTCCAGGCGATGCCGGAGTGGTGGGTATTGAACAGGCAGACAGATTGGCCGGATCTGCACCACTGGGTGGCTAATTGATACATGACAAGGCAGATGTGGTCAAGGCCTTTTGGGAACAAGCAGCGGAATCAGTAAAGAAACAAGATAATTATGGCCAGGAGAGAATGAGGCACGTAGGTGTTACCAGAGGGTCTGGCAGGCTGACTACACTCAGAGGAAAGGCAAGGCGGACATATAGCCAGATTGTGACCGGTACCAACAGTTTTGGAAGTCTGCGCTGGCTGCTGAAGATGAGGACGGAGCACACGTAGGAATGCCCCGTGTGCTGTGATGTCAATTCTTGACTCAACCCAACTCAAGATGCAGAGAAAACCTGAAAATAATGCTAGTATTTGTGTTACTTGGTAAATTGATGGGTGGATTTGTGGATGGATGCATGGATTATTGCCTGAATGGATGGGTTGATGGAATAATAGATGCATTGATTAATAGATGCATTGATTAATGGATGGAAGGATGCATGCATGCATTGATTAATTAATGAAGTGATCAATGGATAGATTGATGAATAACAGGATTAATCTCACCTCTGTCGAAGTTCAAACGATAATCACTTAGTGATTAAATGTGTATTGTTCTACCAAACCAACCTCGACTTCAAAGCGTTAAAATAAAAAACACCAAAGTAAAATATAAAGGTGTACAACAAACAAGCCATTTCTGACGACAGAACAAGGTCGAAGCCAGACAAATGAGAATTTCACTATGGGACAAGTTTGTGCGTTAGCTGCATTTAGTGAACACGGAACAAGCGCAATAATACTATTTACAACCACTAACCAGGCAAGGAACTTTTATCCTGGGTGTTTGTATAGACTGCCGTTTCACACATGACTGAGGAAATTGAAAAGCAATCGATCCTTGAATCAATCAATCAGATACTGTCTCCCCAGTGAAGGATGTCTGCAGTGGATCTCTAATACAGTCTCTATTTTTTTTTTTTTTTCTGCATGGATGTATACTCTTTTAGACTGATGTTCATGCATCGCTTTATGTTATCCTCCCACCTGTATCGTTGTTTGTCGCTTGCTGGTTTGCGTTTCAGTTTTCCCTATGCATAGTCATTTTTTTTTTCCATACCAGGCTATCCTCCGAATAACGGGCACAAAAGATGGCGGCCGCAAAAACATCCTAACAGAGCCTCAGTCACGTCTCAATTGCGTACTTCCGGCGTCTTAATTTGCGGTTTTCCGGCGACTACCGCCACTGCCGTGGATTGGGGCTAAACTAGATGGCTGGGACCACGAGCAGCAGCTTCCGCATCTCCTGCAGCTTTGCTCGTGAGTCCTAGCCATCTAGTTTAGCCCCAATCCACGCCGCGTGAGCCGCGTGAGGGATACTCTCGGCGGTGACGGTAGTCGTCGGAAAACCGCAAATTAGGTCGCCGGAAGTGCGCAATTGACACGTGACTGAGGCCCTGTTTTTAGCCGCTATCTTTTGTGCCTGTTAATCAGAGGATTTAAATATTCTGCTACAGGTACATGATCATTAACAGGTTTCATGCAGTTTACACTAAACGATTACTGCGTTACACATTTTTTTTTTTTTAAGTTAGGCACAATTTTTTTAATGATCTGTATTGGACCGGCAAATCGTCAGAGGTATCGCTTGGTGTCTTTTTAGTAATTTGATGACGTTTTTGTTGGTTTGCTCGTATCTTTAACTCAGGATTATTACTGTTTGTGCATTATTGTTTAAGAAGGTTGCACAAAGCACAAACACCGTTGCATCGGAAATTACCACGGAGAAATATCTAAAACGCTCACACTTGCGACCACCCTCCCGCCCCCCCCGCCCCACCTCCGTTTGTATCCTGGGTAAAAGTAACGTTGATCTCCCCACGCCCCGCCCATATACACACTAGCTCACCTCTCATATGTAGTTCCTAAGCCCCGTAACCTTCGCATAAGGTTAGGGGTTGTTCCGGTATACCGTTGATATTGCGTGTTGTATATTTCAGCACGCCAGCGCTTTCAACGCTCCAAAAACATGGAGTAACTGGTGCTAACACAACCACCCCCCCCCCCCCCAGGCATTCTCTTTCTTGGAATGGAAATTTAATTGCAAGACATCACAGAAAGCAAACAACAGAGCGAGATACACCCGTAAACTTCAGTAAAGTCGACCAGCCCAACAAACTTGTAAAGGAAAAGTGACCTAATTTGTTTGGGGAGATTCACGTGAACCCAACCGTATCCTGTGAAACACCAGAAGTACTCACACATGTGCCCCATGTTATTAAGAAAGTTTCAAAGGAATTGATTTTTCTCAGAAGAATACTCAATCCTTCTCCTTCTCTTCCTCCTCCTCCTCCTCCTCCTCCTCTACGATCTAATCTCTGCCAGCAACTATCAGCCATAAAGATAGTTATTCTGTATATTTTGTTTTACATATTTTTGTCCCACATAAATCAATTTTAAAGATGGGAAGACAAGGGGGCGGGGTCATGTTTTTAAGGGCAGCCGAACAAATTAATTTCATATGCAATAATTTCAATTCGAATGTTTTTTTTTTTTTTTTCAGGCTCAGGAATATTTTGGTTCCCCAACGGAGATAAAGAGCGAGTTAGCTTTTCGATCCGAGTTAGACTGTACTTGTTTCATATTTCAAATATTTTTATTAGTACTGTTATTATTGTGCACTTAAAAAAGGCTTAGGTCCCTTGAGGTGTCTATCGCACCCAGAAAATTGTGAGGCAACTAAGCTCTGACACAGATTTCTCCAGAGCACCGTGGCTAGTTTTTGCGTTATTCTTTCAGTATTCTTTGCCAACACGCCCGTTCATCGATATTTGTACGCAGTTACTTCCCTTCGCCTTATTTGCTGTGTCAAGACCCGCACCAGCTGACGTCACCAAACCGGGCTGACGGTACGTCAACACAGCGATTCTCAAACCTGGTGCCGCGAGCGTACGTCAGGTGTACCACGGCATTAATTAAGAATTTGTCCAAGCCTGCCTCACATTAAATTTGTACCTTAACATTAAATGTGCACTGTTTTTCTTTTTCTAAGTATTTAAGCGCTTTAAGGGTAGGTGTACCCGCGAAATGCTTTTTTGCCTGACGAAAAAAAGTTTGAGAAATGTGTTAGCGTATCGATAGCTTGGTTTGTTTGACGTCAGCAGCATTTCACGTCAGCTGGAGCACGTCTGGGGTGGGAATTCTACTCGCTGAACCTATCCTTCTAACCTCTGACTCTTGCCATTGACCTGTCATTATCTGCACGTTTTCTTGTTTCGTGTGATATTTACTTTTTATGGAGAAATGGGATATATTCCCGTCTAATTTGTCTCTTCTTCTTCGCCATTTTGTGATTTTTCTCTCTTTTTGATGTCTTCTTCTTCCCTCTCTTCTTCTTCTTCTTCTTCTTCTTCTTCTTCTTCTTCTTCTTCTTCTTCTTCTTCTTCTTCTTCTTCTTCTTCTTCTGCTTCTTCCTCTTCATCATCAGTCTTTTGGTTTAAGATCTGCCTTGCTGGTCTACCATTCAGGTTCAGATTTTGTAATCTCATGATGATATGGTAAACCTTTAGAAACTGCCGGCAGGGGACTATCCGATCGATGAGCCTGAGTTGTCGACTTTAGGTCTAGCAGGGAGGCAAACAGTTATTTGTACTTGAGTACTTTCTGAACGTAGAACACATCTGATCCTCTAATTAATCCTCCTGTGGAGGCTCTTGTTGGTCCTGTGGGTTTATCTACTGAGTGATTTATCTGTATTCAGACTGTCTGTTAGTAGCCCGGTGACTGTGTTTGCAGTCTGGGGCTCATTTTTTTTATCTGACAGCCGATTTGTCTGTCAATGAGACCATTTCTGCTAAAACTTTGGTCCATAAGAGTCACTGACGTAACAGTTTATGAGTTTGTGTTTTGTTTATTGTTTTTAATTTTTTTTTTTTTTTTATTTCCCTTCTTTCATTGTTTCTTTTCTTTTCTTTTCTTGCTTTTTTTTTTCTTTTTTTTTTTTCTCTCTACGTTTTAATTTTCTTTTTCGTCTTCTTCTTCTTTTTTCTTCTTTTTCATCTTCTTTTTTTTTCTTTTCTTCTTCTTCTTCTTCTTCTTCTTCTTCTTCTTCTTCTTCTTCTTCTTCTTCTTCTTCTTCTTCTTCTTCTTCTTTTTTTTCTTTCGCTTCTTCTTCTTCTTCTTCTGCCTCTTCCTCTTCTTCTTTTGCTACCTCTGCTTCTTCTTCTCCTTCTTCTTCTTCTTCTTCTTCTTCTTCTTCTTCTTCTTCTTCTTCTTCTTCTTCTTCTTCTTCTTCTTCTTCTTCTTCTTCTTCTTCTTCTTCTTCTTCTTCTTCTTTTTCTTCTTCTTCTTCTTCTTTTCCTCCTCCTCCTTCTCTTCCTCCTCCTTTTTCTTTTAAATAGAATTTTGTATGCTCCTTATAGGCCGCTGAGCTAGTTGTTCTTCACTTCTCTAAGGTTTTTCCTGACGCTTCTATATATATCTTCTTCAATATATCTTCAGTCTGATGATGTCACAGCCATGAAGTATCTTTTCCTCCTTTCTTTACTTCCTCGCTGCCAGTTGTTTTCAAATAAGGCCACAGGTCTCTATGAAGGCTGTGGTGTGACGCTCGACTTCCACCCATGCTGCAGCTTGCTTTCTCTACTGGCTAGACGTGGTGCCTGTCTACCATATAGAGCATGTCTCCTCTCCTCTTTCTTCTTCTTCTTCTTCTTCTTCTTCTTATTTTCTTTTTCTTTGCGTTCACTGGCTGTAAACTCCAGCAGGAAGTTCTGGGTGTTCATCCACATGAGGACTTTAATCTCGTTCTAGACCCTGCGTGTTGCGTGCACATCCGTTTCACAAGTGTATCTGTATAGAGACTCTTTGTTCCTTGCCTCTCAGATACATATACTCCGACTTCGAAGGATACCCCCAGTTAGCCGACTCCTACGACATGCTTGTGGAGGATCAGTGGGTCTTCTTTTGACTTCGCCACAAAGGAACCCCAAAACCCACAGGCATGTACTGGAGAAAATAATGGATTATAATGGCTGCCGTAATCTGGGTTTCTTTTTCCTAATCAGTGCCTCCCCTACCTGGCCGTTCTGCGTGACTTCCAATTTTTGCTTTAGATTCTACTCTTTCATTTCCATAATGATGCTGCGGCCTAGGAGCCACGTGGGCTGAATGTTGAATTAAGAATCGACATCACAGCATTTGGAACATTCCTATAAGTGCTCAGTCCCCCATCTTCAGCAGCAAGCGAAGAGTTCCTATTCCGGTGGTACCAGTAACCGGTTGATTGTATGGCAATCTCATCCTTCCCCTGAGTGTTGAGCGTCGGCCGGATCCCCTGGTAACTCCTCGCAGCGCCATTCTCCTTAGACCGCAAAGATCTATCTGTTTACTCGCTCCCAAAGGGCCCTCACAATATCTGACTTGTCGTACATCAATTCACCACCAAGTGGTGCAGAGCTAGCCAGTCTATCTGCCTGCTGACTCAATTCTTCTCAGGTTTTGCCTGGTATATTTTAAAGCTTACACTAAATGCATTAACTATTCATGATTTCTAATGTCACAGTGACAATTTTCGACCGCGCTTCCAGTTAATCTCATTTCTTCTCAAGCTTTTAGCTAGCACATTTCTTTCTCTTAAAGTATATGTACAGAAATACTTCAGTTTAAAACCAATCTGTTTTCTGTTCGTCCGATTTTTCACGTTCTTGCAGACAGTGTTAAAGTTAATTAGTATAAGTCGCCCCTTGTGGGATGCAATGTTTAGTTATTTTCAAGCCCCACGCTGGCTTGTGCATGGGGCCCCAAATATAAGTAAAGTGATAAGTAAAGATCCCTTTCCCCGCCTTTGGCGCATCGGGGATATGGGAAGAGCACCCGATATATTTACAGACCAATCGTCACTAGTCAGCATTACGCCGGCCGTCTTTACTTTTCCAGGACAGCCATCCTGGTTCTCATTTTTTGCTGGGTCGACCTGTGACGCCCCATTCCAAGATAAAAATCCACGCAGCCAGCAGTGGATTTCGATAAGGTACGATGGAATTACGAGTCAGACTCGCAACGCCTAAGCCACGGACGCCGCGGCCCTAAATATAGCCGGGCCATAAATATGGCCTAACGTCTGAACGGGGTTTCCGGGACCTCTCCACGGGTGATCCTCATCCGCATGGTAGCACTTTGTGTCGCCTTGTGTTTATTACTTTTGTGATGTCCTGTACACCTTACCTACATACCTAGTGTTAAAGTTATGATTGTTTAACCACCTTGTTTGTCTTTAATTATGTTCACATATATTCGTGAGGGGCAAATATTTTCTTCGGTGCGTTTAACTGGCTGTTAGCTAATTAATTTCTTCAGCTGGAAACAGTTCTCGGTTGTTGTTGTTTTGTTTTTTTTAATGTCTATTTCCTAATGCCTTACAATATTTTCTGCTCTAATATCTGCTTTGTTATGTATGCAGTTTTTTGTTTAAATAAGTGTTTTCTTTTTAAGTCCCTGTACATTTTGTGTGTTGACTGGTTTACTGATCTACAATAAGCTCGCTGTATATCCTTTACAAGACCTTGCAGAACGAACCAAAGCATTAGGCAGTTTAAGTTTGCCATTGCTTTCCCAGCAGTCGGTTTTTTGACACCACTTAAGAAATCATCGCAAAGCGGTCTGCTGCCACATCGCTTACAGGTGCAATCGCAAATATTTTTTTTTTCTTTCAATAATTCACTTTTCATTGGCAGTCTTTTCAGAACCGGATGTTTTTGTGTTTATGATTCTGCACATGCGCATTTCTTGACACTCATTTTGATTTTCTAGCTGCTTTTTCGTTGTCCAAGCTGCGGGGCTGCGTGCTCTCTGGAGGTATGATGCTAAAGGTTCCGGGTTTGATCCCCGGTAAGGGCTGGGATTTTTTCACGTGGTCTCTGGGTAGTGAGATCGGACGCCCGTGTGCATTGCTGCGCACGTAAAAAAAAATCCCTTTGTAGTTGGAAATCGAAAAGAGTAGCCTAACTGCGCTGTGCAGGCAGAATTTTGAGTTATTAAAAAAAATATATTCAAAGTATTTCAGGATCCTCGCCGGTGCTACAGAGCGTATGCACTCTGCTGAACTTCTTTGTACTCAGACTTGAGTTAGAAAAAGAACGGACCCCTTATGGGTTACTACCCGTGTGCCATGATGTTGGTCCGTTGTTCAAATCTCAGACCTCATACTTATCCAAGCTTCCGCGCCATAAAGTTGCGTTGAGTGTAATAACAAATAAAGATTCTCATTTTCAATCTGGTTCTGGGGAGAATGGCGCCGCGAGAAGTTACCATGGGGATCTGGCTGACGCTCAACACTCAGGGGAAAGGTGAGACGGATATACAACTAGACGGTTACTGGTGCCGTCAGAATTGGAACTCTTCGCTTGCTGCTGAAGATGGGGACGGCGTACTTGTGGTGGTGTCCCGAATACTGTGATCTCGATTCTTAATTCAAAATTGAACATTTATAATGTTTTGTTTATTTATCTACTTCTTCTTCAGCATTCGGAACCCTTGAGGTTCATTGCTGCAGATATCACCCGCCTCCTTTCATCTCTCTTGTTGGTCTTCTCTTTCCATTTGGTGACACCAAGTGTTTGCAGGTCTGTCTGGATATTATCTCTCCATCGTCTTTTGGTCTGCCTCGTGGTCTACGACCATTCATTTCCCTTGTGTATACAATTTGCACTTCTCTTTCATCTGACATTCTTTCAATTTGCCCCAACCATTTCAGTCCATTAGCACTCACGGTGCCAGTGATCCTTGGTGATTTAAACAGATTATAAATTTAGTTGTTGCTTCTTACTCTCCCGCTGTTTGCCTCTTTATTGGGTCTAAAGATTCCTCGTAAGACTCTGTTTTTAAAATAAGGTTTTATCTCATTTAGTTATGCTCCAAGTTTAAAACGACTGGTTTGCCTACTAGTTAAATTAAAAAATATCCGTCAATACTTGAAAAACTACTGCTATACATTGCAGTTCGGCGTTTGTGGCTTAGGCGTTGCGAACGAGCATCGTAATGCCGGGGTGCCGGGTTCGACCCCAGCTGCGGGACCTGCGCCTTGCATTGGTTTTAGACAGTAGTATTGAAAAGCCAACCGTCCAGTAAGCTATGGCAAACGTAAATTTAGCTGAGAAAACCACAACAGCTAAAAATACTGGGGTTGGTTCTGCAACGTCCTGTAAAGGATACGCAACTTACTAACTTATGTATTGCAGGGTGGGGGAATGTCCTACCACTTTCCGACGCCAGGCAGCAGTGCAAATATAGAAACAGCAGACGCAGAGATTTTTATCTGACAGGAAATATAAAAGAAAAGAAACCCTTGAAGAAAGATGTTAACGGGAAGTGACGTGAAAGAAATTAATTGAAAGACGTCAAATCTGAAGATAAAAACGACACCATGCACTAGGGGGAAAAAATTAGATGGACGCAAAATTGAATTATTCCGAAGTTGAAAAGAATTTCAAGATGTGCACAGCAGGAAAAAAAAAACATTTAAAACGTGCAAGGAAATAAGCGAATAAAACTCAAGACTTTAAATCTGTTGAAGAAAAACAGAAATTATCAGATAAATTAAAATCTCTGTCTAGCAAACTGATAATGGATATATACATCGTCATAATCAATTTGTCCTTTTCCTGTTCAGTGTTGTGGGGAGGAACAGTTTGCTATCCATTGCTTGATGGGCAGCAATGGCTTTTCATCAGTATTACACGTCGATGAACAAGATTTTTGATGCAATTAATTCATATTTTCTAGTACGACCATACGTCCCGTTTTCACAGGAACAGTTCAGTTGTTTATGTGCATCCCAACCGTCCTATCGGTACTCCTGTTGGGAACAGTTCAGTTGTTTGATATATCTCAACCGTCCTATCGGTACTACTGTTGTTCAGTTTTATTAAAATCGTAGAAATTGGCTCGCGGAAAGTACATAAACTTACATCCTTTGAAATTATCAGATTTCATAGTTCTAGAGACTTTTAATGACTAAAATGTGATAATAGAAAACTTCATTGTAGCATTTTTGTCAGTGCCGTTAAAGAAAATATTGTTTCGTTTCTTTCTTTGCGACAATGATTCGGGTTTTAATGTCAATAAAGAGCCAGCAATTAACCCTTTCACCCGGGCTACCCACAAAAAGGAGGTTCGGTAAACTATTAGGTTAAGTCTAGTGTGTCCCGTTTTCAGCTCAAAATATTTGTGCGATGTCCCATTTTCAACTCAAGTAACCAAAGCAGTGTTTCTCAATTGTGAATTTGAACTAAGAAGATACGAGCAATAGACTATACATTTATTGCCTGACATATTTCACTGTATCTGTTCAGGTGAATACTAAAGAATCAATTGATTAAAATGAATCTTCCTAACTGAAACACAAAATCGACTACATTAGGTTAATGCTGGATATGTGGACAGAACTGGTCTACTAGTAGCAGTAGTAGCAGCAGGAAGAGCAGCAGCAGCAGTATTAGTAGTAGTAGTTGTTGTAGTAGTATAAGTAGTAGTAGTAGTAGCAGCAGCAGCAGCAGCAAACTCTTTTACTAGGATTATATCTTTGAGGTCCCTCGCCCCTTTTCCTAGAAATATTGTAAAGCGGCGGAGGATCCCAAACACCCCACCCTCAGGACCACGAACTTCACCCCCAGGTTTTCAAGGTGTCGGCGCCGCTGAGAAGAAGTTGGAAAACGAAAAACAAAGGACCCGGATCGATACCAGGATATACAGAAATACATAATTAATGAAGCCTAAAATGTCAGACACGGAAACTTCTGGGGTTGTAGTTTTCGTCTCTTCGCTGTATAACGAGGCAAAGATAGATAATCCACATGCTTTCGTAGTTGTGGTATGTGTGGGTGGGTGGGCGTGCGTGCGCGCCTGTGTATATGTGTGAGCGTGTGTGTGAGTATGTGGTGCTAGCGAGTGTGCGCACGAGTGTATGTGGGCCTATTGCCATTTCGGAACTTTCTAGGACTGCAAATCAGCGACACAGGGGTGCTTCATCATCATCATCATTATCGTCATCATGAAGTGCCTTGACGACCTGCGTGGGCGAGCGAGTCCCGGCACAACCTGCAATCTTCAACAACATATATCACATCATGCGCTGACACCCCTCCAGGCCATGGCATAAGGTTGTAAAGAATCCTATATATTAATAAAGCGACAGAAAATGTATTGATCGGCACTCATAGAAAGAAGTAGAATGACAGAAGAAAACACTAGACATCATAAACATCGAAAGCTTTATTTACCGTGACAGGAATTAAACCTGTCACCTCAAGACAGCGTGTGCACCTCGCTATGGATACAAGTGTACTAAGAACATGGTCATCTAGGCAACCCCCAAAAAGGTGTCCTATTGGCCATGTCTATCGTACAGCTTGAAATCCACAACTATGGAAAACGGACATAATTTATTTTAAACCATTAAAATGGCACCATTGGTTACCGAAATTTATATTAACGAACCATATGTCGAATAACAAGCACAGCAACAAACAATTTACGAACATAGTAAACCTTAATGCTTTGTCTAGAATACACAAACATTTAAGAAAGGTATTTCACTGGTAGGCTGCGGTGTGTATACGTCATTCCTATAAATAAACAGAGGGGGAACCCTTGAGGCCGTTTAATATTATATATTAAAAAAGCAACAGAAAATGAATTGATCGGCACTCATCGAAAGAAGTAGAAAGATAGAAGAACGCACTAGACAACGTAAAAATCAAAAGCTATAGTTACCGTGCCGGGATTTGAACCTGTCACCTTCAGACGGCGTGTGCGCCTCGTATATGTCAAGAATCCAGTTCGATTTCATTTCACGGAGTTTCATCCGGTATCTAAAATATATAGAAGTTGTATTTTCTGACTTCTATTAGTTCATATCGAATTATTTTAATGTTCATTATATCTGTTTGCTTTTTCACTCATTATTAGGTTCTTTATTAATATCTTACCCCAGGTGACGTCACAGGTCAGTCCAACGTTTTAGAGGGTGGTAAGTCTGGGTTTCCCGGCTTTCAGAAGTTTTTAACGACCCTAAAATATCTACAACTGGCCCTAACCCAACCCATCTACATCCCACGAGAGAGTACAGCCTAGGTCCCACGACTGCATGCAACCTATCTACCACCCCCTGAAATATCAGACTGTCCCGTGACCTGTGGATGTCCCCTGTTTGGGGTAGGATATTAATAAAGCGCCCATTATTATTATTATTAATTTTATTATTATTATTATTCGGAGGACGGTCCTATTCCACAGGATTTCCTGTGTGGTGAACTTGTAACAGAGATAAGACCTGCAGAAAGAGTAAAGCTATGCTATAATGACAATATGCCAACACCACCTGAAAAATACTTACATTGACACAGACACTTAGGAGAGGTCAGCTACAGACCGACTGCTTTGAAAGCAGACAGTGAAAGACAGACTGTCGCAGTTTGAAAGAAGCCAAACACAGCAAGCTATAGAGGCGAGACGTCTGAGATTTGACAGAAAACCGGCCTCAGAACGATAGGGTATTAACATTTCTATGCGACCATGTGGCAGTGACTGCCTTTTCTGCACTGGACTTTCCAGTCATCGCAGACGCAGTTCACAGAACCAGCCGTACATTTTCACGTTCCCTGGGAACTCGTAGTTGCCTAATTCCTCTTTATCATTAGGATGCTGTGTGATCTCAAGGCATGGTGTCCGCCTGGAGTGCTAGAGGTTCCGGGTTCAATCCCCGGTAAGGGCTGTGATTTGTTTACGTGGACTTGTATTTTTAGTAATTCCCCATAGTCTCTGGGTAGTGAGATTGGTCGCCCGTGTGCATTGTTACGCACATAAACAAATCTCTTAGCAGTTGGAAATCAAAAAGAGTAGTCTAACGACAAAAATTTTGAGTTACAAATCTACCTAAAGTATTTCAAGATCCTCGCCGGTGCTACATAGCCTGTGCACTGTGCTGAGCTTCTTCGGACTCAGACTTGAGTTAGAAAAAGAATGGAGCACTTATGGGGTGCCATGATGTTGATCCGTTGTTCAAACCTCAAACCACTTTATCATAAAACACTTAAACAAGTCTCAAGTCCATAGAGCGGCCCACCCCACCTCATTGTTTTCTTTGCGTCGGCGCCCCTGGTTCGCGTTAAGAGATAATATCCTGCAATCAATGATTTATATTTCAGAACCATTGTTGTCATTGCATACTGTTCATGTCCTCAAACACTGGTTCTAAACTTTCTGCAATCATGTTTTTTTTCCTCTGTCCTTTCTCTCTTCTCTTAGCATAACACGATCCACGGCCTCACGTTCCCAGAAGTTCACCTCATTACATATATCATTCATGATCTGCTTACACATGTATTTTATTACTACAATGGAAGCCGACTGCAAGAGCTATATTTCCAAAGAAATGTTTGAATAATAGATGGGATATGAAAAAGGGGGGGGGGGGGTGGGGAGAGTTGAAACTATAGATCGAAACACTTTAAACATAAGAGGAACTGGGGCAATGAAAAGAAAAGTACATTTGACTAAGAAAAATTTGAATAAGAACAGATAAACTCTCACAAGCTGACATGAGAAAACATTAACTTTCATCCCCGTGTGGGTTCCGGGGCCCCATCGTGGGAAAAACAAGAATAGACCCACTGCTTACCCAAAAGCATGTCGTAAAAGTCGACTAATTGGGAGCTTCCTTCGAAGTCGGAGTGCATCTGCCTGAGAGGCAAGGAACCAACAGTCTGCATACAGGTCTGTCAAACGGATGCACACGAAACACTCAGGTTCTGGAACAGGACTGCAGTCCAGAAGTGGATGAACAACCATAACTTTCCGCCGAAGTTTACAGCCGGTGAACGAGAAGAAGCAAGAAGAAGATTAACTCTCAAAAGCTAAAATGAGAAAAGATTAAATGAGAAAAGAATAACTCTCAAAAGATTAAATGAGAAAAGATTAAATGAGAAAAGATTAACTCTCAAAAGATTAAATGAGAAAAGATTAACTCTCAAAAGATTAAATGAGAAAAGATTAACTCTCAAAAGCTAAAATGAGAAAAGTTTAAATGAGAAAAGATTAACTCTCAAAAGATTAAATGAGAAAAGATTAAATGAGAAAAGATTAACTCTCAAAAGATTAAATGAGAAAAGATTAACTCTCAAAAGATTAAATGAGAAAAGATTAAATGAGAAAAGATTAACTCTCAAAAGATTAAATGAGGACAAAAAACTGAAAAGAGACAGGCTGAATAGAGGACAGCTAAATATACAAACAAAACTCCAACAGAGGAGAGATGAAAATAGACAGATAAAACCGAGAAAAGCTGAACATGCAAAAGCTGAAAAGAAAACAGATGGGCACACAAAAAGTTGGAAAACCCGTATGTAAACAACAGTTTGTCCATATTGACGAGGGAGCTTTGCTGCAGGTTTCTAGAGCGACATCCGCTTTGAATGTACAGTCCAATGCCGGAGGGACAGTCTCTGACACTGCAGACTACATAAAACATTGATCCTCATTAGACTTATCCAAGTCAATCAATTCAAATATCTGGGAACAATCATATCATTAGATGGAAAATGTGTGACAGAGATTAGAAGCATAGGAATAAACTCACAGGGAGCAAGTACAGCAGGGATCTACCAGTCATCAGTAGAAGTTATCCTCGTCGACAAACGTTTCGGCCCACGATCTCCTAGACGTTTTCAGAGGTGGGCCCACCTGAGTTCATGAAGCTCAGGGCTGGTACCCTGCTGCACGAAATTACCGGATGGTGTTTTCCTTTCGGATAGGGACAAGACGACTTGGTGATTTGCATAAGGTACTGTGAGATAAGAAGTCGCCACGGTAGCCTAATTAGAGCAGTCAGCATACCTTGACGACCGAGCGACAAGCTTACGATTGGTTTACCGGACACATGTTGGACTTTGTTAGCAGGTGGCAGAGGATCACTGGCAGAAATTCGGACACGATGGACTTTAAAAGGGTGAGAAACCCTTTTCTACTAGAAACCCGGACCAGCTCACCGAGGCCCGTCCCCTACGTTGTTTCGTTGCGTCCAAAGCCAGCTCGAGGCCCTCTCGGCTACCTCGCCCAGTTTTTTAAGTGTTCGTTTCCGTTCATTACCGCGCAATCATAGTTCTTTAATCACATTGTACAGTGAAGTGGAGACAGGACCTCTCGCTCCCACTTCGACGGCAAAGACACGTACTGCGTACGCCTCGTCTCTCCCCAGACCGGCTGCTAAATCACCGTATTTCTCGAGCTTGAACGTGTGATTTTCGTCCATACGCGACTCATACGGGACGGTCAGTTCAATCAAGATGAGCTGCCGTTTCTCCGCAGAGTGGAGAACTATGTCAAGTCGCAGACCGGTCTTCCGGATTAACTCGGGGTACCTTTCATGGCCTGGCAGATCAACCGTCAGTAACCAGTCCCTCGCAGAGTCTAGCATAGATGGAGCGAATGCGTTTTTGTTGATTTTACCTTTTTGAATTTGCCCAGCCTTGAGGAAACGTATGGGAATGATAGTAGAGCTGGCTCTAGCGTTAGTCCTCATTCTAACCTGGTCAACAACGGCTGCTAACTCTTTTAGCATCTTGTTGTGTCGCCAGGTATATCAGCCTTGGCCTAGGGTTTTCCTGCACGCGGACAGGACGTGCTCAAGAGTCTGCTTTGCTTTGCACAACGGGCAAGTCGGATCGTTAGTCGCAGACCTTTTAACCATGTTAACACCGGACGGTAATACATCGTACGCCGAACGAACGATAAAGCTCAGTCGCAACGGGGTTATTCGCCAGATCTCACCCCATGTGAGTATTCTTTGCAATGCGCTCTCCAGGCTGACCCAATGGCCCTGCTGCGACTGCTGGCAAAATAGATCATTTCAGAAAATGAAAAATATCTTAAACAAAAAGTCGCTCTTAGATAATGTTAGAAAGAGAGTGCTAAATGCTACATAGAACCTGTTCTGCTGTATGGCGGCGAATCTTGGAATGTCAGTGAACAATTTAAGAAGAATTTGGATGCAACAGAGATATGGTTTCTGAAACGAATGTTACGAATACCTTGAACGTCCAGAGAAACTAACAACGATTGTTTGAAAGAAGCTAATGAAAGTAGATCTCTTTATACAACAGTAAGAAAGAGACACTGTTCTTTGGCTACACAATGAGAAAAGAGACATTGGAGAACATCGTGACAACTGGAAAGATCTGGTGAAAAAGGGCTAGAGGCAGACCAAGAGAGATGATGCTGGATAGGCTAAAGCGATGGCATTTAGGGATACCACCAAGAGAGATATTCCAGGCAACCAGGGATCGTGATCTGTGGAGACGCATGAGCGCCTACGTCAGTTGGCAGGGTATATGATGATGATGCCTCTTCTACAGAGTCTGACTGTCTCTGCGACGTCTCCTCTTTATAGCTCTCTCACAGGCTGCGACAGTCTCTGGGACGTCTCCTCTTTATAGCTCTCTCACACAGACTGCGACAGTCTCTGGGACGTCTCCTCTTTATAGCTCTCTCACAGACTGCGACAGTCTCTGCGACGTCTCCTCTCTATAGCTCTCTCACAGACTGCAACAATTCCTCTTTCACTGTCTGTCTCCATATGAGTCGGTCTGCTGCTGTTCTATCCAAAGTATCTGTGTCAATCTTGACACATTTCAAGTCGCGTTTGCACGTCTAGAGTAGCTTTGATATTGTTACAAATCTTCTTTATTTTCCCAGTTCATTGTTGTGGAGCTAACGTCATTTCTTCTTCCTCTAGGCTTTCAATATGTTAAACACATGGCTCGACATGTCTAAAGAACAGTTTCGCACAACAGAGTTCATAGAAAAAAAAATGTTGTTTTATTTAGACAAACGTTTTAATCGCCGTCTATAGTTTATTATCTCTTTGCATTGTCTTCGGTCCTCCTGTTGTTTGTCCATCGCGCGTGATGAAGACCACTTTCATCAAATGTGGATCAATCATACTCAATGATGATGAGTACCAAGGTGGCTGATTAGTCCAATATGAGGCTGGAAAATTCTTGAGCAGTGCGGACAATAGATGGAAGCCGCAGAAAGTGTGGGATTGGCAGTACGATTCTTTATAGTCTGCTTCCATGTCTCTGACTGTGCAACCTCCCCTGTCTGGCAGGCAGACGCATCATGCCATACAGCACGGTCTTGCACAGTATCCTCCCACGTCGCTGTGTTTATGCCAAAATAATTGAGAGCAGTTTTGAGAGTGTCATAGCACTTTTTCCGTCCTTTCTGGGACCTCTCCCCTTGCTGAAACTCGCCATAAAATACTCTCTTTGGGAGGCGATATTCTGGCATGCCAGTTAGGTTACCAGCAAACGTTTAGGTGAGCGAGCAAACATACAACATTCACCTCTTACCCAAGGCAGCCAAAGCTCCCAATCCCACTTCATAATATTCCAGTATAAGACAGTGTGGAGTGGCGTACAGTTGTTAAGTCTTTTCTCTTGCGGCGTCGTCGCCTAGTCCACTTCAGGAACTAAATGAAATAATTTGTCGAACAAAGGCTCTTAGATGGTGGATCCTATACCCAGTCTACACGACTTTTTTCTACAGGTCTCAGCAACTAAACTATCACAATTTAAGTTTACTTATACAAAACATAAAGGTGTTCCGAAAAGAGAATGTTCTAAACCGGGGGTTCTCAATCTGCATAATGCTGCGACCCTTTAATACGGTTACTCACGATGTGGTGACCTCCAACCATCAAATTATTGTTGTTGCTACTTAATAACTTCAGTGCATGTTTCCGATGGTATTTGGTGGTCCCTGCGAATTGGTCGTTCAACCACCACCCCCCCCCCTTTTTTTCCCTCAAGCGGTCGCGACCCACAGACTGAGAACCGCTATTCTAAACGATATATCAAATCATACGTCTATGAATGTTGAGCTCCAGGCGCTAAGTAATAAATACAGGCACTGGTTAGGTTTACGTTAATCTCCCCAAATAAATTAGGTCACTTTTCATTGATAAGTTTGTTAGGCTGGTAGACTTTCCTGAGGGTTACGGGTGTGTCCCGCTCTGTAGTTTGGTTTCTTCGATGTCTTGCATTTACGTTTTCATTCCGAGAAAGTGAATGCATGTGACATAGGTTGCAGCACTCTCTTGGGGGTAGGGGGGTGTAAGGGCAAGTTTCTCTGTTTTTGGAGTGTTGAAAGCACTGGCGTGCTGAAATATACAGCACGCGATATCAACAGCATTGCGGAACACCCCCGTAACGTTCTGCCAAGGTGACAGGTTTAAGAACTATCAATCAGAGGTGAGCTAGTGTGTATATGGGCGGGGCACGTGGGAGACACACGTTACTTCAATCCATTCGCTCACAAAGAAAGCCGCGATGACGAGGGTCATCGTCATTACCTGGGCTCAACACGTGTGTATCTCCTGTTCATAGCCTGTCTTGGCTGCTACCTGTATTAATACTGTCATGTCCCTTTGTCGATTTAATAGTTAACTCCTTATCTACCTATGTATATATTTCACATCATGACATTCACCATACATCAGATCCTCTCCAACTTTACTGTTCTTTATATGCGGGAAACATGTTTCAGCCCGCACAACCGTTTTTGTTTCAGTAGAAAGAAGATTGTTGGCAGTCTTGCTTTTCTAAGTAATCTGGTAATCTTAGTTTCAGCTTCATAGCAAACAGGTCACCCTATAGTTGCACCGCTCCTGTGCAAACGAAAAACACACAGAATGACCATCACTGTCGCTTGTGGAAAGATTGACAGACTGCTGTCTCAGCATATGCACTAGCATACACACGCATCAAAAGCATAATGTAGCCATCAGAAGTGCTAACACAAACAGTCCGACATTACAATTGCAGTTAATTATCGACGGCAGCAGAAGTTACCAACAGATCAGCAGTTGCATACGCGATCAATTTTAATCACATAAGGGCACCACCAATATTGCGACGACAGACCACGCGCCAGTTTCTGAATCTACAATTAACAACACCACGTTGGTCACAGTAAAAAAAATTCAGAATTAAATTCGCAGCTCATAGTGTCCCGCCATGCACTCAACTTAGTAGGGGGAGATAAAACTATATTCCACTATATAATGGGTGATAAAACTATATTCTTTCAATCTACAAATGGAGCAAAAATGCAACGGCCACCATCTATCAGAAGCACACAAAAAATGTTTCTCGGCTCGAAACAGTGACCGTGCCTAGCGTTCATTTTGACCAGAAGTATATTTTCTAAGTATACATTCAATGGCGACCACGTCCCTTGCTGTTCATTACAAATCATTGTAGTGTTAAATACGGTCGACGTTTTTCAGTTTCTAGAAACTGAATTTATCTAATAAAACTAGCTATCATATGTATTTTATATTCACTCATCTTGTTTCTTTTTTACAGAATGATGCGAAAGATTGAAGCGGACATGCCAAACTCTCCCCCGCCTCCCACCTACGAGGAGGCGGTGCTTTCTTCTGTAGACCCCCATCTTAGACAGAACCACACCACCCACAAGAAGACCCACTCACCGACAAGACAAACAGCAGACAACCCAGCAGATGCACCCAAACTGGGGTTGTCATTTCAAACATCGATCCATCCGTTGCTAACTTACACCCAGGCAGACGGTACATCCCATTCTTGTGTCTTAGATATACCTCTTGATACAGACTTGACAACTGAATCGGATAGTCAAAATTATATGAACGCCCCAGCTATTATAATCCACAGTGCTATATCCACACCCGGAGATGATGAGTCTAATTATTTCGACAAATTTAATTCGAACAGCAAAAACAGCCTGGTAAAAGAACAGCAAACAGCTCAAAGCGAAAAACAAAACCAAAAATCTCCATCTTTTTCAACGAGTAATCAAGAAACTGGAAATTTCACAAACGCGGATATTGAGCTTAACATTTTTGACAGAACTAAGAAAGATAAAAATGGCGCGGGAGTTTCATATGAAACAATAACTAAAGATCATAGCTCAGTTATTCACAGCAGTGATGGTAGGGATTGCAAACGCGGTATCACAGAGGCTTGTGTGGAATGCAGAAAAGCTAACGGAGTCAACAGGAAGAGCTCAGTCACTTCAGATATTGCCAGGTTTAGAAACGCTAACACAGAAATCATTTGTATATCTAAGAATGGAACCCGACCCCCCAGGTACTACAGCCAGGACTCTTTAATTAAAAGACCTCATCAACCAGGCTGTTTACCACAGAACGAATTATCCAACAGTGTGGATGAAGAATGGTGCCAAATGGATAGAATCCACGCTGATAGTTTCTCGTCCGCGCGAAGTATGCGACAAAGAAGCGGCACTTTAGATTATACCTCAGCGCCTTTTAAGCAACAATTTAAACAGAGTTCTGAAAGGACAAGTAGTACATTTGTTATAATGCCGGCGCGAAGCAACTTTTCAAAATCGTATACCGATTTATCAAGTAGACATCAAGTGGCTTATCACAGGGAGAGTTACTGCGGTCGAAATATTTACAAGTGCCCAAGATGCCATAGTTCGTCTTCTACCCGCGACTCTCGGTGCCAAATCGCGGCAAAACCGCACAAACAGCACAATTTATCGAGTAGTCGCATCAACCGTAGTGTTGAAGAAAATCGCATAAGCAAAATTCACCTACTTCCTGAAGCGAGAAACGGACATGGCACAAGAGGAATTCGAAGTGTTAGTGTAGGCGATGTTCGTATGCGAGACGGGACAGACGATTATGAGTGGAAAGATGGGAAGGTTCAGCTGAAGAATGGGAAGATCTCGCACGGAGAGAGTGTCCGATATGTCTGGAAAGATGGACACGTGGAGAAGATCACATCTGATGCGAATAATGTAAGTAAGTAAATTAAAAGGTTTTGATATGTCATTTGCTTTCAGACAGTGTAATTCTTGATGCGCGACATGTCTTATATATAGGCTATTGTCGTGAACGAAGTTTTTTACTGTCTATCACAAGCCATTATCACGATAATCTTCTTCTTCTTTGCGTTCACCAGCTGTAAACTCTGGCGGAAAGATCTGGTTGTTTATCCACTTCTGGACTGGAGTCCTGTTCCAGAACCTGACTGTTGCGTGTGCATCCGTTTTACAGATCTGACTCATTTATATGCAGACTTCTGGTTCCTTGCCTCTTAGGCAGATACACTCCGACTTTAAAGGAAGCTCCCAATTGGTAGACTCTTACGACATGCTTTTAGGTAGGCAGTGTGTCTATTTTTGTTTTCCCTATAATAGGGCCCCGAAACCCACACGGGGAATCACCATAATCAATAAGCAGTTTGTTAAGCGGTTCACAGCTAGGTCTGTAGTGAAAGATAGGAAGAGGTTTTATTGTCAAAATGAATGGACGCTGTTTGAAAACAGGGAGCTTCACATATCATATCATACAAATCCAGTATGAGATTGGAGGTGGAGGCGGTAACTAAGCTTTCAGATGGCTTGAGAACAGTGCAGCCCAGCATGTGGTAGTTGTAAAGAACTCACACAGCGGGCTTCGGAAAAGAAACTGGCGTTCTGTCGTACGCTTAGAATGGCTTTTATCACTCGATATGATATCATGAGCACATCGTGGGTTTCCTGTCCAGTAATTCGGCTGTGCTGGATAATCAGAAGGCTGGTGGATTGGCTAATGTCATTCCTCTGGTCGGTGAGCTACTTAATGATGAAGCGGACGTTGTAAAGGCTCTATGGGATCGAATGAATAGTGCAGTAGAACCAACAGACAGGGAATCCGTACGTTAAATGACTAATTGAACAGGAGGGGAAAAGGAAGGGGGAAAAAAGGGGGGGGGGGGTATAAAAGTTTTAGAAGATATTCAATACTCAGGCGTAATCATATGTGGACTTTTAATCAGGTTGTTAATGGTACTATTAGCATGTCGACTCTTCGCTTGCTGCAGAAGAAGGAGATAGATCACGTGTAGGAATATACACAGTGCAGTGATGTCAGTAATTCATTCATTCATTCATTCATTCATTCATTCACTCATTCATTCATTCACTCATTAATTGTCCTGCGGTTGCCTCACGCTAGGACGATCGCAGTTTTATTTTACCGACTGTGTTGTTTCTTTCACATGTGTAAATTTGTCCTAGATCACTGGGAATAGTTGTGGGTCGATAACGTGAGGAAGGTCCTTTCATTTAATTTTTTTTTTTTTTTAATCTTTTTCGGGTGCTATGGAAACTTCATACCGACATTCAAAAAATATGATTACAAAGACAAGGACAAAATGAAAACAACCAAGACTATTAAGCAAAAATTGGAGAAAAACCTTCATATAAATCAAGGTGGGAAAAAAGTTAATCACATTTTAATGGCAGATGTAGAAATTGCTTATAAAAACAAACATGTAGGTCTAATTGTTTATATATATATATATATGTCACAGCCTTTCTGTAACCACAACAAAGCATACCAAACGTCACATATGAAGTGCGAATTTATTTGAAGAAGAAGAGCGTACCAAACGCCCTAAATAACATTAAACACTTTGTTGTGAGTGGGCCCGGTTTCCCAACACTTGAAACGGTGCCGGGGTAATTCTCTCTGACATCTCTGACATTATGTCTGCTGAACAGGTTTCGCGTTTTTATATTTTATGTTCGTCCATTACCTGATTCGAATAATACGTTTATAATAAGCCCAAAATAGAAATACGATGGTTAAGCGCTCGCATAATACTCTGTCTTTTGTGTGTGTGTGTGTGTGTGTGTGTGTGTGTGTGTGTGTTTGCATATATATATATATGTGTGTGTGTGTATGTATATTTATATATAAACAATTCTATATATATATATATATATATATATATATATATATATATATATATATATATATATATATATATATATATATAGAGAGAGAGAGAGAGAGAGAGAGAGAGAGAGAGAGAGAGAGAGAGAGAGGAGGGGGACACCGATAAATAGAGTGACAGACAAGAACCAAACTGACGTATGTATGTATACACAAACACATACCTATGTGTGTTTGTATATATTTTTTGCCTCTTGACTGTCGCTCTTTTTATCTGTCCATCTCTCTTCTCTGTATCCATCTTTCTGTCTGTCCATCTCTCAGTCTATTCATCTCTGTCACTCTCTCATCTCTATCCTCTCTGTCTATCCTATTTTCCTCATCTACCTTTCTATCTTTTTTCTCTTCCCAACCTTCAGTATATCAGTATTTATGTACCTGTCTGTATCTCTTTTGAAACCGCCGTGGTGTAGCGACCAAATGCTCGCTTGTGGGTCTGAAGGTCTTGGGTTCGAATCTGCATCAAGCTGTGCTGAAACATCCTACACCACTCACACATTTGCTGGACGAGCAAGCATCCATCGTTGTACTGTACTTCATTCCGAATTTCTATAGATTCACCCCTTCACTTGTCAAAAAACAGATAACAGAAATCTGCTTCTCTTTGTGCAAGTGAAAAGTGGGGCGGCCATCTTTAAACTGTCAGAATAGGTTCACCATTTTAGTCTGCACCGTGATGTCACGTGATTAACACTGTTGACATATTTGACAACAATATTGACAGTTACAAGAGAATAGCTTAGTCACTGCACTTTCTAACACACTTTTAATGTTTGTTAATCTGAAGCCCCCTCGTGTTTGTATGTGTGTGTTAGAGATATATATATAGAGAGAGAGAGAGAGAGAGAAAGAGAGTCTATTAATATGTTTACACATACGTAATTCAAATATTGTTTTTTTTTTTTTTTTGTCCCCCAGGAAGACACCCAAGTGGAGATTCTAGAAGCTTCAGATAGCAAGACCTGTAGCAAGATTAATCCTGTATTCGTCTGTGTGTTTCTGCTGGCTGTCATTGCTGTTGTCATCATTATACCAGTCTACTTCTCTAGCTGAATGATTACACCAGTCTACTTCTCCAGCTGAATGATTACACCAGTCTACTTCTCTAGCTGAATGGTTACACCAGTCTACTTCTCTAGCTGAATGGTTACACCAGTCTACTTCTCTAGCTGAATGGTTACACCAGTCTATTTCTCTAGCTGAAGGATTACACCAGTCTACTTCTCTAGCTGAACGGTTACACCAGTCTACTTCTCTAGCTGAATGATTACACCAGTCTACTTCTCTAGCTGAATGATTACACCAGTCTACTTCTCTGTCTAAATGATTACAGCAGTCTACTTTTCTAGCTGAATGATTACACCAGTCTACTTCTCCAGCTGAATGATTACACCAGTCTACTTCTCCAGCTGAATGATTACACCAGTCTACTTCTCTAGCTGAATGGTTACACCAGTCTACTTCTCTAGCTGAATGGTTACACCAGTCTACTTCTCTAGCTGAATGGTTACACCAGTCTACTTCTCTAGCTGAATGATTACACCAGTCTACTTCTCTAGCTGAATGATTACACCAGTCTACTTCTCTAGCTGAATGGTTACACCAGTCTACTTCTTTAGCTAAATGGTTACACCCTTTTACTTCTCTGGCTAAATGATTACACCAGTCTACTTCTCTAGCTGAATGATTACACCAGTCAACTTCTCTAGCTGAATGATTACACAAGTCTACTTCTCTAGCTGAATGGTTACACCAGTCTACTACTCTAGCTAAATGGTTACACCCTTTTACTTCTCTGGCTAAATGATTACACCAGTCTACTTCTCTAGCTGAATGGTAATACCAGTCTGCTACTCAAGCTGAAGGATTACACCAGTCTACTTCTCTAGCTAAATGGCTACACCCTTCTACTTTTCTAGCTGAAGGATTACACACACATCTACTTTTCTAGCTGAATGATTACACCAGTCTACCTCTCTTGCTGAATGATTTCACTAGTCTACTTCTCTTGCTAAATGATTTTCTATCTTTTTTCTCTTCCCAACCTTCAGTATATCAGTATTTATGTACCTGTCTGTATCTCTTTTGAAACCGCCGTGGTGTAGCGACCAAATGCTCGCTTGTGGGTCTGAAGGTCTTGGGTTCGAATCTGCATCAAGCTGTGCTGAAACATCCTACACCACTCACACATTTGCTGGACGAGCAAGCATCCATCGTTGTACTGTACTTCATTCTGAATTTCTATAGATTCACCCCTTCACTTGTCAAAAAACAGATAACAGAAATCTGCTTCTCTTTGTGCTAGTGAAAAGTGGGGCGGCCATCTTTAAACGGTCAGAATAGGTTCACCATTTACTTCTCTGGCTAAATGATTACACCAGTCTACTTCTCTAGCTGAATGGTAATACCAGTCTGCTACTCAAGCTGAAGGATTACACCAGTCTACTTCTCTAGCTAAATGGCTACACCCTTCTACTTTTCTAGCTGAAGGATTACACACACATCTACTTTTCTAGCTGAATGATTACACCAGTCTACCTCTCTTGCTGAATGATTTCACTAGTCTACTTCTCTTGCTAAATGATTACATCTGTCTATTCTCTAGCTGAATGGTTACACTGGTCTACTTCTCTAGCTGAATGATTACACCAGTCTACTTCTCTAGCTGAATGATTACACCAGTCTACTTCTCTAGCTGAATGGTTACACCAGTCTACTTCTTTAGCTAAATGGTTACACCAGTCAACTTCTCTAGCTGAATGATTACACAAGTCTACTTCTCTAGCTGAATGGTTACACCAGTCTACTACTCTAGCTAAATGGTTACACCCTTTTACTTCTCTGGCTAAATGATTACACCAGTCTACTTCTCTAGCTGAATGGTAATACCAGTCTGCTACTCAAGCTGAAGGATTACACCAGTCTATTCTCCTGCTGAATGGTTACACCAATCTACTTCTCTAGCTGAACGATTACACCAGTCTACTTCTCTAGCTAAATGGCTACACCCTTCTACTTTTCTAGCTGAAGGATTACACACACATCTACTTCTCTAGCTGAATGGTTACATGAGTCTACTTCTTTAGCTGAATGGTTACACCAGTCTACTTTTCTAGCTGAATGATTACACCAGTCTACCTCTCTTGCTGAATGATTACACTAGTCTACTTCTCTTGCTAAATGATTACATCTGTCTATTCTCTAGCTGAATGATTACACCAGTCTACTTCTCTATCTGAATGATTACACCAGTCTATTTCTCTACCAGAATGATAACACCAGTCTACTTCTCTAGCTGAATAATTACGTCAGTCTACTCCTTTTGCTGAATGATTACACCAGTTCCACTTCTCTAGCTGAATGATTACACTAGTCTACTTCTCTAGCTGAATGATTACACCAGTTCCACTTCTCTAGCTGAATGATTACACCAGTCTACTTCTCTAGCTGAATGATTACACCAGTCTACTTTTCCATCTGAATGATTATACCAGTCTATTCCCTTGTTAAATAATTCCAACTGTCTCTAGACAAATAATGATGTGTCTGCTTCTCTGAGTGAGTTCTTCTATCAGTCATTTTCTGGCATCCATATAAAAGAACAGAAACCATAAGTGACTTGTATAGTTTGATTTACAAATGTATATTAAAAGAAATCGTGCTTGCACACAGGTAATTTCAGTTATTCTGATTTATCATGTGTACATTATATGTTCTTAATGTTAAATATATTTTATACCATACAGCATACACTGTTTTTTAAAAATCTGTGTACATTTATGCTAAATGATATAATGTAAACGTATTATTTGCATTAACTGCTAATATGTGTATGTGTATGTTCATATGGGCCATTTGATATTTGTTAGTACATACTACCTAAATGATATGATATGTAAAATATATATATAAATGCTTACATGTCATATCATCATCATCTTGTGCCGTTCCGATAAGCCTAGTCAGTTATGTTTTGCCAACTGACACTACCACCCATGTCACGGATACGATCGCCCATGTCACGAATCAGACCGGTGCTCTTACCTCGCCTCATGCATGTGTCCAAGTGTCCAGATGTTTATCTCTTTGCATTCCTTGTGGTCCTTTTATATCAGTTTGACCAGTCGTCGACAAGTTCTCGAGTCCATACATTCTCATAGATAGTCGCATATCATTTAGAGATGTTGCAGATTCTCATAGATAGTTGCATATCATTTAGAGATGTTGCAGATTCTCATAGATAGTTGCATATCATTTAGAGATGTTGCAGATTCTCATAGATTGTTGCATATCATTTAGAGATGTTGCAGATTCTCATAGATTGTTGCATATCATTTAGAGATGTTGCAGATTCTCATAGATTGTTGCATATCATTTAGAGATGTTGCAGATTCTCATAGATAGTCGCATATCATTTAGAGATTTTGCAGAACCAGCCACCGAATATATTGTGGAAAGATATAAAACCGAACGAAAATTAGATCAGCGAGCTTCACAATATAACAAACACAAACAAAAAGTGAACGTTTCGGCTTTAGAGTCTTCATCAGTACATACATAAATAAATCAAACAAAACCAAACGAATTCACAAATATCTTTTAACTAAGAATCCAGAAGCAGTCACGCTGACGTCTTGCCAGTGGGATACCGAAAGTATTTGCCTTTCTACATCAGTGGCCTCCAACTTTTTTCAGGTCTCGGCCCCCCCCCCCCCCATCCTTGAGTATATGGCAGGACCCCGACGCCCCCTTCAGTTTCTGACAAAACCCCAGCAACATTCTTTTTTCTAACTTCATTTGACAGCTTGTCCCGCCTTGCCAAAATCAACGTTTGACCTGGTATTGCTGTTCTAATCTCAACTATACATCTTCTGCCATATATTATTATTATTACCTTTCGAAGATAAATCTACTGATTTGCCTGTTTACGAATTTCCCCGCTTAGGTGAATGTTGCATTGAAGTGTTTCTTTCTTCCGGAAGACGTTCATATTTTGTGTATATCCTAATTCTAGTACTGGTGTCTCGTTGTGTACAATAACAGTATCCACCACATGCTGGCATGTGCCAAACTTGACATCCCATATCGGGCTAACTCAGTGGTTCTCAGTCTTCCTAATGTGGCATTCCTTTAATACAGTTCCTCGTGTTGTGACCATCCCCAACCATTACATTATTTTCGTTGCGACTTCATAAACTTCAGTGAATATGTGTTTTCCGATGACCTTAGACGACACCTGTGAAAGGGTCGTTCGACCCCGAAAAGGGTCGTGAGCCATAGGTTGAGAACCCCTGTGCGGTTAGAGTAGGTCACTTTTCATTTACAAGTGTGTTGGGCTGGTCGACTTTCATGAAGGTTACGGGTGTGTCCCGCTCTGTTGTTTGCTTTCTGTGATGTCTTGCATTTACGTTTTTATTCTGGGAAAGAGAATACTTGTGACATAGGTTGCAGCACTCTCTAGGGGTGTTGTGTTATGACCAGTTTCTCCATGTGTGTGTGTGTGTGTGTGTGTGTGTGTGTGTGTGTGTTTAGTGTTAAGAGCGGTGGCGCGCTGAAATATACCACACGCGATATCAAAGGCATTTTTGAACACCCCCGTAACCTTGTGCCAAAGTGACAGGTTCAGGAACTACATATCAGAATCAGCTAGTGTGTATATGGGCAAGGCATGTGGAGATCAACGTTACTTTTACACCACTATGCTAAGTGTATCGGACGGTGGAACGCAATGGGAAAGGGGTTTGGGGGCGAAAAGAGGGGGGTGGGGGGGGGGGAGATAGAGAGAAAAGTAACTTTATTCTAGATGGAGGAAACGCAGTCTGAAAACTTTATATTATGGCAGAGCGGACCAGGCCTTTAGCCTTGACTGGCAGCTGGTCTAGGAGAAAAGCTCCGACAGGCGGATATACGGAGCACTTCTTTTCTGATCCGGCAGCTTCTGCTTGTTCCAAACGTAGTGATGTTTTCTTTGGAGGAAGCAAGGCGGGTCGAGAGAGGGTTCATGATACGTAGGCAACACATGGTCTCTCTGATATTGTCCCAGCTTTGTGCTGGGGAGAGGAGAATGATATTGTCCCAGCTTTGTGCTGGGGAGAGGAGAAACTTTATTCATATGCCCCCCCCCCCCCTCCCACCCCCTAAAAGTACAATACAACACAATCATCTGGAAAGAAGCCAGCAATATCAACAACTCAATGCTGGGAGTTGTGTCCATTTGCTGCAGTCACCGTTGTAAGTGAACTAAAGTAATGCGAACTTCAACCATATTTTAGCATATAGTACTAGACTCACATTATTATAGACCAGCTGGTGATCTGGTTAACATTTGTCCGGCTGCCTTTACTTCCGAGAACTTTTTTAGTTTCCATGTTTGGCTTGGAATACATGGAATCCAAGGTCATTTTTTTTTTTCAAAGGGAGGGGTAGGGGTTTGATTTGGAGGGAATTCGAACCCAGCTGTACTCTGATTACTAATCCATCTGTCTTTTTCTCCGCGGGTTTTCTTTACTTGTTGTTTTTTAAATAATGTTTCTTCCGAGAGAAGCTTCTTGACAGTCTTGTTCCATGGCGTGGAGGTGTGTCAGCACACGAACTGATACATGCTGCAGGAGATCGCAGATTGTGTAGAGGCATGATCGCCCTAGGCAATCGGCAAGGCACCTGATGATGGTCTTTCTGTCTCTTGCAAATAATTCGGAAATCCTTATGTCAAGAGCTGAATGCTCATTATATTATTTTTGTGTACAATCATTTCCATGGGTTGCCTTTCAATATATTAAAATGTAGGTTCATGATTTCTTGTTGAGCTGTGTATCAGTTTATGTTAATTGTATCGTGTACACCATTGAATGCATCTTTATACAGTTCATAAAAAATAACAGATGAAATGGTTTGGTCATTTGACAAGAGTGCCTTGACATCAGCTACCATCCAGAGTACGTTGAAGGAATATAGCGAACACAAATCAAGGGAAAAGACCACGCCGAAGATAGAATGGCGGCATCAAAAACTATTCAAGAAACGAGGACAATCTTACACAGAGCATCAAAAAGAACAAACTGTCGAATTAGTTGCTTTGTAAAACGCTTGAGTTCTTCTTTAATTCGTCTGTCCCCTCCCTCTTTCACCCCCTCCTCTTTGTCACCTTCGTCTTCCTTCTTCTTTCTCCACCTTCTCACCATTCGTTTTCTTGTTGTTGTTGTTGTTGTTTTTCCTCTTCTTCTTCTTCTTCTTCTTCAACGACTGCTTCTTCTTCTCTTCTTCTTCTTCTTCTTCTTCTTCTTCTTCTTCTTCTTCTTCTTCTTCTTCTTCTTCTTCTTCTTCTCCTTCTTCTTCTTCTTCTTCTTCTTCTCATCCTCCTCCTCCTCCTGTTAGTCCTCTTCCTCCTGCTCCTTCTCTTTTTCTTATTCTTTCTTTTCCCCTTATCTTCTTTTTCGTAATATTTCTTTTTTTCATTGACATTGTTTGTTTCTGTTTTTTGGGCCATATATTGTTATTTGTTTTGGCCGTAATTGCGTGTGCGTGTTACAGCGGGCTTGGGTTACAGCGGGCTTGGGTTACAGCGGGCTTGGGTTACAGCAGGCTTGGGTTACAGCGGGCTTGGGTTACAGCTGGCTTGGGTTATTTGCGAGCGACACGACCAATTTCTTGTTCTGTTTGTTGAGACGGTTAGCCGCTCAATACAGGCGATGGAACCTCGGTGATCAGGCCACTCCCCCCCCCCCCCTTTTTTTTTCACCCACTTTTCTGATTATTTTTTTTAACTACAATTTTGACTCCCCTCCCCAGTCCTGGTAATGTTTTCTTTCTGTCGTCGCGCCTATCTTCTCCCCCTCCCCCACGCTTAATACGACCCATGGGTCTCTTACACAGCCTCACCCCACTAAGCATGACGTTGCTACAAGATCCTGCTAATCATGAATAAATACGCCAACTGTTTAGTGTTAGTTGGTTGACAGCTTATGCTCTATTTGAGGATTGAAAGACAAGAGAAGAATTTCCTTTCCTGTGGATTCCCTAACAACCAGAGATCTAAATCCAGGTTCTTAAACTGAGGGGGCAGGTGTGGGGGTGGGTGCTGACCACTGCTGCTCTCCGCAGAAGCTTTGTGGCGGTCAGCAGCAGCAATCATGTCTGCTAATCGTGTAGCAGCTGCAGCAGTATCAACAATAATAGATCAGGAGACAGCTCAATCAACCACCAACGGATGGTGTAATAAGGAACGCATGACCCAATCAGATCCAAACCTGCACAATGAGACGAACACGACCTGGCCGGCCAGATAGATACGAAAGACATAAAATACTAGCACCAAACACTACGCAATAAAACAACAACACAATTTGTTGCCATAATTATAACCGATTTGAATAGGACGAGGCTAGCCTCCTGGTCGGAGATTGAACATGGCTAATTGAAACTGAATGGGAAAATACAGTGGCAAATTTAAAAAGTCGAAATGATATTAAAACACGAAAAGATATAAAATCGAACGAAAAGTAGAACCCGTCAGCTTTACATTATCACAAACACAAAGGAACTTTGTGTCTAGAAAGCCATGGACAGCACATTACTTGAATATACAATACCAGAAATACGAAAAAAAAAAAAAACCGTACACACACCACTTAAATGAAGATCACTTAGGTGAAGTATCTCCGAAAGAAATCACATGTCTGTCTGGTCAGTTGAATCTCTGACACGCGTGCGAGTTTTCTTAATGAATACTAGCTAGTAAAAGCTGTGAAACGCGAAAGGCGATAACTCAAAAATATTAGTTAAAACTGTGCTGGATGTAGTCGGATATTAATGGAACACTTGGTGTTAATGTCAGTTGGTAATCATATAATAATATGTTTCCAACTTTATAAGAAAGCGCCGCTGGAATTATATCGGCCGTGCAATCAGAATGGATAAGACAAGACTATCTCATCAATCTCTCATATTGACACCCGAAGAAAACGGGGAAGACCAAGAGAGACCCTACGTAGGACCATCATCAGGGAAGGCTCACTCATGGGCCTAATGAACATCCAAGACCTAAAACGAGTGAAAACGAACTGCCAGACTTGGAGAGCTATGACCACTGTCCTATGCGCCGCCTTAGGCTCAAGATGAAAGACTAACTAACTAATCTTATAACATTGAATTTATTAATAAAGTAATATATGTATCTGTCAGATCTCTACCATTGCCGGTCCCTAGCCCAGATGATAAAGAAGAAGGGTTGGACGTGGGGCCAGTTACCCAACCCCTTACAATTTATTTGCTACAGAAACTTAGAGGAGAAGATGCCATACCGGTAAGGAAACGAGTCAGCTGGTGTGTGATACACAGAGTGCATGTGTCCATGTGGACTGATGAGGTCAGTGGCCAGATTTGCTTCTTGGCTCAGAACTACTCACTAGATTAGGGTGAAAGCTATGGCACAGACAAAGAATGCCTAGGAAGACGAGGTTTGAAGTTTGAACAACGGATCAACATCATGGCACACGGGTAGTAGCCCATAATTGCTCCGTTCTTCTTCTAACTTAAGTTTGAGTCCGAAAAAGCTCAGCACAGTGCTCAGCCTCTGTAGCACAGGCGAGGATTCTGAAATACTTTGGGTAGATTTTGAACTCCAAATTTTGCCCTGGCAGCGCTGTTAGGTTACTCTTTTCGATTTCCAACTGCCAAGGGATTTTTAAAGGATTTTTTACGTGCGAAATAATGCACACGGGCGTCTGATCTCACTACCCAGAGACCAGGGGGAATTACTAGAAGTCCAGCTGAAAAAAATCTCATTCCTTACCGAGGATTGAACCCGAAACCTCTAGCACTCGAGGCGGACACCCCGAGACCACGCAGCCCCTTTGAAGAAGATGATTAACATAAAATGGGATGATTCAAGAGGATTGAAAAAAAAAAATTAGAGAACTGTCTGGACAAGAATAGACATGGGGCTAATTTTGATGCATTCTGGGGGGGGGGGGGGGTGAGCAAAGAATCACCAGTCAGGCACTGCATTGGGAAATAGAGGAAGTGGGGACATGAGGACGTCCAAGCGAAACCCCAAAACGAACGTCGAGGAGAGAAGCCAAGGGTGCTGGACTGGATTCAATCCATGATATCAACAGTATATAATGGAATGGAGAAACAGATTGCGAGCCATGTGTGGCATATAATGACACAACAGAACAGTGAATGAACGAATGAATGAATATTGTTTCTGACATAAACGCTAGCCGGTCGGCAAATTGTTTATCAGATTTTCTCGCACACGTGTAGAAAGGTGAAGAACACTATGTGAAGTAGAGAACATTGTGTAAAGTAAAGAATACTGTTTGGTGTGAAAAACACTGCGTGAAGTGAAAAACACTGGGTGAAGAAAAGAACATTGTGTGGTGTGAAGAATACTGTATGGTGTGAAGAACGCTGCGTGAAGAGAAGAACACTGTGTGAAGTGAAGAACACTGTGTGAAGTAAAGAACACCGTGTGGTGGGAAGAACACTGTGTGGTGTGAAAAACACTGCGTGGTGTGAAGAACACTGTGTGAAGTGAAGAACACTGTGTGAAGTGAAGAACACTGTGTGAAGTGAAGAACACTGTGTGGTGGAAAGAACACTGTGTGGTGTGAAAAACACTGTGTGAAGTGAAGAACACTGTGTGGTGGGAAGAACACTGTGTGGTGTGAAGAACACTGCGTAATGTGAAGAACACTGTGTTGTGTGAAGAACACAGTGTGGTGTGAAGAACACTGTGTGGTGTGAAGAACACTGTGTTGTGTGAAGAACACTGTGTTGTGTGAAGAACACAGTGTGGTGTGAAGAACACTGATCTTAACTGTCTCCCTGACAATGACAGATTGTGGGGACACGGAGGAAGACATCACGTGACCGTCACATGATATTGGCCCATACTAAATTGGTCTTCTGTCGCTTGGGAGGCGTTGAATTCTTTCGATTCTTCGGTGAAGGTTTTAAATTTTCCTTGTATCTCATGCTTTTTTTGTTCTGTGAAATTTCTCTCGTTACCGATATCGACCTGTCCGGCTGTCTGCCAACATTCATGTCTACTTTTAAATGTCTGCCTATCTACATGGAATCCTATCTATCTATCTATCTATCTATCTATCTATCTATCTATCTATCTATCTATCTATCTATCTATCTATCTATCTATCTATCTATCTATCTATCTATCTATCTATCTATCTATCTATCTATCTATCTATCTATCTATCTATCTATCTATCTATCTATCTATCTATCTATCTATCTATCTATCTATCTATCTATCTATCTATCTATCTATCTATCTATCTATCTATCTATCTATCTATCTATCTATCTATCTATCTATCTGTCTGTCTGTCTGTCTGTCTGTCTGTCTGTCTGTCTGTCTGTCTGTCTGTCTGTCTGTCTGTCTGTCTGTCTGTCTGTCTGTCTGTCTGTCTGTCTGTCTGTCTGTCTGTCTGTCTGTCTGTCTGTCTGAATGTCTGTCTGTCTGTCTGTGCGTCCGTCCGTCGGTCTGTTTTGTCTGTCTATATAATTATCTGTCTGTCGCCTGTTTGTAGACCTATCTATTTGACCATCTATATGCATGTCCGCCCCTCAGTCCGTCCGTTTGTCTATCCTTCCGTCTGTTTGTCTTACTTACTGTGTGTCTCAACATTAGTGATTCTATCATGTATCCAAAATAAAAACACTGGTAAAGCTACACGTGCTGCTAACCACCAAATAAACAGCCGCCAAACCAGATTAAACAAGTTAGGGCTGACGGCCATCTGATAAACAGTCGAAAAACAAACAGATTAAACGAGTTATAGCCGACTAAACACCTAAATTACAAGCCAAACGCACAATTCAAAAACCACGACCTTATTGATTGATTATTCATGACAGCTGTTCTGGCAAAAAAAAAGAAAACAAATTTTGATTTTCTCTCTAGAGATTTGAGGCCCTACTGATGCCAAAATTGATTTCTGGTTTATATGTTTGTCTGCCACCATTATATTCTTATATTCTAGGTTACCAATCTATTTGAACGTTCATCAGGGACATTATGTGAATTTTTTGAAGCCATATGTTCGCGCAAGTTCATGGAAAGTGCGGTTACATTTAGAAATTGTGAATACGTCTAGAAAATGCGAGTGGGTGTGAAATGGTGTTACAATGGCTTTTAGATACGGTTCGCTAAATTGTAATGTGAATAATCACTTTTTCATTAAAGTTAGTAGGTCAGTGTTGCCAGGGTGTCTTGTTTAGTAATAGACATTTCTTTCTTAGTCGAATTGTTGTTTTTGTTGTCGTTATAGTTCTTCTCCTTTTTTTCTTCTTCTTCTTCTTCTTCTTTTACGTCTTCTTCTTTATCTTCTTTTTTTTCTTCTTCTTCTTCTTCTTCTTCTTCTTCTTCTTCTTCTTCTTCTTCTTCTTCTTCTTCTTCTTCTTCTTCTTCTTCTTCTTCTTCTTCTTCTTCTTCTTCTTCTTCCTCTTCTTCTTCTTCTTTTATTTCTTCTTTCTTCTTCTTCTTTCTTCTTCTTCTTCTTCTTCTTCTTCTTCTTCTTCTTCTTCTTCTTCTTCTTCTTCTTCTTCTTCTTCTTCTTCTTCTTCTTCTTCTTCTTCTTCTTTTACTTCTTCTTCTTCATCTTCTTCTTCTTCTTCTTCTTCTTTTACTTCTTCTTTCTTCTTCTTCTTCTTCTTGTACTTCTTCTTCTTCATCTTCTTCTTCTTCTTCTTCTTCTTCTTCTTCTTCTTCTTCTTCTTCTTCTTCTTCTTCTTCTTCTTCTTTTTCTTCTTCTTTTACTTCTTCTTTCTTCTTGTTTGTCTTGCTATAATTTATAACAGTAATAATAACCATGGTAGTTATAATAACATGATATTATTTTTGAAATTTCCAACAATTATTGTACCTTTTTTCAGTACATTATTATTATGCTCTTCAACTAGGATTACATTTCTTGCTTATCTGTCGCCACTCCCCCCCCCTCCCCCACACCATCACCCCCTCCCCTTTTTTCCAATAGTCCATGTTTGTTCTATGTCAGCGTACTCAACCCAGCAGTCAGGAACAAAAACAATAATAATAAGGGGGGAAAAAAAAGAAAAAACAGAAAACAACGGAAGGCTGCTTTAAGACAAGTTAGCTAAAAGACAATAGAACACAGACATCAAATGAACATCGCTTTCATAGATCAAGAAAAAGCTTTCGATAGAGTAAACAGAAATTTATTATGGAAAGTTCTTGAAAACTACGGTATAAATGGAACAATTTTAGATTGTGTTAGTGCTATTTATAGACAAAGTGAAAGCGCCATTAGAACAAGAGCTGGCATCACATACTGGTTCCCAGTAACATCAGGAGTAAGACAAGGTTGTGTATTATCACCTTTACTTTTCATAATATTTATGGACAATATTAATAAAATAGACATAAAACCAACAGATGTCGATAAACAGGAGGACTTCAATGAGCTGCTCTTTGCCGACGATCAATGCATATTTCAGTGATAGTAAACAGCTGCAAGACCACATAAACCTACTACACGACAGTTGCCTCAAGCATCATATGAAGATCAATACTGAAAAGACAGAAGTCATGCGCATAAGTAGAGAGCAACAGACCATCGACATAAAGATTCTAGATCACAGCCTAAAACAAGTGCAAGAATTTAAATACTTGGGAAGTATCTTTACATTCAATGGTAAAATAGACAGAGAGATCGAAGCAAGAATCCAACAAGCCAACAATGTCGCATACCAGCTTGCCCCAATTTTAAAACACCCTGCTGTCCCAGCTGAGATAAAAAGACAAATTATAAATACAATCTTTATACCGACATTAGGTTATCAGTGTCAGACTTGGACATTAACAAAAGAACACGAGAGAAGACTAACCACCTGTGAAATGAGATGTTTGAGAATGGCTGCGAATAAAACCAGAAGAGATTGAGTGAGAAACGATGTGATTACAAGAACTATTGGAACCATACCCATCGTTAAATTTATTGAGAAGCAACGAATGAAATGGTTTGGTCACCTAATGAGAATGGAACCAACGATGCCAGCATCAAGAGCATACAACATGAAAATCGAAACACCAAGAGGCAGGGGAAGACCAAGAAGAATATGGATTGAAGGAGTCACGGACAACTTGAGACTTCATAACATCACGGCATATGAAGCGACTGAGCGCGCCCTGGCTCGGTTGCCGATCATCTGATAGACTGCGACGCCTAGCGGCACAAGCAGATTTTGACAAAAGAAGAAGAAGAAGAACGGAAGGCAATTGAAAAAAGCTACCTGAACAACTGTTTGTGACTGAGGCGTCTTGAGCTGTCAGTTGTACCACGAGAGATTATTTAACCACATTACATGTTCTGGTTTATCTTGCACTACCTGAGGCCTGTAGAAAGGTAAAGAAGTCAGCGCGCGAGCGCACACACACACATACACACACACACACCGAGTGACCTACTGGCTTCAGACATGATAATCTTTAGTTGAAGCTAGCGACAAGCAAACATACGCGCGCGCACACACATACACATCACGCATAAGTACATCATATAAATACATCATCATGTAGCAGCTTCCTTGCAGAACGTCGCTATCATCTTGGTCTACCTTAAAGAAACTCGGTCTCACGCCAGCTGTCCCGCCTCGTGTACTTTCATATCCATTTAGATAAATACACACGGATGCTTTGAGCAGAGTGGCTAGCTTCGCTGGGAAGGTCACGGGTAGTGAGTATGCTTCAGATCTTTTCTCCAGGCATACTGGCGTAGTGGGTAATAAACAGACAGACATATTGGCTGGATCTGCACCATTGGGTGGTGAATTGATACATGACAAGGCAGATGTGGTCAAGGCCCTTTGAGAATAAGCAACGGAATCAATAGAGAAACAAGATTTTTATGGCCTGGAGAGAATGAGACACTTGGGTGTAACCAGAGGGTCTGGCTGGCTCACTACACTCAGAGGAAAGGCAAGACGGACATATAACCAGATTGTGACCGGTACCATCAGTACTGGAACTCTGCGCTGGCTGTTGAAGATGAGGACGGAGCACGCATGGGAATGCCGCAAGCTCTGTGATATCAATTCTTGAATTAACTCAACTGAACTTAAATACATACACACACTTATCATACATTCTTCATACAGACTTACACACACGATACAGTTGTTCAGCACACATAATATCATACACATTCACGCACACAGTCTACCCTTGCAAAACAAGGTGCTGAAGTCGGAGGCAACCAGCCAGGAGGCGCACCATAGCATTCAGGATGCCACGCACACAGCCATGGAAATATAAATCATGCATCAATATTACACCAAGTTGTGAAGAGTCAACCAGTCTGTCCTCCTGTACATTTCACGAGCTTCTACTGTAATTGTTTCAGAGATCCGTGAATGTCTTTACCAGAGCTATAGATTCCATGCTTTTTGCAACACCCCCGTGGCTATATGGCCATTGGATGGAAGGGGATTTCTGCTTGCTTGAATCTCAATCCTCGAGAAGTTGATCCTACAGACTGAAATCCTGGAGGGGGGTACCAAAAAAAAAAAAAGGATAAGGAAAACTGCACTGAAAATTGCACAGGTCAGGAAAGCATGGAAAGTCCTCTGTGAAGTCTCAAGTGTCACTAGACATAAAGAGAATTGATCACGATATAAAATGGAACCTCGCTATGTAAAATTCCTAAAGATATCAATGCTACATTGTAGCCAACCTTCATTGTTGACAAACCAATTTTTTTTTTTTTTAATACACTGAAACTTATACAATTATAAACAGAAAATCATGCTGCACCAGACCTCAGTTGCGTGACTGTCCTTTCTTTCCAATTCGGCTTCTCCTTTTTCGTTGTATTGATTTTCTCGGCCAGCTAGAAGTTCTCAAATTTCGTTTCGTGTCCAACAATCACACCCAATAATTCCATATGCCAGATGATTGTTATTATTATTTCAAATTTAGACTGATTTTGGGGTGGCTATTTTCTGTGTCAGGAAAACTGGATAACCGAGAAAACGAGTTGTGACGGTCTGCAATAAAAATAGTTACCTAAATTGGTTATTTCTTTCTTGGAAACATTCTGCTTTCTGTAAATCTTCCAGCAATTCTGTCTTCTTGTTGACTGTGGGCATTGTAACAGTGCAGAGGCCAACGCATCTTATTTCAGAAAATCCCTCATTAGTCGCCTTTTAAGACATGCTTGTTATTGTACCATTGGGTCAAACCACCTACCCCCGCCTCCCCCCAACCCCTTTCCAACCCATGATGAGGCTCTGGAAACGACAGGAGAATGAAGAGCCAATCGCAAAAGACATAATTCCAGTCACTATGAGAAGTATTTTTTTAAACTAGTGTTTAACTCTTTCAGTGAAAGATGATCTTGTAACATATGCCTGAAGTGGGATAAGTATAAATAAACATAGTGGTGTTGCCACTCAGGTAGCCAGATTACTATGCATACTCTGGCCAATTCTAGTGCATCAGAGAACACATGCACTGTCTTGGATTAACAAAGATGATTCAAGCATATAGTATGCGTTCTTTGTGACCTATTGAGTATAAAGTCAAGGTACAGCTTAATTGTAACATATATTCTCCCACAAGTCAGCTGAAGCCGGTCATGGTGAACCCATGCTGTTTCGGGAAACTTAGTATGTTGTAAGACCCCAGTATCTGCCACTTTTGATAAACAACATGGGGTTGTTTTTTTAAATTCGTCCTTTTGCAGAAATAAAACCTGAATACTAGAGGTTCATTACAAATTTTAAGCGCATTCAATCAACTCCAAGCAACAACAAAAAACACACAAGTTAAGAAATTAAAACGCATAAATTAAAAAACAAAACAAAAACAATCATACATATTAATAAAATATACAAATTACAAAACCCCTAAAAAATAACAAATTTTAAAAATTAAACACAAATTTAAAAAACAAAACAAAAACAAACATAATTGTTTAAATAAATATAAACAAAATTAAAACTAAAAGACAAATTAAAAGCAAAACATAAAACAACATATAAACTAAAAAACAAAACAAAACAAAACATAAATTAAACAAACAAAACAAAATCAAACACACAGATTTTAAGAAAAACATTCAATTTAAAAAACATAAACATAAAAATGAAAACAAAACATACAAATGAAAACAAAAAATACAAATTAAAACAAAACATACAAATATTTAAAAAAAAGAAACTTACAAATTTAAAAAACCCCCAAAACAAACCAGCATATAAATTTAAAAAAAACATACAGATTAAAAACAAAACCAAAAACAAAGGAATAAAAAACAAAAGAATAAATAAATGTAAAACAAAAACAAAAATACACATTAAAAAACAAAATAAACACTCAAAAAAAATCTGGACCTCTAAAATTAGAATCATATGATGTTTAATTAGTATACCCCTATAGAATAACACATAATTTTAATAAAGAATAAAATATGTAATTGTGTACATGATGAAATATAACAAGTAAAAGACAGTTCCATAGAAGATACTTCTTGTAGTACTTCTTCTTCTCAATTTGCTACTGAAAATGCAGTTGTCGCATTATGCTGTGGTTTACAGTTAGTCTGTGATATTTGTGTCTTTTGGCCCAAAACATACAATTTCAGTAAATTCCTGAAATATTTGCTTTTTTTCATATGCAAACAGTGGGTCTGTTCTTTTTTCTCCCCCCAAAATGGGATACGAGAACCAACAATGGGATACGAGAACCAACAATGGGATACGAGAACCAACAATGGGATACGAGAACCAACAATGGGACAACAGCGAATACTGTCATAATTGTTTCTTCTTTTTTTCTTCTTCTTAACTCTGGCAGAAAGTCTGGTTGTTTGTCCATTCTTGGTCTTTGATTTTGATCCAAAACCTGAGTGTTGCATACACATCCGTTTTTTAGATCTAAGTTACAGATCTAAGTTATTCTGTATGCAGACTTCAGGTGTTTCTTGCCTCTCAGGCAGGTGTTTCTTGCCTCTCAGGCAGGTGTTTCTTGCCTCTCAGGCAGGTGTTTCTTGCCTCTCAGGCAGGTGCACACAAACTTTGAAGGAAACAACCCTAATTACTCATCCCCCGTGACATGCTTGTTAGGGATCATCATCATCAGTTCTCGTTATGCCTAGTGGCACATGGGGCTTCAGAGAGGACTTTCCATGCTTTCCTGACCTGTGCAATCTTCAGTGCAGTTTTCCATGTCAAAGATGCCGCACTCAGGTCACTTTCCATCGTTCTTCTCTATGTGGTTTTTGGGTGCCCCTGTTTTCTCTTTCCCTCTGGTGTCCATGTGAGATCTGTTTTGGCAGGTATATCAGAATTCATTCTCATAATGTGGCCAAGCCATTTCCATCTTCTCTTGGTTATCATATTTCTACAGTTTCTTGGTTTGTGACTTGAAGTAGTTTACTGTTTTTTGTTTGTTTTGTTAGGGATCCATAGGGTCTATTCTTTGTTGTCCAAAATATAGCCCCAGAACCCGCAGGGGAACATGGGGATAGTAGCAGAGACTGTCATTGGTGGTTTGAAGTGTTAGGCCCTTACTCCCTCTGAGAATAAATAGTCAGCCACCCTATCTTTCTAGACAATTCTGGAAATCCCCGGGTAATTAATGCCCACTGGATATTCAACGCTTTCTTTTTAGTCGACTACAAATGACATCTCAGGAGAGTCCAGTATTTTATCGGGTGGTAAGAGCTGGTTTTCCATGGGGTTTCTTCCAATGCCAAGGTTTTTGCGCATCTACCTAACCCTAACCAAAACTATACGCTTAACCTACCACCCCCAGAAATATTTGACTGTCCCGCTACCTGTGGATTTCTTCTGTTTGTGGTCGGCTAATAAGAAAGTACTAGATATTTTTCCCAGTTATGCTGGTGTGATGAGAAATTAACAGGCAGATAAGTTTGCTGGTCTTATGTATGGTTTCCTTTGGGAGTGTGTAAAACTGCACATGGCTGCAATCACCTGTTATTTACATCTTAGTGACCATGTGTAATTATCACACTGTCATCCCAGTGTATCACGACAGTAGTTATCCGACCTGGAAAAAGCTAAAAAGGTTCAAATACAAATCTTCCATGACCTAGCTCAAGCAACTGGACCACATTCAGACTCAATCCAATGACAATTTAGAGCATTTGTGTTAGGTGTCAACAAAATACTTCTTTTAAAACATATTAAAAGTATCCCTCATTTTATGTAATTCATTCCGAGAAATTATTTTGTAACACAAAAACACATATGGAGGATTGATTTTAACATTCCCTACATAAGGATAGGTGTAATCTGAAAGACAGAAAAAAAACTACAATATCAATCTGTACAATGAAAAACTACTTTATTAACTGTAAATTTACACAAAAATGTATGGCACATATATTGACTTTTTCAGTAACAATCAACTGTTACTTTAAATCCTTCTATTGCAAATAGCTGAGCTTGAAAACAAAACATTCTTTTAGGGGAAAAAAATTCATTTAATATCACAAATACAATTTTCTTTTAATAATATTTTTTTTAACATTCCCCAGAAATTTCCACATTATATTAATATTATTTTGGGTATATTATCTGTCTCTAACAACTGAAATACGCATTTACTGCGTGCACATATTTCTGGATTGTTCCAGAACTAGATGTTTGTTCACCAGTTTTTCAAATTCAATGTGAGGGACATTTTATTTGATTCACACTGGCACAGGAATGGAGCAAGTATGGGGAAACCCGATTGCGGTGATGTTGAAACCACAACTAAGACTAAGACAAAGAGTATATTATCTCAGGGTTTTATTTATTCTAACTCATAGCCGATATAAATTCAATAAAATAATTTATGTCAACTTCCTCCTTTTATTAACTGACACACATTTGAAGCTTTTATGAGATCAACTGGCGTCATTTAAAATGGTAGGGGCTTTAGGGCTTTATAAAGCTTAGCCTCGTCAAGTCTAAATCTGGCCAAGGTCATAGTCCAGAACTGAACCCACAACTTTGAGACACTGAGACAAGCGGCTTAAACACTTTACCACACAGAGACTCCAAGACCAAATAAAGAAAAAAATGAATGTTGACTTCAGAAAACCCTAAAGAGGACAGAAGTTGCAGTTAACTTATTATTCGATACAAGGTAGGTTAATATATATAATGACTGATGATGACAAAAGACAGCACTTGAGGTCTCAAGGTTGGTGTCAGCCTTGAGTGCTGGAGGTCCCGGGTTCAAGCCCTGGTGAAGGCTGAGATTCTTTCACGTGGACATCTAGTAATTTCCCCTAGTCTCTGGATAATAAGGTTGGATGCCCATTTGTGTTCTTGCACATGTAAAAAAAAAAATCCTTTGGCAGTTGGAAGTAAAAAAAAAAGAGTAGCCTAACGGCGCTGCCAGGGCAAAATTTGGAGTTAAAAATCTACCCAAAGTATTTCAGGATTCTCGCCGGTGCACAGGAGTTCGTGCACTGCGATGAGATTCTTCACTCGGGCTTGAGCTAGAGGTAGAACGGAGCACTTATGGGTTACATCCGTGTGCCATGATGTTGATCCGTCGAATAAACAAACAATAAAAAAAGACAGAACTAACATTATTTTATTTTTGGAATAACAAAGAAACATAGAATGTGTTGTTTGGTATTTAAAGAGTTAAAATCTGGCAGTCTTCAATCTGACCTTTCTTCTTCAGGATCAATGTCTTGTTCTTATAAAAGTCCTGCAATGGAAAGCTGGTGATTGTTGGCTTAGGTTAGAGAATGTTTTAGGTGGGAAACATTCTTTTTGTCTCTGTCCGTAAAGATCCATCCAGCTGACACAACAGTTCTGAATCCTCCTGAAATCTTTCACAATTCTGTCAGTATTTGGATCATTCTTCTTATGATCTTAATTGTAGCATCAATGTGCTGAAAGTATTCTAGCAGTTGTGCTGTTAAAAGGTGTTTGATGGACTCAACACTAAGCTACTCCTCTTTATCACTGTCTCTGTCGTTTTCTATTTCAAGAAGATCTTCACTGGTAAACTCTATAGCCTTAAATTCAACAGATCTTGCCATGTCAGTTATGTTGTGTCTTACATTTGAAAGCTCATTTCTGGGACTGAAATCACTGAAGCAAGTTAGGTCAGATCTTTGTCCAAACTCCTTTCATACAGGGCTGTAACATTTCTGCATGCATAAGCAGTGTTATCAAGCATTTCAGATGCAAAAATATTGAAAAAATGCTTGCAAAGAAATGCGAGCCTTGCCATCTGGATCATATATATATATATATATATATATATATATATATATATATATATATATATATATATATATATATATATATATATATATATATATATATCTATATATATATATATATATATATATATATATATATATATATATATATATATATATATATATATATAATAATCTATATATATATATATATATATATATATATATATATATTATATATATATATATATATATATATATATATATATATATATATATATATATTATATATATATATATTTATATATCTTGTGTATACTATTTTTAAAATATCTTTTAGAGTGTTCTTTTAACATATGCATATACATTTACATTCCCATTTTTAAAAAAAACATTTTTCAATGAAAATTTAAAAAATATATTTAAAGATCAAAGCTCTCTAGCGAAGTTGGTTAAACCTGACGTTCGCGGTGGCCGGGTGACGAACTCCTTGTGGTCCGGGTTCACTCCCGGGGGTAGGCAGAAAAGCCACATTTCTCCCAGATTAACGGTACCTATAATGGAATCAAGGCCGAAAGGTTGCGATATCCATAGTACCGAGCCAAAGGGTTTACAACTCATGGTTTCTGGATACGTTAAAAAAAAAAAAAAAAAAAAAAAAAGTAGCCCGGCTCTCTAGCGAAGTTGGTTAAACCTGACGTTCGCGGCGGCCGGGTGACGAACTCCTTGTGGTCCGGGTTCACTCCCGGGGGTAGGCAGAAAAGCCACATTTCTCCCAGATTAACGGTACCTATAATGGAATCAAGGCCGAAGGGTTGCGATATCCATAGTACCGAGCCAAAGGGTTTACAACTCATGGTTTCTGGATACGTAAAAAAAAAAAAAAAAAAAAAAAAAAGATCAAAGACATATTTATACACACCTCTCACACAACATAGTCACAAACATTTACCAACACAGTGTCTCCACAGAAAGTTTCCACACACTTCCTACTAAAAAAAACTCAATATTCCACAAAAATATATATATTCTACAATTTCTAGATTAAATACTTTTTTTTTTTAAGTGTGTGTTTGTTTTTCTCCATTGCTGCCAAGAAGGGTTAAATAAGTAAGTAAACATCACCAACATATCACACAGCAGTTAAAACCGGGTCACTAACAAGTATTTTTCTCTGCGGAATAAACAGTAGCTCGTCAACGTTTGGATGGGCCTGGCTGTGGTTTAGTTGTCTTCCCTGGTTTAGTCTTAGGTTCTATAGCTTTCCTGGCTCCAGTTTTGAGACTGGTCTGACTGTATGGATTAGGCATTGGTTTTTTCTTGGCTGCTGCTTCCAGCTTCAGCTTCAAGGAGAGAAAAATGTATATTAAAATAGTATTGAGCAGAACATGTGAATATATATATATATATATACATCACTAGAATGAATGCAATAAGCATTAAATGCAGACATCATAAGTACCCACACAAACAGTCTGTTACTAGAAATGCACTTTATAGTCTATGGAATCAGCAATTACAACAGATAAGTTATTGCACACACAATTAAATGCATGAGGCACAAAAAGTTATATGGTAACAGGCCACTCTCCATTTTCTGAATCTGCCCTTCCGAACATGAACCTCACTGATCACTGTCGAAAAGCATTCAAAATTAAATCTGCAGCTCACAGTGTCATGCCATGCACTCAACCCAATAGCTGGGCGATAGAACAATACTCTTTCAATCTACATATGCAAGAAACTAAAATGATTAACTATTGTCAGAAACAAAAACATGCCACGACTAAAGATGTTTATCCACCATACTGACCGAAAGTTTAAAAGAGTGTTCCCCCTTGAAAGGCACATCATGGCACATCATGTTGGAGTTTACAGTTAGGCTAAAATACTTAACCGTTCAGCCCAAAACACCCAGTTAAGCAAACTCCTAATAGGTTGCTTTCTTTGACATGTTTGTAAGGGAGAACTTAACATACAGAAATAAACAGATGGGAAACACTTGAAACTATAAAAAATGTATATATAATAAACATACAGACAAATGTGTCCATCATTCTACCTCCTTCTATGAGTGCCGATCAATACATGTTCATTTTTCTATTGCATTTTATTGTCAGGGGACAGTAGGTCGGTTCTGTTGTGTGTGTTTTTCTCTCACAGTGGAGCCTGAAACCCCCATGGAGAAGGTATCATAATGTAATGGCTTTGTTTGAACTCAAGCTCAACATCTGTTAGACAGATCAATTCCACATGCACATAGACCTGCAGGCTTCTTCTTCTTAAAGTCCATACCGTGTGGCACTGGTAGTCATGCCTATCCACAACCTGCTGTCTCGTGTACTTTCAGTCAACTCTGACACAGACGATCCTCCATGCTATGATGTCAAACTGTCCAAACTGTTTTCTCTCAGTTTTCCTCTGCCTCTCCTACCCTCTAACTGTTCTACTGTCACGATGTCCTCCAGTTTTCTCCTTCTCATCACATGACCAAAGAATGCAGATTATCTTTTTCTGCAATTTCACCAGTGCTCTTCAATGTGTATACAAGCAAGATTGTAGAACTTGAAGCACTAAGTGTTGGAAGTATATTAACATTTGCCGATGATGTTCTTGCATATAGGCAGAGGTGTAATAGGCAATGGATAGCCCAAGAGCTACAGGCAACTGTAGACAAAGTGACTGACTGGTATGTGAAAATGGATAAAACTTGAACACTTACAGAATGAAGCCATGCGGGTTATTCTGGGATTTACAAGAGATACCCCAGTAGTATGAATGAAATATATACTTGCACTGCCTACTATTGCTGATAGGCTCAAAGTTCTGAAAGCAAAGTTATATCTCAGAGTAGCTGCAGACAAGAAGCACCTCTTTCATAAAGCCCTGGGTAGAGCTATGGGTCACAGACTGAAAAGAGGAAGGTCTTGGATGATTCAAGATGAAGACAGGATGGGACATGTGTGCAGACTCAATAAATTAAGCAAGGAGAGGAGAGGGTCAAAGTGTCCTAGCAAGTTTCAGACTAGTGTAGTTTCAGGGACTGGTCCGCTTGCGCTGGAGAATCAGAAGTTCAACAAATGATTCATTACAATTCCTGCCTATGTGATGTGATTATCTATACAGATGGCTCTGCGTTGAGGGGCAGACGAAGTGTATGTGGGGTTCATAGCAAAAGCAATTAGATGCTGCTTGGTTCAGAAAAGCCTGGCATATGATATCACAACATCTAGTTTGAGAATGGGGGTGGAAGCAGGACTGCTGCCTTCTGCTGGCTTGAGAATCAGCTGTATACACATGGCGTGATAGTAACTGACTTACAGAGTGTGTTGAGAAAGGTGGAGACAGGCATTCTCAATGCAGAGTGGCAAGCATCACTTCAGGGGTTGCGGGTAGTTAGTATGCCGGTGTGCTGGGAAATAAGCAGGCAGATAGACTGGCCGGTTCTGCACAGCTTGGTGGTGAACTGATGTATGACAAGCTGGATGTCATAAAGGCTTTTGTGAGGAGTTACAAGTGAATCTGGCCAGCGCTCAACACTCAGGGGAACGGCAAGACAAATATAAAATCAGACAGTTACTGGTGCCATTGGAATTGGAACTCTTTGCTTGCGACTGAAGATGGGGACAGAGCACTTATGGGGGTGTCCCGAGTGCTGTGATGTCAATTCTTAATTTAACAATCAACATTCTTTCTAATGTGGGCAATCAGTTCTCATCATGAGTCAGCTTCTTTCAAGACATCTGTCCCTGGTATTCTCATCATTCGTCTATAAAAACGCATCTGGCTGTCCCATATTTTTAATAGTTATTCAGTAGAATGTATATACACAGTTACCCCATACCCCCCCCCCCCCCCACACCCCAATGCAGTGTTACCCGATGCTGCTTTCCTGTTCACACAACAACAGAACTTATAGCTATTCAATGGTCTATTTTTAATAATTTATTGGAAAGCCCGTTTACCTAAAAACTAAAATTGACCCAGTTGAAAGAGAACTTCAGTTGATTGGCTCAACCCTAAAGTATTCTTTTGAACAAATTTCCCTCATTAAATTACAAATATTTTGAATGTCAAAATCACGACAAAATTAGTTTCAGTAGCTATTGGTAATAAAGCACCATGGGATAACTGGGATTTCTTACTTTCTTTTTTTTTTTAACATAATTTATTTTCATTTCTTTGTGAAAGAGCATCTCAAAGATCATGACACTCGCTCATAGATTACCCTCCAGATAACAGCAGAGTGCAAACAGAGATGAGGAAAGCAGTGACAATCCTATACTGATAGCAATAATGTGTAGACAGGAAGCTTGCTTCAATACTTGCCCAGGTTACTGAAGACAGACAGCAGTTGTAGACTCACTGCTCTTACTACTTGCATAATAACACCTCATGCCTGAGATTGTTCTTCTTCTGCAGTTTTTGGTGCTTTATTAATATCCTACCCCAGATGACGTCGCAGGACAGTCCAACATTTTAAAGGGTGGTAAGACTGGGTTTCCCGGCTTTCTGATGCTTTTAACAACCCCAAAACATATACAACTGGCCCTAACCCCAACCCACCTCCGTCCCACGAGAGAGTGCAGCCTAGGTCCCATGACTGCATGTAGCCTATCTACCACCCCCCTGAAATATTAAACTGTCCCGTGACCTGTGGATTTCCCTTGTTTTGGGGTAGGATATTAATAAAGCACCCAGGTTTCTTCTCCGAAGCACACTGAGGCTAACCAAACTCCTCAATATCTCCTCTGTCATTTGATATTTTCTTCTTTTTTTGCTTAGCATTCACCGGCTGTAAACTCTGGTGGATATTTCTAGTTTTTTCATCCACTTCTGGGCTTTGGTCTTGTTCCACAACTTGAGTTTTTTTTGTGCACATCCATTTTACAGATCTGTCAAATTTGTATGCAGACTTTTGGTTCCTCACCTCTCAGGCAGCTGCACTCTAGCTTCATAGGAAACACTCTTATTAGCTTATTATATTATACAATATTATTATTATTATAATATTATTATAATATTATTATATTATTATTAGCTTATTATTATACACCCGCATATGTATACTCAGTGATTCAATGAGTATGATCCGGAGGGTTCAGGCAGGTTCAGTGCGAAGACAATGGCTTGAATCATTACAGAAGTCCACTGTGCGTGGAGTCACCTTTATTTTTGTTCCGGGATACGCAGGCGTCGATGGAAATGAAAGAGCTGACAGGTTGGCTGGATCCGCTATCACTACCGACGGTCGGCCTATGGATCATGTTGATATTATCAATGCCCTCAGAGAAATGGGAAGGATAGAGGACTTTGGTGGCAGTGAATCCACATCACTCGCCAGAATGGCAGACTTGGGAATTAAGATCGGCACAGCAAAAAACGAGACGCACACCGGACACGTCAGAAGACTTTGTTATCAAACATAGAACTGGTACTATTAGCCATCGGACGTTGGGGTTCATACTGAGGGGAGGATCTGAGCACCTATGGACATGTCCGGAGTGCAATGACGATAACCCAACTAACTAACTAACTAACTAACTAACTCTTATTAGCTGTCTTCTGCGAAAAGCACCGGGGATCTATTGTCCCCCCCCCCCCCCCCCATCCCCAAAAGGGACACCTGAATCTGATATTTTGATAAACATGCTACTGGTTCCATAAACGTTTGCTATAAATTTCCCTAACTAAGCAAGATCCTAAAATTCCTTTCAGTCAAGGCACATAACTACACAAAATGTTCAAGTTAATCAGAATGCTTGCCCCTTGATTACTCACCTTTTCCTGGTAACGTCTCTCAAAGTAGTCCATGTCACTCTCTCCTTCCTTTTTTGTAGCTGATATTCGCTCTTCGATGTCATCAAACATTTTATCTTCAGGACCAGAGAGGTCCACTGCAGAAGGTAACAAGACAATAGAAAATTAAGTTCTACCATAATATTCCTCATAGTTATTTAAATGCACCAAGTCCTGTTTATTTTATTTTAGCTGACGAGCGCCTAGGGAGATAACTCTCAAATACATCCAGTCGACCCCTTGTGGGATGCAATTTTTTGTTATTTGAAGCCCCACCCTGGCTTTTGCCAGTGGCCCTGAATATAGCTGGGCCACAAATGTGGCCACAGCGGCTGAAAGGGGTTTCTAGGATCTCTACACGGGTGATCCTCATCTGTATGGTCGCACTTTGTGTCACCGGGTGTTTATCGCTTGTGCGATGTCCTGGTTGGGTACAATAAGCAAGCAACTCTCAATTAACTTCCATACCCTTATTGGACTGCAAGGTTAATTTGTAACTATAGGGCTTCACTAGCCCTTTTATAACTCGTTATAGGGCCGAACAGGTTCCTGGGATTTGCTCCTGTTTGGTTCAAATCCACAAAAGTTTTAATCCGATAGACAGAATCCTAAGGGGAAATTGATCAGCCAGCTTATCAAATATAATACCAAAATCAAACAATTATGTTTCCAGTCAGTTATCTTCGCAACAAATAAATAACTTCCAGCTTCCTTTAGGATAGTGCTTATGTCAGTCAGTCAGTCAGTCAGTCAGTAGCGTGTCCTTTGCAAAACCTTGCTGCCATAACAACCCTCTGGAAAACTTCTCGATCACAGGCAAGATGTCCCGCGTTCAATACATCCATCTGGAGATCATCCGTCACATCCTGCACCCATCTTCTCTTTGGCCTTCCTCTTCCTCTCTTTTCAGACATAACCACCTCCATTATTGTTCTCTCTAAACTACTGTGACGTTTCAAGTGACAAAATATTTAAATTTTCTGTGTTTTATTGTCTTTAATAGCCAACCTTCTTCAGTATTCAGTTCTTGAAGTATGGATGCATTTGTTCTAAGAACCCATCTATAACATTTGAATTCAAAGGCATAGTGTTTACGTATGAAGCTATAAATATGAGATTCTTTCATAAGGAATGTTTCTAGATTAATATTTATTTGTTCACTTTCTTGGATGGTCATGATAAATCACCTCAGTTTAGATTCTTCTTCTTCTTAAAGTCAATGCAGCGTAACGTTGGTAGTCATGTCTATCTACAACTTCTATCTCGTGTACTTTCAATCAACCCTGACATAAATGATCCTCCATGCTATGATGTCAAACTGTCCAGCATTTTTTTCTATCCAAATTATGCAAACATAAAGACTAATTGTGAACATGTGCTTGCAGTAGTAAAATAGATAGTTTCAGTTGAAAAGGTTTCACTTATTTGTTGATGTTCTTTACGTCCTTTTTAGGACGTAAATTTTTGTTATAATTCCTGATATAGGCAGGCCATCAATATGGCCAATTGTCTGAACGCGTTTTCTGGGACCTCTCCACGGTGATCCTCATCCACATGGTGGCACTATGTGACATCAGGTGTTTATTGCTTGTGTGATGTCCTAGTGGGGTAGAAAGTCAGTCAGTTGTCAGACTTATTTGCTTCATTTTTTTCAATTGTTACTGTAGCAGACTTCTGATGAGATACAGCAAAATATTGCAGGCTATAAATTGTGTAGCTAATTATTGGTGTCTTCATTGATCAAATTTACAACAGGGACAAATCAGAGAGATAAATATCTGGGAACTGGTTACAGAAAGTGGTATCCTCAAATAAATAAATCAAATAATAAAATCAACTTTTAACGGAAAACAATAAATCAAAACTACTGCGGTAAATAACTTCTTCTTTGCATTCACTGGCTGTAATCTCAAAGGGGGAAAAGTTCTTGTTGTTCGTCCACTTTTGGACATTGGTCTTGTTCCAGAACTTGAGTTTTGCGTGTCCATCCGTTTTACAGATTGACTTATGTGTATGCAGAATGTTATTTCTTTACCTTTAGGGTACATGCACTTTGACCTTTGAAGGATACACTCCTAATTAGTCAACTACTACAACATGCTTGTTACATTGACAGTGGGTCTTTTTTCTGTTCTTCAAAATGGGACCCTAAAACCCACAAAATAACAACTTACAACAAAATGAAACAAAAATAATCTGTGCTTTACCCAGCACCACAGAAACGGCTCAACTAATATCCTAAATTTACAATCACCAGGAGCGACTTCATTATCATGCCGTGGCGAAGTGGTCAAGCCGGTTGCCTCGGGTTCTGAAGGTCGTGGGTTCATTTTACGATGGCGATGTTCAGTTCAGGGATACATTTTGTATAGACATCCCTGGGGATCATCGCTGAAGCTTCTGAAGTCATGCTCTGTGCAACACTCTCGGCAGGCAGCTAGGTATTTTGTGAAGAGAGACTGAGCCATATGGAATAAAACCCGGTGCAGTGAAGTCGATCCTCTCACCTATTAATATTAGACTGTTTAGATTAGCAAGCCTATATGGGTATGTAAATTTGATTTTGAACAAGTAAACAGGCCAGTGACGCATCAAGCATATAATGCTAGAATTATAATTTTCTAGATCAATTATCCGTCTGTTGATGAGATGGTCAACATTATTCCAGCCACCTTTACTTCCCAGGACTTTACCTGGAATTCATTTTAGACTGGAAATTTTTTCTTTTTGAATCTCATTCAACGTGGATTCCAATCCAAGACCTTCAAGCTGTTACACGCAGCATCTAGCTACTACATCACTGGAGCTGACTGACATTTACCCCCAGCAGTAAACACCTGGTGAAACAAAGTGCCACTATTTGGATGAGGATCACAGAGACCTGGTCCTAGAAAGCGAGTTCAACTCCCACGTTAGATTATATTAGGGCCCTTGGCAACAGCCAGGGTGGGGCTCCAAAATAACGACAAACTGCGTCCCACATGGGGACAAAATTTATTTTGCAGCAGCTCCCATTTCATTTTAAATGTTACTATTTACAAGTATTTGTTTATAAGGATGACTTCTTCTTCTTCTCTTCCACCATTTACCTCAGCGAGGTGTTTTGTGGAGATGTAAAGCACGTTTGTGCGCTTTTTCCAATGCATTGTACAAGTTGGTGTTCATTGATGTTAGGTTGCTCCTGGTGTTGTTGCTCCATCTTTTGCATGGTCTTTCCCTTGCTCTGTGTTCATTATATTTCTTTAGCGTGGCTCTCTGTGGCTGTTGGTACTACAGCATTCTTTTCAGGTGGCCAAACCATCTCATTTATTGTTTTTTAATGAACTGTATGACTGGTTTCAGTTCTAGTCTTATTCTAATTTCTTAATTTCTAATTTGATCTCTTCTTGTCACACTGACAACTCCCCTAGACATCTCATCTCTGTTACGATCTTCCGTTCATTAGTTGCAGTAAGGGTCCATATTTGGCACTGGCAGCACAATGTCGTCGTCCCCCCCCCCCCCCCCCCAAATAAACGTTTTTATGAAGGATGCATTACAAGGGATAATTAGACTTAGTTAGACTTAAAGACCTTTTGGGATAAGGATATGCATGGTGTCTCTTTAGGTGTTTTGTAGAGACAGCTGATATAAAAACTAATTTATTAGTCCTTAATGACAATCAGCAGGCACTGTGGTGTACCAGCTACACATTCACCTGTGGTTTTCCTTCTTCTTCTTCTTCTTCTCGTTCACCAGCTGTTAACTCCTTCAGAAATTTCTTGTTGTTGGTCCACTTCTGGACTCTAGTCCTGTTCCAGAAACTGAGTGTTGCATGCACATCCGTTCCACAGATTTGACTCACTTGCATGAAGACTGTGGGTTCCTTGCCTCTCAGGCGGATGTACTCCAACTTTGAAGGAAGCTCACCTTTAACTCATACAACAATCTTTTAGGCAGGCAGTGGGTCTTTTCTTGTTTTCCCCACAATGGGGCCCGGAACTCACACGAGTAACTTGTGGATCTGAAGCTTGTGGGTCCAAATCAGAATGAAGCCAGACTTTTCTATTAAAAATATAGGATTTTGGCTTCCAGATCAACCCAGCCTTAAATAGGTACCAGGTAAAGTTCTGGGAAGTAAAGGCAGTCAGCCTAAAGGTTCACCACATCAACCAGCGAGTGCCAATTTGATTTAAAAAATACAGGCCTAGCACTATATGCCTAAAATGCCTGAAGGAGTGGGAAAAAGGATCTATGTTCAAACGGCCACCATCTGCATTGCTGGACAAAAGCATATTCAACTACTGATGGCTAACTTCCACACCTAGAAGCCACTTCAAAATCAGTCATATGTTGAACACTCGTATCATGGCACAAAAAGGCATCAGCACCATATGTTGGACACTCGTATCAAGGCACAAAAAGGCATCAGCACCATATGTTGGACACTCGTATCAAGGCACAAAAAGGCATCAGCACCATATGTTGGACACTCGTATCATGGCACCAAAAGGCATCACGCCATATGTTGGACACTCGTATCATGGCACCAAAAGGCATCACGCCATATGTTGAACACTCGTATCATGGCACCAAAAGGCATCACGCCATATGTTGGACACTCGTATCATGGCACCAAAAGGCATCACGCCATATGTTGGACACTCGTATCATGGCACCAAAAGGCATCAGCACCATATGTTGGACACTCGTATCATGGCACCAAAAGGCATCACGCCATATGTTGGACACTCGTATCATGGCACCAAAAGGCATCAGCTCCATATGTTGGACACTCGTATCATGGCACCAAAAGGCATCAGCACCATATGTTGGACACTCGTATCATGGCACCAAAAGGCATCACGCCATATGTTGGACACTCGTATCATGGCACCAAAAGGCATCAGCTCCATATGTTGGACACTCGTATCATGGCACCAAAAGGCATCAGCGCCATATGTTAAACACTCGTATCATGGCACCAAAAAGGCATCAGCTCCATATGTTGAACACTCGTATCATGGCACCAAAAAGGCATCAGCGCCATATGTTGGACACTCGTATCATGGCACAAAAAAGGCACCAGCCTACAAATTATTTAAAGCTGCTGGAGATCTTACGGTGAAGAGAAGTATGACTCCCTGTCAACCAGGCACTTGATAATGATGATGAGGATGATTATGATTCCTATTTGCATGCATGTGCTTTTACGGTTTTTGCTATATTATGCCTAACCAACTATTAAGCCAAGTAACTGCAAGAACAAATACAATCCAACTCACTGCTACTATTCTGTCTGTATCAAGTTCGTTACTTCTTGTATTAACAGTCAATTTAAAAAACAAAAAGTTAATGTTTCCTTTTCAGAACATTGCAGAACTAACTCGTCTTTGTTGGCTGTTTTGATTTTACTAGGCCATTTTACATTCAGTAGTTTGAAACTGCTTCCCGGCTGATGGGCTGTTGACAGCCTTGTGTAAATCGATGCAAAGGCATCCACTACCAAATCGGCCAAAGATGGGTTCCAACAGGGTACTCAGGAATTATTTTTTTGTTTTAGTATTCAGAAGCCCTGAGTTGTTAACCCTTAGGTTCGGTATTATGGATATCGCAACCTTTCAGCCTTGACTCCATTGTAAATACCGTAAATCTGGAAGAAATGTGGCTTTTCTGACAACCCCCGGCTTGAACCCGGACCACAAGGAGTTTGTCACTCGGTCAACGCGCAATCTGGTTTAGCCAACTATGCTCAGGAATTATTTAAGCGCATTCACAATGCCTGAACTACAGATGCTGATATCACAGCCTACTATTCCTGTTCTAAAGGACTATTAATGCCTTCTGAATATTACAGTACAGTACACGCTATATACTATATACTTTATCATCATCATCATCAGTTCTCGTTGTGCCTAGTGGCACATGAGGCTTCAGAGAGGACTTTCCATGCTTTCCTGTCCTGTGCAATCTTCAGTGCAGTTTTCCATGTCAAAGATGCCGCACTCAGGTCACTTTCCATCGTTCGTCTCCATGTTGTTTTTGGGCGCCCCTGTTTTCTCTTTCCCTCTGGTGTCCATGTGAGAGCTGTTTTGGCAGGCATATCAGGATTCATTCTCATAACGTGGCCAAGCCATTTCCATCTTCTCTTGGTAATCATACTGTCTAAAGTTTCTTGGTTCGTGGCTTGTAGTTTAGTGTTTGAGATTGTATCTGGCCAGAAAATATATACTATATACAGTTCTTAATATTATAACATTCAGTAATTCTTGGTAAGGGAGCTAGGGTCGCATAGTAGCTTGATACTCACCTGCTGGCCCGAAGATCTTGGATTCAAACTTGCAAAAAGTCAGATTTTTTGTTTCTTTCAAAAATGACCTTGTCTACCAGGTCAACTGACCATAAAATGGGAACATGACCCTTCGAGTGTCCATTGGTCCATAGAAATTGAATCTAGCATCATATGACCGAGATGCCACAGGAAAAAAAGTCTTTTTTTTTCTCTTATTCTATTTTTCAATTCTTGTTGATATTTATTTCATAAAAAAATTCGAATCGAATAGAGAACCTAAGTGAACTACAGCAAACCAGTGTAAATCTTGAATCTGAGCCTAAAATAAAATAATTTTTCTCAGACCCAGACGAATTTTTTTTTTTAATATGTTAACATAATGTCTTAATAAAGCTTATATCTACAACTGTGTGTTTGATTTTTCTTCATAACAGTTAATAACTTGTGTGTTTGAATTATATTATACTTAATGCATTTTTTAGTCATTTTGAAGCCCCACCCTGGCTTTTGCTGAGGACCTTAAACATAGCCGGGCCTGAAATATGACCTAACGGTTGAACGGGTTTCCAGGACCTTGCCACGGGTGATCCTTATCCGCATGGTGGCACTATGTGAAACCGGGTGTTTGTCGCTTGTGTGATGTACTGGTGGTGTACAACTTACATACATACATACAAAAGTTAACAATGCAAATATATGTTTATAAATAGTTGACTGGCACAATAATGTTTTTTTTTTTTTTTTTGGCATGCCAGATTGGCAATGAGTATTTAATCAGATACAGGATCAAAGATTTTAAATATCAGCACATTTTTATGGGGCACTACTGATTTTGGCTTGCACAAGCCATCCAAATATTTATCTCCTTTCCTTCCCTTTGTTTTATTCTTCTATCAAGCTTGCAAGTTTTCACCAAGTTTTTGAAATTTAACTTTAAAAAATCTATGTCTAATTTCTCAATCAGTTTATTATTTTCAGCTGTCTCAAGGAAGACTGTCTCAGTTTTTTTGTTCTTCTATTTTTTGTTTTAAATCTTGCAATAACACTCTTCAGTATTCTTCGTATAAGCTACATTTAAGTTGCCAGTAGGTTAGCAGTATACCATCACAACATTCAACATGTTGACAATTTACTGTCACAATATTTAACATGTTAGCAATTATCTGTCACAATATTTAACACAATATTTAGTGATAAAAAACCAACAAGTTAGCAACTTCCTGTCACAGTATTTAACATGTTAGCAATATACAGTCACAATATTCAACACTTTAGCAATGTAAAGTCACAATATTCAACATGTTAGCAATGTACTATACTGTCACTACATTCAACAAGTGATACATTACAAAACCTGTTTGCAGACACACAAGCATTCAAAGACAGGCAAAACTGGCTATAGATACTTACAATCATTAGCTGATATGTCCAGAATTTAAAGACAAAAGCATTATCAAATTCATTCAAAATAAGAAAAATTAAATTGCATTATGTAATGAGATCAGAAAAAAGGCTATCAAAAAGTCAGTAAGAATGGTGCCAGTGTAACTGTATAAAAAAAACAACCAGCAGGTTATTTGACTTAGGCATGTAACATGATTGCCATAAGACAGTAGCTTCTACAGTGGACTCCTTCAATAACACACCACGGGCTGTTCCCCCCCCCCCCCCCTCCCCCGCAGGGGTGACTGTATTGCTGACTGGACATGATCGTTCATTTCTTCATCAGGGAGCAGTGGTATGTAAGGTAGCCAGAACAGCAGCAAGTCAACAAAGATATACCAGGGGGAAAAAACAACTTTTAATGAATCACCAAACTGACACAGCTTTCATTAACTGCCCACACTGCCTGAGAACTTTTTGTGCCAAGATTTGCCTCATCAGTCAACTATTCTTCTGACCTTTACCCCCCCCCCCCCTCCTTTTTTTATTTTGCAGCATAGACTAAGTTACACCAATTCATTGCATCTTTTGCTATCACATGCAGTTCACCCGACGTCCTCCCAGTCTTTATAACTTCACTTTTCTAGTTCCTTTTCCCATGTGTTTTTTGGTCGATTTCGTTACTTTGGCCCATGGGTTCCAGTGTATTGGTAATCTATGCATGTAAAAAATCCCTCTCTATCTAGCAGATGAAAGTTCTTATCATTACTTGTAATGGTCATACACGGGTGATAGTATATGGAAGCAATAGCACCATGTATGAGGCATGCAGAATCACTTTTCTGATCATGTCATAATATGAGATATAATAGTTAGTGCTCCTGCCTACTAGATTACTGGTCTGAATTCAAACACCAAGAGAAGCAGGACTTATTTGCTTTGAATACAAATTTGAAAAGAATAGTTTGACAGAAAATTACAGCCAGAGCTGCTTTTTGAAGGATGAGGCAAATCTGGAAATCCAACAATTACTGCAGAGGAACGAAACTCCGACTCTACAAGAGCATCATTTTGCCAGTTCTTCCTTATGGAGCGGAATGCTGGAGAATGACCAAATAGGATGCACACAAGCTGTCTACCTTCTACCAGACATGTCTACGTAGAATTATCAAAATTTTCTGGCCAGATACAATCTCAAACACTAAACTACTTCAAGTCACAAACCAAGAAACTTTAGACAATATGATAACCAAGAGAAGTTGGAAATGGCTTGGCCACGTTATGAGAATGAATCCTGATATGCCTGCCAAAACAGCTCTCAAATGGACACCAGAGGGAAAGGGAAAACAGGGGCGCCCAAAAACAACATGGAGAAAAAAGGGAAAGTGACCTGAGTGTGCCATCTTTGACATGGAAAACTGCACTGAAGATTGCATAGGACAGGAAAGCATGGAAAGTCCTCTCTGGAGCCTCATGTGCTACTAGGCATAACGAGAACTAATGATATTACAAAATGAAAACTATTCTACTCAATCTTTTTTTTTTTTTTTTTTTGTCGGTTGAGATGAGAAAATGAATTCTTAAGATACTGAAGAGAATTATGGACAGTTGCAAGATTACTGAAAAATTATTTGGAAGCATTAGAGATGTGATGTTATAGAAGAATGATGAGAACATCCTGGACAGATAAAAAGAGCTTTGAAGATATCTTGAAAGAAACTGAAATTGACACACAAAGACTGATTGCACACACCAAAAGGAGACAATATAAATTCTTTGGTCATGTGAAGAAAAGGAGAAAACTGGAGTGCCCAAGACAGTGGAAAAGCTGGAGGGGATGAGAGACCGAGAGAGAACTTCCTGGACAGTCTGACATTATGGTATGGAAGATCATCTGTGTCAAAAATTATTGAAAGTACATGAGATAGAAGGTTGTGGATAGACATGACTGTTAACTGCACAAGGTATGGAATATCATATGTGTCAGAATTGGTTAAAAGTACACAAGACAGAAGGCTGTGGATAAACATGACTACCCACATCACATCAGATCAACTATTAGAAGAAGAAGAAGATTGTTTTGTTTTTAATTTAAAAAAAATTTTGTTTTTCAGCTTCAGATTCTATAAATACACTTAAACACTCTTATCCCCCATGTGGGTTCCAGGACCCCACTATAGAGAATACAAGAACAGACCCACTGCCTCCCTGACAAGCATGTCATAAGAGTCGACTAACTGTGAGCTTCCTTTGAAGTCAGAGTGCATCTGCCTGAGTTGGCAAGGAACAAACAACTGTACACAAATAAGACAGTAAAACGGATGTAGATGCAAAACTCAGGCCCTGGCACAAAGTCCAAATGAACGAACAACCAGGATTTTTTGCCAAAGATTACAGCCGGCAAAAAAAGAAGAAAAACTCTTATAGTTGTTTTCACCTTCTGTAAAGTATTCTATTACCTTTTAGCACCTTATCTGTCAGAAAACAGATAATCAGCAGAAACCTACCTTTTCCTCCCCTTTTAGCAATCTCATGAGCTTTGATTGATGTCACATTGGCCCGGAGGAAAGGATTATCCATGGCTGTGATTGGCTGGTTCAGAAATTCTTCTGATGGGACACCTGGCATGAAACAAGTAATGCCTTTACGTGTTATTACCACCAACATTCAACTTTTATCATTCAACACTAGGCAACAAAAGAAAATGTATGTGTGCGCATGCATGTGTGTGTCTCTCTCTCTCTCTCTCTCTCTCTCTCTCTCTCTCTCTCTCTCTCTCTCTCTCTCTCTCTCTCTCTCTCTCTCTCTCTCTCTCTCTCTCTCTCTCTCTCTCTCTCTCTCTCTCTCTCTCTCCAGTTCAGTGTCCCGAGATTATAAGATTCTACCAGTGCTTTTTTCCTAGGGAAAAATGTGCCAGTACTCACCACAAATTTACTTTTTTTTAAAAGTAAGGTTTTCTTTATCCCACCTTCATGCGTACTGGGCATATAGGGTTAGACCTATATTTTATAGACCAGTCGGCACTTGGTGGGTGATGTGGTCAGCATCATGCCGGCCGTCTTTACTTCCCAGGACTGCATCTGGTACCCACTCAAGGCTGGGTCAACCTGGGAGTCAAGGTCATTTTTTACAAAAGTTCAGCTCCGTCAGGGCGTGAACTCAGGACCTTACGATTGGCAGACGGGTGTCTAGCCCCAAACGCCACGCGACTCCATTTAATAAAAGGTGCCAGTAACTCCAAAGTGCCTATTACAGTAGCACTGAAAAAAAAAATTGTGCAGTAGAGCATATTTATGTGCTAGAATTAAAATCAATATCCATTCTTTCTCAGTCCAACGTCTAGCCCATCATGGCCGATGTAATATGTACTACATCCCCCACCAAATGCTGATTGTTCTGTGTGGTGGTAGAGCTTCTACAATATACCTCGGAAGCCGCCATGGTGTAGGGGCTAGGCACTCATCTGCAGATCCGAAGTTCATGTGTTCAAGCCCTGACAGAGCCAGAAATGATCTCAGCTCCCCGGCTGACCCAGCCTAGAGTGGGTAGCAGGTAAAGTCCTGGGAAGTAAAGGCATCTGCCGTGATGTTGATCATAACAAACACTGAGTCCTTACATCCTGAGACCTTCTAGTGTTGAATGCTGAGCTATGAAATGACATCATAGCATTCAAGTCATTCTCATAAATGCTTCGTCCTCATCTTCAGCAGCGAGTGAACAGTTCCAGTTCTAATGGTGTCAGTAGCAGTGTGATTATATAAAGTCTTGCCTTTGGTTGAGTCTGTGTATGTTTACTGTGTCTGTATCTATAGTGTATGTGTATTGTGTCTGTATCTACCATGTATGTGTATTGTGTCTGTATCTATAGTGTATGTGTATTGTGTCTGTATCTATAGTGTATGTGTATTGTGTCTGTATCTATAGTGTATGTGCATTGTGTCTGTATCTATAGTGTATGTGTATTGTGTCTGTATCTATAGTGTATGTGTATTGTGTCTGTATCTATAGTGTATGTGCATTGTGTCTGTATCTATAGTGTATGTGTATTGTGTCTGTATCTATAGTGTATGTGTATTGTGTCTGTATCTATAGTGTATGTGTATTGTGTCTGTATCTATAGTGTATGTGTATTGTGTCTGTATCTATAGTGTATGTGTATTGTGTCTGTATCTATAGTGTATGTGCATTGTGTCTGTATCTATAGTGTATGTGTATTGTGTCTGTATCTATAGTGTATGTGTATTGTGTCTGTATCTATAGTGTGTGTGTATTGTGTCTGTATCTATAGTGTATGTGTGTTGTGTCTGTATCTATAGTGTATGTGCATTGTGTCTGTATCTATAGTGTATGTGTATTGTGTCTGTATCTATAGTGTATGTGTATTGTGTCTGTATCTATAGTGTGTGTGTATTGTGTCTGTATCTATAGTGTATGTGTGTTGTGTCTGTATCTATAGTGTATGTGCATTGTGTCTGTTTCTATAGTGTATGTGCATTGTGTCTGTATCTATAATGTATGTGCATTGTGTCTGTATCTATAGTGTATGTGTGTTGTGTCTGTATCTACCATGTATGTGTATTGTGTCTGTATCTACAGTGTATGTTGGTTGTGACTGTAGCTACAGGGTATGTGTGTTGTGTCTGTGTCTACAGTGTATGTGTACTGTGTCTGTATCTATAGTGTATGTGTATTGTGTGTGTATTTACAGTGCATGTGTGTTGTGACTGTAGCTACAGTGTATGTGTGTTGTGTCTGTGTCTACAGTGTATGTATGTTGCGTCTGAATGCTATGTGTATGTGTATTGTGTCTGTATCTACAGTCTGCGTCTATGTATATATGTATTGTGTCTGTGTCTATGTATATGTATTGTGTTTGTATCTACAGGCTGTGTCTATGTGAATTGTGTCTGTATCTTTAGTCTGTGTCTATGTGTATATCTGTTGTATTTGTATCTATAGTCTGTGTCTGTGTGTATTTGCATTGTGTCTGTATCTATAGGCTGTGTCTATGTGTATATCTGTTGTGTGTGTATCCATAGTCTGTGTCTATGTGTATATGCATTGTGTCTGTATCTATAGGCTGTGTCTGTGTGTATGTGCTGTGTCTGTAAGACTGCATATTGTGTATGCGGTGTTGGTGTGTGTTGTATCTGTATGCATGTGTATGTATGTGTGGTCTCTGTGTGTATGTCTATTTATGTTGTGTATTTGTCATCAGTGTGTGCACCTTGTGTGTGTAAGTGTGTTTGTGTATGAGCTTGTGTCTGTATGTCCACCTTGCTTGTGTCTGTGACTCGTATGTGTATTTTTGCCTGTGTATTTGAAGGTTTGCACTTGAAATCTATGCTTGTGTATTTTTGCTTTACATTAATGCTAAGAATTTTGGTAAATGGGGAAAATTAAGAAGAATTCAAATATATTTCTGCTTTCTCGTGTTCACCGGCTGAAAACTACAGTGAATGTTCATCCACTTCAAGATTTTGATCCTATTTCAGAACTTGAGTTGTGCATGCACATGTGTTTTACAGATCTGGCTTATTTATATGCAGGCTGTTGGTTCCTTACCTCTCAGATGGACGCAATCTGAATTCAAAAGACACACCACAGTCACCGTGTATGACCTGCTTGTGCGGGGGGGGTGGCTCACAAAGAACCTCATTAAAATCATTATTGTTTAAACAATATAAAAAATACGCAGCTAAACATAGCAAAGAAGATATACAACCACTTTTTATTTTATAATTATTATTGACTGAAAAAAAATCAAAACAAGCAGCAAATCAGAAACTTAATCACTTTCAAGTTTTCCAATATGAAAAGAAAAATATAACAAAGCTGAAAAAGAAAGAAATGCTCTCACTTTATATTATATTCCTCAGAATATAAAATATTTATAATAGTTTACAAAAATCTTCTTCTTCCTTCTCCTCCTCCTCCTTCTTCTTCTTCTTTATCTTCTCCTTCTTTATCTTCTCCTTCATAATCCGGTTCACCTTTCTTCTTCTTCTGTAATCGTCAGTTGGAGCAAAGGCCACTGAGCTAACCCATCCTGCCTTTTACAGGATGAACGTGCTTGGTAATGCCAGAGTGTCGGGTTCGATCCCAGCTGCAGGCGTGTGCCTTGCGTTGCTTTCGGCAGTGGTATCGAGAAGCTGACTGTCCAGAAAGCAATGGCAAACTACTGGAAGTACATTTGCCTGGGAAAATCATAACAGCCAAAAATTGCTGGGGTGGATTCTGAAATGTCCTGTAAAGGATATGCAACTAGAATTTGTGGTTTTCTCCATATACCGTATATTCATCACAGAAAAGACATTACCTCTTTTACAGACATATGGTGCTTTGACATTGTGTTCGTCAGCAGTATGTTTGCACGTACAGCGTATAGGCTGGCTTCCGTTGAGAGGAACATAATGATATGATACACACGGACAGCCAGACACTTTACATGGGAGGAGGATTGGTCGTTTTGTCGGAATTTCTTCAAAGTCTGTCTTGTGTTGTTTGTACCTGACAATAAAATGTAAGAAAGTATATAAAAAAGTAGATTGTGGTAAAGATGTGTCATTTGTATCTGTCAAAAACAAAACTGGGGTAAAGCAGTGATATGTCTACCCTCTTCTTCTATATTAGTCCATAAAAAGGTGGGGGCATGTGCTGACTAAGGAGGCTGAGTAGTCTCGAGGTATGGCATCTACCCCGAGTGCTGGAGTCCCGGTTTCAAACCCTTGTGGGACCTCTAGTAATTTCTCCTGGTCTCTGGGTAGTAAAATCGGACACCCGTGTGTATTGTTGCGCACATAATAAAAACACCTTGGCAGTTGGAAATTTAAAAAAAAGAGTAGCCTAACAGCGCTACCCAGCAAAAATGTGGGGTTAACAATCTACCCAAAGTATTTCAGGATCCTCATCGGTGCAGTGGAGTTTGTGCATTGCGCTTAGATTCTTCCAACTCACGTTTGAGTTAGAAGTAGAAAGGAGCACGTATGGGTTACATCCATGTGTCATGATGTTGATCCGTTAAATAAACCTATAAACCAAACCAAGGTGATGACATGTTATGTTGTGTTTTACAGCTAGGCAGTGATATCTGCACCGTTTCGTCAAAAAGGGGTGACTTGAGTAAGCCTCTAATTGGTCATTTTTATAATATGATTGTAGTGAGTATATTCTTTTTTGTTTCCTGAAAAAGAAACCCTAGAACACATACATGGAATATGTGTATTCAAAAACCAAACAAAAACAAAATTATAATAAAGCACATTACTGTTTGTGTGCCGTGTCTGTGGCTTACACACTGCGAGTCCAACTCGTAAATCCAATGTACCACGATTGAAACCCAATGCT
>CAJHNH020001397.1:0-172980 GCA_905116865.2 Candidula unifasciata | reverse complement strand
TCTGCCTGTCTGTCTGTCTATCTTTTTGTCATTATGTAGGTATAGATGTGTGTGTATATGCATGTAGGTGTGTGTGTATGTGTTTGTATGTGTGGGTGCGTGTGTGTGTATGTATGTGTATATGTGTGTGTGTCTGTATGTATGAGTCTATGTATGCCTGTGTGTATTTATGTATGTGTATGTATATATGTATGTGTATGTATATATTAGTTAGTTAGTTAGTTAGTTAGTTGGGTTATCATCATTGCACTCCGGACATGTCCATAGGTGCTCAGATCCTCCCCTCAGTATGAATCCCAACGTCCGATGGCTAATAGTACCAGTTCTATGTTGATTAACAAATCTTCTGACGTGTCCGGTGTGCGTCTCGTTTTTTGCTGTGCCGATCTTAATTCCCAAGTCTGCCATTCTGGCGAGTGATGTGGATTCACTGCCACCAAAGTCCTCTATCCTTCCCATTTCTCTGAGGGCATTGATAATATCAGCATGATCCATAGGCCGACCGTCGGTAGTGATAGCGGATCCAGCCAGCCTGTCAGCTCTTTCATTTCCATCGACGCCTGCGTGTCCCGGAACAAAAATAAAGGTGACTCCTCGCACAGTGGACTTCTGAATTGATTCAAGCCATTGTCTTCGCACTGAACCTGCCTGAACCCTCCGGATCATACTCATTGAATCACTGAGTATACATATGCGGGTGTATTTTTGTGTTTCAAGCCAGGCAAACGCTTGCGTCACTGCCATCACCTCCATCGTCATGCTGCTGGTTGTCATGGAGAAGGCGCCGTTGGCTTCTTTGACTGTTCTGTCCGCTGAGCGTGCTGTAAATGCCCATGCGCTTCTTCTTTGGCGTATAACGGATCCGTCTGTATAGATTAGTGCATCTGCTTCGTCTGAATTTTCACCGATGAGAGCGTTGACCTCTGCATTAACAGCAACAGGATTCTCTTCTCTACATCGCCTGTTGAGTGTGACAATACAGGAAAATGTACAAATAAACGCCTGAGGCACAGGTATCCATTCTGCACCAGGTATGATGTCGGTTAGGCTGCATATTTGCCTAATAACATCTTCTGCCCGACCTAGCCACGATTTTCCCCTCTTCAGTCTGTCGCCCTTTTCACTAAAAAGCGCTTGATGCAGTGGGTGTTTCTTATCAGCACATATTTTGAGGTATGCCCGAGCCCTCCACATCCTGATCCTTTGGTTCATTGTTGGAAAGTCAAGTAGATACCTCATTGCTCCACAGGATGTGTCTCTTGTACATCCCAAAATAATACGCATGGCTTCATTTTGCACCTTCTCGAGTCGTTCAATCTGGGTAGCACTGACAGTGAGGATGGCCAGAGCGTATTCAATGGGGGAAAGGACCAGACCGTAGAATAGAAGCACCAGCAGTCTTTGCTCGATATTGGAAGCAGCCATAATCCTCATTGCAGATAGACCTTTGCGTGCTTTTGTTATCGCATGGTCAACGTGTTCCCTGAATGACAAGCTGCGATCAAACCTCACCCCGAGAAACGTCATAACGTTGGTTCTGATCAATACATTATCACGCATTTTCACTTCTGGTAAGTCCGACTTGACAATGTGATTGTTCAAAGAGAACCATGACACTGCTGCCTTCGAGGGATTGACATAGGCATTGGAACCATCACACCAGGCGGCAATTCGATCGAGTTCTTTGTGCATTGTGCTGGCGATCTCCTGTCTATCACGCCCTCGTCGATAAATCAAAATGTCATCAGCAAATGACAAAGTCCTTCCCTTTCCATTCAACTGCTGCTCAGTGATCATCACCGTATAAACGTTGAATAAGACTGGTGATAGCGGTGATCCCTGTGGCAAGCCTGGACATATCGTTTGCGGTTCTGAGGACCAGCTACCACATCTTAGTGCAATCTTTCTCTGGAACAGGACCGCAGCAATCCAGCGGATCAGAATAGGATTGACTTCTAGTTTAAGCAGTAATTGCATTAAATAATCATATGGTACTTTATTGTAGGCATCTTCTAAGTCCAACACTGCCGCACATGTCTCTTCTTTAATCTGAAATCCCTCGTACACATCGTAGGCGAAAAACAGCAGCATTGGACCATGTCTCTTTCTTCAATCTGTACCCTCCAAGTGTTGATGGGAACTTATCATGTAGTTCTAAGTAGGTGGTCAATCTTTGTGCGACAATTTTTTTCCAAAAGTTTGCCAACAGTATTCTGCATCGAGATGATTCTGTAGCCGCAGATCTTTGAGTGGTCTTTATTAGGCTTTGGTAGTGGAAACAAATAACTATGGAGCCATTCCTCTTGTATCTGGCCACTCTGGATGCTGATATTGAATTCCTTTGCCACGCTTTTCAAATCAGCATTCGACATCATCAGCATGTCATTGTATCGGATGCCGTCAGGGCCTGGAGCAGTGCTGCGCGATTTCTTGAGGCAAGTTCTTAAGGTGTCTGCAGTGATTGTGAAATCAGTGCCTAGCTCAGTGTTCTCGCACAGCATCGACAGTTTCATCTTAACCCCTATTCTTGCAGCTTCGTCTTTTTGGTCAGTTTGCTCCAAGTAGCGCGCAAGAAGGGTTTTTTCCTTTATCAGCATCAGTTCTCTGCCATATCAGGTCTGTACCCTGAAAATCAGGGATACCCCTTGGTCGTGCGGCGCCGTGCATGCTCCGTTGAAGGCGCCAGAATGTCACAAGAGATCCCTCGGAGCAAACGCTCTTGCAGAATTCGTTCCATTTCGCTGTCTTGGCTTCTTTCGCAATTAACTTGAAAGCCACTGTCCGCTTGTTGACCTCATCTTTCAGACTGATCAGGCGTTCAGAAAGTGACGGATCAATTTTCCTTGCCTTTTGCCATGCCTTGACAGCGTTCCTTTTTTCTAGCCACGCTATGTTGACTGCTTCATTCCACCATGGTGGCTGGGCCCATCTCTCCCGCCGTCTGCGATCTGCTCTTGTATTACGTCGTCTGATTTTTGCTAATGGCATCTTGCCCTGTACGGTCATATATAAAAGCAGGCACATTGATTACATGACCTTTGTTGTTGCTCTTCTCCACCAAGACGACGCAAGGAAAGTGATCACTGTCATGGTATCCCAGTGTGATCCACCTGCATCCTGGTGCAATGGAGGGAGACACTAGGGCCAGGTCAATTACGCTGTCAGAATCCCCTTGTCGGGTTTGCCATTCGGGTAACCTTTCCGTCGTTCAAGCATACTAGATCGGCAGACACTAGAGCATCCTCCAGGTCTTCCCCCTGTTTATTGGTGATTACATTGCCCCACTGGTTTCCTCTGGCGTTGAAATCTCCGCAGTAAAGGACTTTCTTTTCCTCAGTCTGGAGCAAACTCTGCCATTTCGCTGTATCCACCTTTCCATTGCAGGCGTACACATTGACAATCACAAAAACTGGACCGGGCCCATCACTCTGACTGCGTGTACTTGTAGGTCGTCATTATCCCACTCAGACATGTCCACCTCAGACACCAGTATGTGGTCACGAACAAGAATGAGCTGTCCGAGGTGGCGTCTATTGTAGAAGGATTGGAAGCCCGCAATTTAAACCATCTCGTCACCGAGGTGTGTTTCCTGTAGGACAACAATGTCGTTGCTGTAGAGGAGCTTCTCGAAAATGGGTCGGCGTTGACAGAACGAGGCGCAGTTCCAGTAGAGAACGCGAACATACTTTAAGCTGAGTCTCTCACATTTCAGTCGCTTCCTGCAGGCGCCACCGTGCTTGCCTGTTCGCGTTCTCCTTGTCCGTCTACGGGTTGTTTTGAATTGGTAGATAGTCGCCATCGGACGTTGAATACACCCTGAGGGAAGTCTGAACTCACGTGCATGTACTCCATTGCACGGTTCAGACCCCATTCCGATGAAACTTTCACATTATACGTGAGCGAAAATAGTTAATTTGCGCCATTCGCCTCAACGGACGAAAAAGCGTGCCGCCATTGTGGCTGTTTACACCGGAAGTGTGTATGTATGTATGTATGCATGCATGTATGTGTGTTTGTATGTGTGGGTGGGTGTGTGTGTATGTATGTATGTGTGCGTGTATATATGTGTGTGTGTGCGTGCGTGCGTGTGTGTGTGCGTGTATGTATGCATTTCAGGCCAGCATGTAACCACTGTACTACCGCAGGTCCTGGATATACAGAAGAATAAGTCGTATTTCAAGGACACAAACACAATCAAATACAGAGGCTCTGTAGAAATATTCTTAGAATACAATGAAGCAAGAAGGAAATTTGGAGCTGGTTTCGAACAAAACAGTAAATACTGTCACCGTCCTAATAAGCTGAGTGATTGGTGCGACACTGTGAGCTGTGGATTTAATGTAGAATGCTTTTCTTCGTGGCGTACTGTTGACTGCACTGAAATAGCGAGTTGCCAGTTACGTTCAGAATATCGTGTTATTTTGCGGGTGCTATGTCTACTTTTGTGACTGATTGTTTTTTAACAGCTGCCTTATGAACTTTTATTACTTTACATGTGCAAACTTCAAGATTCGGTTTGACTTCCACTGTCACAGGATAAGAGCAGTCATGGATGGAGTGACTTATCTGCAGGGACGCTCGAACCTCGCCTATAAACAATATGACAAACACAAACATTAAAAAAAAAAAACAGTGCTACCTTCTGTTTATGACCTTTTTATGCAATAAGGTCAAATCCTGTTTAGCTCTCTGAATCTAAAAATGGAAAATGGAAAATGAGGGGAGGCGGCAAACATTAAAAAAAAATATGGCATCAATTAATGAGCTGGATGTGGTCACTGGGGAGTGGTGAATGTGTTGTGGCTAAGATGCTCACCTGCTGTGGCTAAGATGCTCATCTGCTGTGGCTAGATGCTCACCTGCTGTGACTAGACGTGGCTAGACGATTACCTGCTGTGGCTAGACGCTCACCTGCTGTGGCTAGATGCTCACCTGCTGTGGCTAGACGCTCACCTGCTGTGGCTAGACGTGGCTAGACGATTACCTGCTGTGGCTAGACGCTCACCTGCTGTGGCTAGATGCTCACCTGCTGTGGCTAGACGCTCACCTGCTGTGGCTAGACGCTCACCTGCTGTGGCTAGACGCTCACCTGCTGTGGCTAGACGCTCACCTGCTGTGGCTAGACGTGGCTAGACGATTACCTGCTGTGGCTAGACGCTCACCTGCTGTGGCTAGATGCTCACCTGTTGTGGCTAGACGTTCACCTGCTGTGGCTAAGACGTGGCTAGACGCTCACCTGCTGTGGCTAAGACGTGGCTAGACGCTCACCTGCTGTGGCTAAGACGTGGCTAGACGCTCACCTGCTGTGGCTAGACGCTCACCTGCTGTGGCTAAGACGTGGCTAGACGATTACCTGCTGTGGCTAGACGCTCATCTGCTGTGGCTAAGACGCTCACCTGCTGTGGCTAAGACGCGGTTAGATGCTCACCTGCTGTGGCTAAGACGCTCACCTGCTGTGGCTAAGACGCGGCTAGATGCTCACCTGCTGTGGCTAGATGCTCACCTGCTGTGGCTAGACGCTCACCTGCTGTGGCTAGACGCTCACCTGCTGTGGCTAGATGCTCACCTGCTGTGGCTAGACGCTCACCTGCTGTGGCTAGACGCTCACCTGCTGTGGCTAGACGATTACCTGCTGTGGCTAGACGCTCACCTGCTGTGGCTAGACGCTCACCTGCTGTGGCTAGACGCTCACCTGCTGTGGCTAGACGCTCACCTGCTGTGGCTAGACGCTCACCTGCTGTGGCTAGATGCTCACCTGCTGTGGCTAGATGCTCACCTGCTGTGGCTAGACGATTACCTGCTGTGGCTAGATGCTCACCTGCTGTGGCTAGACGATTACCTGCTGTGGCTAGATGCTCACCTGCTGTGGCTAGACGATTACCTGCTGTGGCTAGACGCTCACCTGCTGTGGCTAGATGCTCACCTGCTGTGGCTAGACGATTACCTGCTGTGGCTAAGACGTTCACCTGTTGCGGCTAAGACGTTCACCTGCTGTGGCTAAGACGTTCACCTGTTGCGGCTAAGACGCTCACCTGCGGTGGCTTAGACACTCACCTGCTGACTCAAGGGTCTTAGGTTCAAATCCGCACCGCGCGGATTTTAAAGATAAAACAAATGTGACCTTTGATTCCGGGTCGACCCCTCCCCCCCTAAAATTATGGTATTAGGTTTGAACAACGGATCAACATCATTGCACACGAGTAGTAACCCATAAGTGCTCCGTTCTTCTTCTAACTCAAGTGTGAGTCCGAAGGAAGCAGAATGCGTAGGCTCTGTAGCACCGGCGAGGATCCTGAAATACTTTGGGTAGATTTTTAACTCCAAAGTTTGCCTGGGCAGCGTCGTTAGGCTATTCTTTTCGAGTTCTAACTGCCAAGGGATTTTTCTATGTGCGCAACAATTTACACGGGCGTCTGATCTGACTACCCAGAGACCAACGAGAATTACTAGAAGTCTGAGTCCACGTGAAAAAATCCCAGCCGTTACCAGGGATTGAACCCGGAGCCTCTAGCAATCGAGGCAGACACTATGCCTCGAGACCACTCAGCCCCCACCCTAAAATGAATAAACAGGAAATGTCCTGGAAGGTAAAGGGTTGCCAGTATGAGTCTAGCATCATATGTCAGACCCACTACTGGCCTGACAGTGTGTGTGTGAATGTGTGCTTGTGGTGTGTCAGAGAGAGAGAGATAGACTTTTCTATAAGGAAAATGGAAGCCACCATGGTGTAGTGGCTAGATGCTCGCCTGCGGATGCGAAGGTCGTGGGTCCAGATCCGGACAGAGCCAGACAAAACAAAAATTACTTTGGCTCCCAGGTCGACCCAGCCTTAAATGGGTACCATAAAAAAAAAAAAAAAAGCTTTGCAAGTCAAGGTGCCCTGTGTGACGCTGATCACATCACCCATCGACTGCCGATTGATCTATAAAATATAGGTCTGGCCCTATACACCTGGGAAATGGGTCCTTTATTCTCTTACTTACTATACGGAAACTGACAATAAAATATGGAACTCTGAATTATAAATAGTTTAAAACCAAGTCTCATATTCTAACGTGGCAGTGAAAGTCTGACAAAACATGAACACTTTCACTTGGCAAATGCTTAAAAAATGGCTTATTAATCTGTGGATATTTCCGGAACAAATACTTAACAAAAAACACAAAAAAGCAAAAACTTATATACAGATCATTAATAAATTTTGTTTAACTGTATTTATCTACTTTTTCGACCCCCCCCCCCCCCCCCTCCCCCCTTTTTTTTTTCCAAAAATTATAAAGAAATACCAAGTGATAATTAACAGACACAATGTACAGGCAGTATTTTAAAACAAAACATTAAAGCATTTTTTTTCAGCACTACTGTAATAGAAAATTATTTTTTTACCTATTTTAGACACTTTGTTGTGAATACATGCACCTATTTGAACACTTTGTTGTGAATACCTGCGCCTATTTTAAACACTTTGTTGTGAATACCTGCACCTATTTTAGACACTTTTGGGTCAATACCTGCCCTTATTTTAGACACTTTGTGGTAAATACATGCATCAAACTTTTGAATACCTGCACCTATTTTAGAGAGTTTGTGGTGAGTACCAACACCTTGTTTTTTGGAGAAGGAGGGTTGGGGGGGGGGGGGGGGAGAGGGGGAGGATCTCTGGGTGGGTTTCAACCAGTATGGGTCTTGGCAACATCACATGTGGTTCACAATCCGTCCAAACCACTTTACAGTTACAACAACAAAAATTACCAATAATGAACAGTCAGTAACAAAAATGGATGTAAATAACACTGACATGAAATTTTGTTATCTTTATTATTATTATTATTGTGTCCCATTAAGTTTTGTTTAGATAGACACATAGTAAATTCATGTTAAATAGCGTGCATTGTGAAATCATGACTTTTCTTGGCTTCCTGAAGAAGGTAGTTTGCCACTGCTTTCCTTCTTGGCAGTGACCATACTAGTCAGATGACTGTTTCCACCGTTACTATAGTGTGATCCTCTGCCTATCGTCTGAGAACTTAAGATCATGATAAACATGGTTTTTGAAGATGTGAAAAGGAATGGGGGTTCTTTTGTAATATACTACCCCAGATGACATCACAGGGACAGTCCAACATTTTAGAGGGTGGTAAGACTAGGTTTCCCGGCTTTCTGATGGTTTTAACGACCCCAAAGCATCTAGGACTGGCCTTAACCCCATCACACCTACATCCCACGAGAGAGTGCAGCCTAGGTCCCACAAATGCATGCAGCCTATTATCTACCACCCCCTAAAATATTAGACTGTCCCGTGACCTGTGGATTTCCCCTGCTTGGGGTAGGATATTTATAAAGCACCAGAATAAAGTCAAAAACTTAGAAATTACTAGCAAGACTGATAGAAGGAGAGCCAGAGGAAGGCAAGAAAATAAATATATGGATGGCTTAGTCATTTGGATATCGGCGGCTGCGTCGCCCACTGGCTAACTGGTAGATGACTTAGTCGCTGGTTGGGACAGTATTTGGGTCTGTCTCCTTTGATCGCATCAAAAGGAATCCTTTTTATGACACTTGGTGACATGCAATGCTAAGCAATCTTATATGGCGCACATAACAAAGTCACAATTATAACCTAAAGCTCCCCCTTAAGAAATACTGATTGAACGTGATAATTTTTTCCCGAGTAAAGCAATGGAACAGCCATTTGGATGGAGCAAGACACCTCATTGGCCTGATTTGTGATTCTTGTGATCAAGTGAGATGGCAAAACATGACAGTTTATGCTCAACAGGCATAGTACATGATGATGAAGAAGAAGTGCAAATTCGTTTGTTTGTGTTCACCAGCTGAAAACCCCGGCTGAAAGTCCTGGTTTATTCATCCATTTCTGGATGTTGACTTTACTCCAGGTCCGGAGTTTTGCGTACGCATCCATTTTACAGATCTGGCTTATTTGTATGCATACTGTTGGTTCCCCGCCTCAGACAGATTCACTCCTCCTTAGTTAGTCCCTATAATTAGTTGACTTTTATGCCATGCTTGTTGAGAGCGAAAAAGGAGGGAGGGGGGGGGGGTCTTTTCTCTTGAGTTGAGCCAAGAATTAACATCACAGCACTCGGGGCGTTCCCATGCATGCTCCGCCCTCATCTTCAGCAGCCAGCGCAGAGTTCCAATACTAATGGTAGCGGTCACAATCTGGTTAAAAGTTCGTCTTGCCTTTCCTCTGATTGTAGTGAGCCGGCCAGACCCTCTGGTTACAGCCAGGTGCCTCATTCTCTCCAGGCAATAATAATCTTCTTTCTCTACTGATTCTGTTGCTTGTTCCCAAAGGGCCTTGACCACATCTGCCTTGTCATGTATCAATTCACCACCCAGTTACCCCTATAATGGGGGTCTGAAACCTACACGGGACAGAGGGCTAAAATAACTATAACAGCTGGCTGTGACAGAAAACAGCTTACACAGGCTTGTTTATAGATTAGTTTGCAATGTATATCATTACCAACCTGTTTATAGATAGTCAACAGTGGTTGAAGATTGTTTTATAGATAGTCAAACAGTGGTTGAAGATTGTTTATAGATAGTCAACAGTGTTTGAAGATTGTTTATAGATAGTCAACAGTGGTTGAAGATTGTTTATAGATAGTCAACAGTGGTTGAAGATTGTTTATAGATAGTCAACAGTGGTTGAAGATTGTTTATAGATAGTCAACAGTGGTTGAAGATTGTTTATAGATAGTCAACAGTGGTTGAAGATTGTTTATAGATAGTCAACAGTGGTTGAGAAATTGTTTCAGTCAACAGTGTTTGAAGATAAATAGTCAAAACCTGGTTGTTGAAGATTGTTAGCCATAAACCTCAGCCATAAACCATAGCCATAAACCTCAGCCACAAACCATAGCCATAAACCTCAGCCACAAACCATAGCCATAAACCTCAGCCACAAACCTCAGCCATAAACCATAGCCACAAACCATAGCCACAAACCATAGCCATAAACCTCAGCCATAAACCATACCCATCAACCTCCTGGACATTATCACTACATCACCTTACAGTCCCGATCTTGCACCTTCAGACTTCCATTTGTGCAAGGGGCTGCATGGTTTCGAGGTTTGATGTCCGTGTCAAGTGCTAGAGGTCCTGGGTTTAAGCCCTGGTGAGGGCTGGAATTTTTTTTCTGTTTATGTGGACTTCTAGTAATTTCCTCTGGTTTATGGGTAGTGAAATCGAACACCCGTGTGTATTTTATGTACGTAAAAAATCCCTTGGCAGTTCGAAATCGAAAAGAGTAGCCTAACGACGCTGCCCGGGCAAAATTTGGAGTTAAAAATCTACCCAAAATATTTCAGGATCCTCGTGGGTGCTATGAAGCCTGTGCACTGCACCGAGCTTGTTAGTACTCAGACTTAGAAATAGAACAAAGCACTGATGCGTTACTACCCGTGTGCCATGATGTTGATCTCTTGTTCAAACTTTAAACTTCCATTTGTTTGGACCAAAAGATCTTTGCGGACATCACTTTGAGAACACAGACACCCTTAAACGCACCATATGCCAATGTTTAGGAAAAAAGATACACAATTTTACCGTGTAGGGATACATACCCATGAGAAATTATGGGTAAAAATTTAATAAATAACAGAGACTGCATTGAGATATACATTTTTCAAGTACAGACTTGTGGCCACATTTCAGTGTGAATTTTATTTGACATCTTGCTTACTGAATGGAATATTTTCTTTTAATTACGAGATATTACTTTCTGACTGTCCCTTGCAATTCTTTGGGGTGACCAAGAAATGTGTGGTGCACTATTTCGTATTACAAGAGTTAATGACAACTGTAAATCATTAAGCCACAAATGACTTGTCCTGGGCCAGACAACAGGCAAATTTAAGAACCTACTCTTCAGCACTAGCTGAGAACATCGTACGGAACAACTAGACCAATGTTATAATTAGAAGCTTCTGGATCACTGTAGCTCGACAGGCATATATCGGGAATTCCCTGTGTCTGTTGGTTGGCCAGGAAATCGTACACTTGAACTGTTCCTCTGTACCTACAACAAAAAGAATGTCAGAAAGAGTTAGATACAACAACAACAAAAGTTAGTTAAATCCTTTACAGGATGTTGCAAAACCAACCCCAGCTTTAAGAAAAAAAAATTTGGGGGGGCTGACTGTGATTTTACTAGGCAGTTTTACGTTCAGTAGTTTGCCATTGCTGCCTGAACAATCAGCTCTCAGTACCACTGTTGAAATCAACGCAAGGTGGCCGGCTGCCAAATTGCCTATAGCTGGGACCGAACATAGCATCTTAGCATTATGAAGCGCGTTTGCAACACCTAACTATATAAAACAACAGATTCTGAAATTATGCAATATACTGATTGTGTCTTGTTGATTTAAACTGATACAAAACATATTTACAAGAGGAAGTCAATAAGTAAGTCTCAAATGGTTGTTTAAAAAAACTAAATACGATAACAACTAGAGATTTAGCAAAATATGTAATAAATTGTGCAATGTACTGTTCTTTGTTTAGTTGTCCAGAATTTACTGGTATATGTTAAAACTGGCTCTATGTAAACATGTCATAAAAAAGTAAAGGTCCCTTTTTCACAGCTTTACGTGTACTGGGCATATAGGGCTAGACCTATACTTCATTGACCAATTGGTACTGGGTGGACACTGTGGTCAGCATCACGCCGGCTGCCTTCAGATCCCAGGACTGTAGTTGGTACTCACTTAAGGCTGGGTCGACCCAGGAGCCAAGTTCATGTTTGAAAAGAAAAGTCTGCCAAGACCCGAACACATGACCTTTCACTCTGCATGTGAGCATCTGGCTGCTACACCAAGGCAGCTCCCTAGCTCTATGTAGCATGCAAAAAATGTTTTTACATGTGTGTCAAAAATACTCAGATAATAGTAAATGTTCTTAGTGCACTTGTTTCTATAGCGAGGCGCACAAGCCGTCTGGAGGTGACAGGTTCAATTCCCGGCACGGTAACAATAGCTTTCAATTTTTATTTTGTACAGTGTATTCTTATATCTTTCTACTTCTTTCTATGAGTGTCAATCAATACATTTTCTGTTACTTTATTAATTTATCAGATAATAGTAAAAGTACCTCAAAGAAGAGACTACTTCAAATTCATCAGTCTCCGGGAACTTGTTGTAGGGAACATTTCCGATGATGAGCAATCGGTCATCAAAATGGCAGTACTGGACGGGGTGTCTGTAATTATCAAAGTTTATGACAGAAAGAAAACAAACTTCCCCATTTGTGACATTTCAGATATTATTTCTAACTAGGGCTGAAACTACAATCAATAAAAAGGTGAATTCATTTCCTGTATTAACCCTTTGAAGACGGAGCCTTATTTGGAGTTTCAGTGTCAAGAAGACAGAGCTTTCTCCTAATCTGCACACACACAAATTTTAAAAAATAAATGAAAGAATCTCAGTCTCTCGCCTGCTCTCCTGCCTCGTGTACTTTTATATTCGAGGAGTAACTTAGATCCTGTGCCCATCTTCGTGTTGGTCGGCCCCTGCTCTTTCTTCCTGGTTCTATGCCTTCTGTTATTTTTTTTTTCAGTCGGCCATGGCCCTTGAAATGACCAAAGTACTTCAACTTCAGAGACAAGATGCTGTTTATTAGCCAATCTTCCTTGAAGTTCAGATCTTTTAAAATTTCAGTATTTCTTCTCGTGTTTGTCCATGGTATTCTCAGAATCTTTCTATAGCATTTTAGCTCAAAACCCATATTTTCTTTCTTATAGACTGGGAGATGGTCCACGTCTCACATCAGTACGTTGCTACAGGGAATATGGGAGATGATCCACGACTCACATCTGTACGTGGCTACAGGGAATATGGGAGATGGTCCACGACTCACATCCGTACATTGCTACAGGAAAGATGCACGCTCTCAAAATTTTAATTTTGATTTCCTTGCTGGTGCTTACCCAGAGATTTTTAATGCTATAGCAATGCAAAGACCAACTAGCATGAAGAACCTAATGCACAGCGTCTGCAAGCGAGTTAAGCATTTTGAGATCATGCGTCTTTTTCATGGCAACTTATGGATGTGAGTCATGGACTCTTCATCCCTTAAGTGAAGGACAAAATCAGAGCTTCTAAAGCGAAATGCTACAGAAAATTCTTAGAATACTATGGACTAAGAAGAAGCAAAACACAGACATCCTACATGATCTAAGCATCCAGGAGAACTGGCTCATAAACAGTATCCCGTCCTGAAAGCTGAGGTATTTTGGCTATGCTGAACATCACGGTGGTCTGGAGAGAATAGTCATGGAGGATACAGTTTCCGGAACATTAAGTATAGGCTGACCTCCGTTAACATGGATACAAGATCCTGAAGATGCCTTGACTATGAAAGCACATAGGGCTAGAGAATTGGCCAGAGAAAGAGACTTTCAGCCGTGTCATGATGAGAGCAACGTTCTGAAAAGGACCTGTTGACTGATGATGGCAAGGTCACTGGGTCAAGCAAGCGTCATGCAATAATTAGTTCACAGCCCCCTCACCCCCCCCCCCCCCCCCCCGGAGATAAAAGGCAACTGACTCTATGCTGCATTTTTTTTAAAACTGACCTCTTCCCCCCCCCCCCCCTTTTTTTTACTCTCTACTGTATTTGTTTGTGCACGATAACTGACTTTCATGCAATTTTCTTGTTTTTTCGTGTATGTGTGCATGGGTGACCTATGTAAAATGGTTGTTTTTCTAAAACCACCTCTCTCTCTCTCTCTCACATCGTCATCATCATCATCATCAAGTGCCTTGACACCTGGCGTAGGCGTTCATGCATCTCCACTGATCTGTCTTTGGTATTCTGGATCAATTCCGCTGATGACACATTCCTTCATATCACTATCCAGCATCATTTCTCTTGGTCTGCCTCTGCCTCTTCTATCAGTGATATTTCCAGTCACCCTTCCTGGATGTACACAAAGTGGGTCATTGGGGCAAAAGGGAGAGATGGAAAGGTGCCAACTAACCTGTTACGCACATCCCACAACTTGCGACACATTCTCTGATCCCACACACAGACAAAGCCTCCTTCATCTCCAGAGACCACTTTCCAATCGTCCATTTCTACGGCTGTAATCTTTGCAGCATGCCCCACCAAGGTCAAGGATGCAGACACACCAGCCCTCAGATCATAAAGTCGAATTCTGAAGATTAAATGAAAGTTAAAAGGTTAAAGGTTAAAGCAATGAGGATCGACTTCACTGCACTGAGTTTAATCCCATATGGCTTGGTTTCTTTCCGCAGAACAGCTAGCCGCCTACTTAGAGTGCCACACAGAGCGCGAACTCAATTGGAGAGTCTAGTGACGATCTCCGGGGATCTCCGTAAAAATTGCACACGTGAAATGAATGGCGCAGCCGTGAAAGGAACCCACTACCTTCAGAGCCTGAGGCAAATGGCTTGATCACTTCGCCATGTAAACCCTGTGAAAATTAAATAAGGTTAAAAGAATTTTAAAACCCAAGAGATGAAGGAGGCAGACCAAGAATAACATGGAAAGATAACATCAGAAAAACTCTACAACAGTACGAAGTGTCTATGGTCAAGACAGTCAGAAAAGCTAGAAACAGACCCGAATATTTCCCTCAACACCCAAAGCGGTAAAAGAGAAAGTGATGAAAGTGAATAAGAATTTATTATCACAATACAGAACCACTGTACGCCAGTGATTCCCAAACCGTGCGCGCGGTGCCCCAGGAAGCAGCGACCTCTTCACATGGGCGCCGCGAAATATTGTAAAAGCTTCCTAATTAATTTAACCAAGACAGGAATAGTCATACTTTTACTTAAGTCAGGGTGCCGTGAAAAAATTGTAATTGAAAAAAAGGAGCCGCCACCAAGAAAAGTTTGAGAAACACTGCTGTATGCGTTCAGGCGCCCCCTCTGAGTGTAGAAGTAGGCATGCAATCTCAGGCCCCGACACAAAGTCCACATGGACAAACCACCAGGATTTTCTGCCACAGCCTACAGCCAGTTAACAAAGAAGAAGATATTACATATTATTTGTTTAGTTTCAACTCTTCTAGGGACTGCGTGGTCTCGAGGCATAATGTCCGCCCCGAGTGCTAGAGATTCTGGGTTCAATCCCCGGTAAGGGCTGGAATTTTTTCACGTGGACTTGGACTTCTAGTAATTTCGCCTGGTCTCTGGGTAGTAAGATCGGACGCCCGCGTGCATTGTTACGCACGTTTTAAAAAAATCCCTTGGCAATTGGAAATCGAAAAGAGTAGCCAAACGACGCTGCCCAGGCAAAATTGTGAGTTAAAAATCTACCCAAAGTATTTCAGGATCCTCGCCGGTGCTATACAGCCTGTGCACTGTGCTGAGCTTCTTCAGACTCAGACTTTAGAAGAAAAACGGAGCACTTATGGGTGTTCCATTGTTCTAACCAAAAAAAATTTAAACCTTTTAACCCTTCTGTCCCGCAATTGCTAGGAAACAATGGGTCATGAACTCTAGGTAATTTTTTTTAAAATCCTTTTTTAAAAAAAAACTGTTTTACACAGGTAGCTAATAAAATATTTAACAATTTATTTATCTACATTTTAATAATTATTGTTTTGAAATATATAATGATATATAAAATAATAATCAATTTACATGAACATATTGAAGCAATAAATGGAATGCATTTATATTCCCCCAGGGTTCCTGAAGCATGAATATGCCATCAGAAAGCCTGGAAACCAGTCTTACCACCCTCTAAAATGTTGGACTATCCTGTGACGTCATCTGGGGTAGGATATTAATTAAGAACCATTTTTTCTTTTTTGTTCGCAGGCTGTAAGCTCTGGCAGAAAATCCTAGTTCTTCGTCCATTTGGACTATGACTTTGTGTCAGGGCTTAGTTTTGCATGTACGTTTGTTTTACTGGCTTTTTTGAGTGCAGTTGGCTGTTCCCTGCTGCTTGGGTAGATGCATTCTGACTTACCAATGCTATGTTATCAGTGTCAAACATGGACACTGTCTTCGAAAGACAGAAGGAAAATAGTCATGACAGAAATGAAATGTTTACGTACTATGCTAGGTGAAACGAGGAAAGATCGACTTAGGAATTATGATATCAGGAGGAGAGTCGGCACAGAACCAATACTGAACTTTATAGGCAGAGAACAAATCAAATGGTTTGGCCATGTTACAATACTGGTATCAGACAGTGCACCACAGAGAGCAACGTTATACAGATACAACAGTAACAGAGCCGGGGTTGACTATGCAGAAAGTGTATACAAAATTGAAGATAGGCAAATCAGCCATGTGTACATGTGGATTGGCACCTGAGACAACAGATCACGTCCTCCAAGACTGTCCCAAATACAACATATCAAGGCAAAACTTTTGGCCAAGAGAAACACCGGTGCAAGCCAAACTTTATGGGTTAATGAGTAAATTACAACAGACAGTGAAGTTCTTACTAGTGAGAACAATGAAAATATAGATAACCTATTTCAAACGAACGAAAGAAGAAGAACAACAACAACAGAGATCATAGGTAATGGCCTAGATTCCTTCCACGACACAGAAAGACAGCACAGGGTATCAATGAATGAACAGATTGTGGACCCTGTGTGTTGTATCGATGGCCCAACAGGATGATGACAATCACGTGAAAGACAGTTTACTTCCTGTCTGACAAAAACACTTACTTCCTATCTCCACTTCCTGTGACAAGCTGGTGACTTGGTGTGTCTGGCATGAAAATGCACGAAACTATCCAGGTGTGGCCTGTCAATGTTGTAATTAGATTGTTCTTGATCAAATCGTAGACATTCACCTGGAAGAATTCAATCAAAAAAAAAAAAAAGGGTAAAACTACTATGTCTAAGTGAGGTCCTGGACATGTGGATCTAAAGAATAGGCGCATATCTTCTGCTTCTTCTTTGTGTTCCCAGATGTATTTCCTATGAGGCAGCTTCATACAAAAACCTTTAAAAAAGTGTGACAGACGTTACAATGCCATGCTATTGTCTTATAACCTGTCAGCATTGTTGTTAAGGATGTCAAGATTGTTAAGCACATGACACTACAGTGCAGGCAAACATAGTGACATCATAATGACAGTTTAAAGATGGCCTGATGCACCAATGGGGTGAAAAGGATCCTGCAACCTGTGTGTGTGTGCTGTTGTCAAGGATGTCAAGAGTGTCAAGCACATGACATTATAGAGCAGAAAATACGGTGACATCATAAAGACAGTTTATAAAGATGGGCTAATGCACCACTGGGGTGAAAAGGGTCCTGTAACCTGTCAGTACTGTTGTCAAGGATGTCAAGAGTGTCACCCACAAACATGGTGACATCATAATGACAGTTTATAAAGATGGGCTGATGCACCACTGGGGTGAAAAGGGTCCTTTACTTACTTATGTACTTTACAACTGTGATTATACTGAAAGACAAAGGCCTACCTTGATTTGAGTAGATGGCCCTGCATACAAATTGAATCCTACAGCAACTTCCTCTGCACTTCTCCGAAACCCAACTGAGGTAATAGGTGCCCAAATAACATTATGTACCTGAAACAAAATGTCAATATACCAATCAATTAATAGGTGCCAAAATGACATTATGTACCGGAAACAAAAATGTCAATATACCAATCAATCACTCCTCATCGAGCTCAGAGGCACATAAGGCAGAGACAAACTGACGCCATACAGCTAGATCCTGAGCCATCCTCTCTATCTCCAGTTTAGTCCTTCGGGTAGCCTTGAGTTCAGCTTCAAAAGTTCGCCTCCAAGTGCATCTGGGCTTGCCTCTTCCTGGCTGTTTTTGTAGTTTTCATTGCATTACCTGTCTCGGCCATCTTTCTTTCTTCATTCTGAGGTCATGTCCAATCTACCTCCATCTTCGCTTTTTGATTTCTTCTTTTCTCTCATTTGTTGTAATCTAGAATTGCTTATTTTATCTTCCCCTATGAACCCCAACAAACTTCTGAGAAGTCTTCACTCAAAACCTCTGAGCATGCTCTGTGTCTTTCTGTAGGTTTTCCAAGTTTCTGCTCCATAGAGGAAAACTGTCATAACACACGTTTTGTATACCCTGAATTCTTGATTTTCCCCAAACTGGGGCCTCAAAACCCACAAAGGGATAACACCCAATCTCAGCATAACCCCTAATTAGTTCATTTTAACTCTTACATTACCAGAAGACTTCAAAGGAGACGGCAAAGTGAAGATATAACCATGATGAAAATCATCAGTGACTTACTTTTCAAGTGGCAGTATACACAGGACTCGTTACTATTGGGGAAGGCAGGTTTCTTAAGTATGTTCCCACCAAATGTTAAAGTTAAGAGAACACATTATGCTAAGAAAGTAAATCAATGTGTAAAGTGATTCACACATCAGGCGTTGCTTGGAAATCAAATAGTTGAAACATGCTTGTTACGGGGTTAGTGTGGCTGTTCTTTTCCTCCAAAAACTTTGTCATACTGTGGTGTGTCTTTAGTCAAACAATCAGGTGCCTTCTCCATAGCTACAATATGCTTTCAACATTTTTTTTTCCTATTCTGGTTGTACATTCTGATAGATTGCACATCTCTGAATGTTACCATCCCACTTGTATCGTTTTCTACCTCTTGCTTTGCTTCATCATCAATATGAATCAGCAGGTCCTTTACAGAACACCACCTTCATCACAACACGCCTGAAAGTCTCTCTTTCTCTAGCCAATTCTCCAGCCCTATATGCTTTCATAGCCATCTTCAAAGACTTGTTATCAATGCCATGCGCGCTGCACTTACCGTACCAAGGAACATGCCAAAGGACATGACTCCCCGTATCCCTGTCTAGACTGATGGACAAGGGGTGCAGCCTGGAGCTGCAAGCAATGAACATTTCACTAATGGGACAAGACATGTCATTAACCAACACAGAACAGGCGTCATCAGTCGTTTTACACTTGTGGAGCTTTTGAGGAGGAGATCAGAGCACCTATGGATCTGTCCAGAGTGCTGTGATGATAATCCTTTTTAATCACTAATCACTAAAGACTTGTATCCACCTTTTTTTGTTGTTGTTGCTTATCACCAAAAACTGTTCTGTTCTTTCAACCTAACACCTCCAGCTTGAAACAACCCTTATAAGATGGCTTTTAACAACATTCTTGTTAACTCTTTTGTCTGGGGAAGTATCAAAACCACCACAACTATCTATAGTGACTTGCTCATGAAAATCCTCGCTAAAAGCATTGATTCCATTAGCACATAGTTTAATAGGTCAGCCAGAAGAAATATTTACTAAAAATCGCATTTGTGGGTGTTTCTTTTTGATAAATTGGCTTTATTTAAAGAAATTAAGACATTAGTCACAACTGTCCCCCAGCGGCCAGGTCATAGGAAATGAGTCACAGCAAATTTTTTTTAACCTCAGGATAATGTAACCTAGTCAACTCCAAGTTGCATTCATTTTTGTTGTCTACTCCACATATTCAGTGTTTAATGTTTGTTTGTTAATGAATATTCTGAAAAAAATTTGTGAACTGCATAAAATTGTTGTTTTTCAAAAATACTTTTTTGTTTATATATATATATATATATATATATATATTCTTTTTTTTTTTTTTAATAAATATTTTATATAAAGTTAAAATAAAAAAAATGTTAGTTTAACAGATATTACAAGTACAAATGTCCTCAATTTCAAAATTGCTTGATGCCACTTGAAACTTCCTGAGCTTCCCCAGGCTGAAAACCACTGTGTGAGACCCTGAGCTTCAAAGACCAATCAAGCCTTGATGGTGATGCATTTAACATCACACCAGCTGACTTGACTTCCCTGGATATTTCCTGGTTGACCTTGGAGCCCTAGGTGAATTATAAAAATCCATCTCAGTGGATTGAAGCCAAAACTTTTGGGCTTATAGTTGAGCATCTACCCACTCGGCTACGCTGACTTCCATTCATAGAAGTAAACAAAGGAATGGAAAAATTTAGAAGAAGAGTAGAAGTAGACAGAAGATGAGAGAGAAGAAGACAGAAGAAAAACGGACAGAGAATAGAGAAAAAAAGGAAGAAGATTAAGAAAAATACAAAGAAGAAGACAGAGAAGAAAGAGAGAAGATACTTAAGGAAAAAAAAGTCAGATGAAGCCATAAAGCAAGAGAGAAGAAAATACAGAAGAAAACAAAGAAAAAGATGAGCCAGAGAAAAAGAAAGAAAGAAAAGAGAAGCAAGAGAAAAAAAAAAAAACATCCAGAAGACACATGAAGACAGAATATGACCAATACCTCACCTCTGTTGTCTTTTCATCCTGTCTTGAATAATTCCAGGGAGATGACACACTGACAGCCTTCACATACACAGTATTATGACCTGTTATGAGTAGGCGGGGCAAGCTACTTGATGGACACTGGCTCAACCAATCAAGCTTAGTCACCTGAATATTATTAATTTTAGCTATATTAAGCATGTACGATCAAGTGTGTAGGCACATGCACATGTATGTGTGTTGCTGTTATTATTGTTTTTTTAAAGGCTGATAGTTGGAAGGACAGACAGAATTTTTTTTTTTTAACTGTTCCTTTCAAACAGGCCAGAAATTGGCCAAACAAGTCCCCCAGTTATTCTGCTGTTCCTGTCGCGGACCTTTTACACTTGAATTCACTGATAGGCCCAACCAAATCAGTTCCAAGAGACACTTCTCACCTTCTGCATCTGCCTTTAAAGTGTGGTTGGCATGTTGTATTGTGGTTTACAGCTAGACTGTGATATCTGCACCTTTTATACTAATACATCAAATGTCTGCAAAGTCTCAACTGATTGCCTTTTATGACATGCTTGTTAGGAATCTGTGGGTCTATATGACGCAGTCTATGAAAAAAATCCACTATCTTCAGATTGATAGCCCAATGCTTAACCACTCAGTTGTCGTCTTTGCGTTCATCAGCTGTAAACCTGAGTGTTGCATGTATGCAGACTGTTGGTTCTTTACCTCTCAGGCAGTTGCACTCCCGGCTTCGAAGGAAGCTCCAAATCAGTTGATTATTATGATATGCTTCTTGACGAGCATATGGTATATTCTTGTTTTCCGCCAACAAAGGGACCCCGGAACCCACACAGGGAAACCATGAAGTCAAGACGATCACCTTTTAATTTTAAAAAAAAAAACCACAAACACATACCACTACAAACATATAAGCTACAAACACAAACTGCTACATACACACTGCTACAAACGCATAACACCACAAACACATATGATTAAACAAAAATAACACTACAAACACATCCCATTACACACATATCATTAAACAAATAAAACTACAAACATACACTATGATTATACATATCACAATATCATAAACACACACAAACTACAAACACATACCAAATATATAATACATATCATTAAACACACATAAAACTACAAACATACTACTACAAATATATAATATATCACACATATCATTAAACACACATAAAACTACAAACATACTACTTACTACAAATATATAATATATCACACATATCATTAAACACACATAAAACTACAAACATACTACTTACTACAAATATATAATATATCACACATATCATTAAACACACATAAACTACACACATACAACCACTAGAAACACATACCGCTACAACTATATAGGTTTTAAACAAATTCACTCATACCCACACACACATTCCACATACCGCTGAACTGAGGTCAAATTCACTCAGGCATTCCCCAACCTCCTCTCCAAGCTCACAGACTTGAACTCGGGTGCCCTGGGAAGCTGCTACCAAAGAAACCCTGCTGTCTACATCACACGCTGATAAACTTGTGATGTCTGGATTTGAAAACGTGAAAGTGTGGATGGGATCTGTGCCGCCTTCATTTCGCCAAACATCCACAAACCCTGTATATGAGATTATCATATCTGAAACATCCACAAACCCTGTATATGAGATTACCATATCTAAAACATCCACAAATCCTGTATATGAGATTACAATATCTAAAACATCTACAAACCCTGTATATGAGATTACCATTTCTAAAACATCCATAAATCCTGTATATGAGATTACCATATCTAAAACATCCACAAATCCTGTATATGAGATTACCATACCTAAAACATCCCCAAACCCTGTAGATGAGATTACCATATCTAAAACATCCACAAACCCTGTATATGAAATTACCCTATCTAAAACATCCACAAACCCTGTATATGAGATTACCACACCAAAAACATCCACAAACCCTGTATATGAGATTACAATATCTAAAACATCCACAAACCCTGTATATGAGATTACTGTATCTAAAACATGCACAAACCCTGTATATGAGATTACCTTACCTAAAACATCCACAAACCTTGTATATGAGATTACCATATCTAAAACATCCACAAACCCTGTACATAATTAAAATTTCTAAAACATCCACACGCCCTTATATGAGATTAGCATTTTAAAGCATCCACAAACCCTTGATATGAGATTACCATATCTAAAACATCCACAAACCTTGTATATCAGATTACCATATCTTAAACATCCACAAGCCCCTGTATATAATATTACTATATTTAAAACAACCATAAAACCTATATGTCTTATTCTTCTTCTTCTTCTTCTTCACGTTCACCAGCTATAAACTCTGGCGGAAAGTTCTGGTTGTTCATCCACTTTTGGACTGCAGTACTGTTCCAGAATCTGAGTGTTGCATGTGCATCCATTTTACAGATCTGACTCACTTGTATGCAGACTGACGGTTCCTTGCCTCACGCAGATGCACTCCGACTTTAAAGGAAGCTCCCAATTAGTTGACTCTAATGACATGCTTTTGGGTAGGCAGTGGGTCTATTCTTGTTTTCCCTATAAAGGGCCCCAGAACCCACACGGGGAAACCTATATATATAATAAAGCCATTTCTAAAACTTCATAAACCCTATATATAATATTAAAAATAAAAGTAAAGTAAAGATCCCTTTTCACGCCTTAGGCGCATCGGGTATATGGGAAGAGGGTTCCATATTTTTACAGACCAATTGGCACTGGATGGGTAATGTGGTCAGCATTACGCCAGCCGTCTTTACTTTCCAGGACAGCCATCCTGGTACCCATTTTAGGCTGAGTCGACCTGCAACGCCCATACCATGATACACATTCACGCAGCCAGCAGTGGGTTTCGATCGCGGTACATTGGATTACGAGTCGGACTAGCAACGCCTAAGCCACGGACGCCGCATTTTTAATATTACCATATCTAAAACATCCATAAACCCTATATATAATATTACCAGATCTAAAACATCCACAAACCCTATATATAATATTACTATATCTAAAACATCCATAAACCCTATATATAATATTACCATATCTAAAACATCCATAAACCCTATATATAATATTACCATATCTAAAACATCAATAAACCCTATACTTAATATTACTTTATCTAAAACATCCATAAACCCTATATATAATATTACTATATCTAAAACATCCACAAACCCTATACTTAATATTACCAGATCTAAAACATCCACAAACCCTATATATAATATTACCAGATCTAAAACATCCATAAACCCTATATATAATATTACCAGATCTAAAACATCCATAAACCCTATATATAATATTACCAGATCTAAAACATCCACAAACCCTATATATAATATTACCAGATCTAAAACATCCATAAACCCTATATATAATATTACCAGATCTAAAACATCCATAAACCCTATATATAATATTACCAGATCTAAAACATCCACAAACCCTATATATAATATTACCAGATCTAAAACACCCACAAACCCTATATATATAATATTACCTAGATCTAAAACACCCACAAACCACAAATTACCAGATCTAAAACACCCACAAACCCTATATATAATATTGCCAGATCTAAAACATCCACAAACCCTATATATAATATTACCAGATCTAAAACACCCACAAACCCTATATATAATATTACCAGATCTAAAACACCCACAAACCCTATATATAATATTACCAGATCTAAAACACCCACAAACCCTGTATATAATATTACCAGATCTAAAACATTCACAAACCCTATATATAATATTACCAGATCTAAAACATCCACAAACCCTGTATACAAGATTACCATATCTAAAATATCCACAACCCTTGTATATGTGATTTCTATATTTAATACAGCACATTTTTCAAAAGTCATGGCGAATCAATTGCCAGCCTTAAGTTCCTAGGTTCGAACCCACATCAAGACAATATTTTTGTCAATGATGATTAAGGCTCCAAGATCAACACAGTCTAAAATTGGTATAGGAAATGTCCTGGGAAGTAGACGTGGCTGACATCATCAACAGAGTGCTGATTCTTCTTCTTCTGCTTTCATTTCCCATCGGAGCACAGGCTCTCAACCAACTCACATCAAGTCATCTTACCCGTTGCTACTGCATGCAGGTCATTCAATGTCTCTCCCCTCTAGTTCTTTTCTCCATGTGTCTTTGGTCTGTTTTTGTTTCTATACTTTTGTGGGTTCCAGTTCAAAGCCGTTCAAGTTCAATGGTTCTCAGGTTTTCTCAATGTGTGCCCTATCCAATGCTAGCATCTGTTCCTCAGCTGTTGACTCACTGGAATACATTTTTTTAGTTCTCTCCTAAAGCTCAACATTAGTGATTTTATCTTCTTCTTCTTCTTCTTCTTCTTCTACTTCTTCTTCACTTTATCTTCTTCCTCCTCCTTGTCCTTCTTCTTCTTCTTCACTTCCTCTTTTACCGCTGTGGGTGTCGAGGGAGATATAAGGTTCTGTTTCTAGCTCTTCTGGCCGCCTCGACCATAGGCACATCGTGCTGTTGTAGAGTTTCTCTGATGTTATCCTTCCATATTGTTCTTGGTCTACCTCGTGCTCTACGTCCTTCTTCTCTTTTCATGTATGCTTTGTATGGTATGGTGTCACAAGGCATTCTCTCTAAGTGGGCAAACCATTTCACTTGCTGTCTTCGTATGTAATCCAGAATTGTTTCTGTGCCGACTTTTTCACTTATGATCTCATTCCTGATCTTATCTCTTATGGTCACTCCTACAGCCCTTCTCAGACATCTCCAATTTTATCACACTAATTAATTTCCCCTATTCTGTGCAAACACCATTTAATGAAAGTTTGTAGTTTTCAGTTTGTTAGTAACTGTTTGCAATGTTCTCAGTATTTCAACACCGAACAGCAGTGCTGACTGGTCAATAAATATACTGCTCTGATCACACATGCCTGGGTCAATGGTCTTTTCCTCTTCCTCCATTGAACTTCTTAGTCATAGTACAAGTCATGTGATGAGAGGAAGAAAACTAGAGTACATCGAGACGGTAGGAAAGTTGGAGAGGAGGAGAGACAGAGGAAGGCCAAGAGAAAAGATGCTGGACAGTTTGACATCAAGGCATGGAGGATTATCTGTGTTCGAGTTGATTGAAAGCACCAGAGACGGAAGGTTTTGGATAGACATGGCTATCAACGCCACATAGCATGGACTTTAAAAAGAAGAAGTTTGAGTCATATTAAAGTTACGACTAAAGCAGAAATTTTTTTTTTTTAAGTAAAAACAAATACCATGTCTAAATGATGCTGCTGTCACAAATGCTGTCGTTGAAACTTGTTTGATCTCATTATGGATTCGACCCAGCTCCTCTGCACTCTCATCCAGGACTAGTGCAGTGTTGCTGGCATTAAACGTACACACATCTCCAGTTTTCGTGTTCCAGGAGCGAACATTGCAGCTCGTGTATCTATGCCAGAAAAAAAATCAGGCCATTGTTGTTGCAGGAATATACCGCAGCTTCCTACAAGCCACTTAAAATGGCTACAAATTAAAATATGACTAAAAAGCTCAACAAATGGAAAGGAAAAATCTTAACAGAAACCAACTGTATGTTTCAACCAAATTCTGAATTCCCAAATTTAAAAAAAAAATGCTCCATATGTGGGTTTAAGGGTCCTTTTGGTTAGGGGGGGGGGGGGGGTAGATCTAGACCTCTTCACAGGGGCACCGAGAAATTTTCAAAGATACACACATTTTTTTATCTCTTATCTCTGTCATACGAATATTCATACTTTTACTTAGGTTAGGGCGCCGCTGAAAAATTTTAATTGAAAAAAGGCGCCGTGACTAAGACAAGTTTGGGAAACACTGAAGTACAGTATGCTGTAAGTTACTTAATATGGTCAGAACATAAAATTTGCTTCTGGTCGACCCAAACTTAAATGGGTACCAGATAAAGTCGCAGGAAGTAAATGCAGCCGGCGTGATGCTGACGACATCACTCAATGAATGCTGTTTGGTCTATAAAATATAGGTCAAGAACTATGTGCCCAAAGGCACGGAAAAGGGCCCTTTACATAATTTGCCTAGGAAGCTTAACAAATGGAAAGAGAAAGACGCACAAAGATACAACCAACCATTCAGATTTTATTACTGTAGCTGACTCATAAAGCATGTTCAGAAAGGTGACGACAGTTACGCTTCTTGCAGTGTGCCTCCGTTTCAGAGCTCCCAGCTAGTTAGCAGCATTCTGTGGATTATATCTCCAGGGCATGCAGGTGTTGGGAAATGAACAGGCAGACAGACTGGCTGGTTCTGCACCTCTTGGTGGTGAACTGATGTATGACAAGCTAGATGTTGTCAAGGCCCTTTGGAAGTGAGTGAACAGTACAGAGGCAAAATTAGATCATCATTTCTGTGTGCCGAGAATGGTGTAGCGGGAAGTGACCAGGGCATCTGGCCGACAGGCAACACACAGGAAGAAGGTCAGATGGACATACAATCAGACTGCTACTGTCACCATCGGACTGGAACTCTGCTGCTGAAGATGAGGAGCGAGCGCTTATGAGGATGTCATTAGTGCCATAATGTCAGTTCTTAACCCATCTCAACTTGACCAAATATTTTGATCAATTTTTTTTACAGGACATAAAACAGAATCACAAACAACAAAAACTAAATGAAAACAATCATAAAGACAGGTAATCCACATGTTTTCATGTTTTTTCTAAGCGGATTCGAAGCCGCCATAGTTTAGTGGTTAGACGTTCCTCTCAGACCCGAAACTTGTAGGTTCAAATCTACATCCAGCATAGTCTTTGGCTCGCAGGTTGACCCAGCCTAAAATGGATACCAGGTAAAATTCTGGGAAGTAAATGTGGCCGGCATGATGTTGAGTTGACCACATCACCCACCAAGTGTCGCCCTACATGATCAATATGCCCTTTTCAATATGAAAAGGGTCTTATCGTCGTTGGTGGTTGTGCCATGGGGGCGTTGACGGTGAGGATGATGGTGCTGGTGCTAGTGGTGATGATGATGTTGATAATGGTGGTGGGGGTGATTATGATTAGGGTTAGTGTTGATGGTTAATAATGATGGTGGTTGGTGGTGGTGGTGATGATGATGGTGATGATGATGGTGGTGGTGATTATGATAATGGTTGGTGTTGATGGTGATGATGGCAGTGGTGGTCATGCTGATGACAGTTGGTGTTGATGAAGCTGGTGGTGTTGGTGGTAGTGGTGGTGGTGGTGGTGATGCTGAAGATGACTACTTACCCAGCAACAATGTTAGAACCACAGGAATGCACAGCACATAAAATCCCTCCTCTGGGGTAGCTCAGATTATAGGGCTTCCCTGTTCTGGCCTGTTGAGGTAAATCAGATCCATTCAAGTTAATTATAATAAAACCTTCTAGTACCGAAAGAGTTAGTATTGGGATCACATAATTAAACCAAGTCTTTCTTGGTAAGATGTACACCATATACTGTGGTACCTATGGTAGGCTGCATCTAGGATAGCTGATATTACAAGGCTTCCCTGTTCTCAAAATAAAAACAAACACACACACAAAAGTCTATTCTCAAAAACACCTGTCTTGATACAGATTCGAAGCTAAGACCTTGGGGTCAGCAGGTGAGCATGTACCCAATGTGCCGCTACTGGGGCTCCAGAAACTAGATGTGCTTATGCTGATTCTGGTACCTTTCCATCTTACTAGATCAGCGGTTATCAACCTGTGGGTCATGACCCTTTAGTGGGTCAAACGATCCTTTCACAGGGGTCGCCAAAGACTATCGGAAAACACATATTCCCTGAAGTTATGAGGTAGCAACGAAAATAATTGTATGTCTGGAGGTCGTCACAACATGGGGAACTGTATAAAGGTTTGCTGCATTAGGAAGGCTGACAGCCTCTGTTCTAGATGATGGTTGAAGTCAGGGATGAAGTTCCTCCTGGGCAGTGCTGTAGAGATCATGTGTTGCCCATGTATCATGATCTCTCTTTTAACCTGCCTTGTTTATTCCAAAGGAAAGGTAACACCAGTATGGAACTTTGGAACAAAGTGTGCTGCAAGAATGATGCATGTCTGTCCGCCTGTCAGGGCTTCCCTTTTTTAGACCAGCTGCCAGTTGAGTTAAGTTGAGTCTAGAATTGAGATCACAGCACTTGAGGCATTCTCATGCATGCTCCGTCCTCATCTTTAGCAGCCAGCGCAGTTCCAATAATGATGGTAGGAGTCACAATCTGGTTATATGTCCGTCTTGCCTTTCCTCTGAGTGTAGTGAGCCGGCCAGACCCTTCGTTTACACCCAGGTGCCTCATTCTCTCCAGACCATAATAATCTTGTTTCTCTACTGATTCCGTTGCTTGTTCCCAAAGGGCCTTGACCACATTTGCCATGTTATGCATCAGTTCACCACCCAGTGGTGCAGATCCAGCCAATCTGTCTGTCTGTTCATTACCCACTAGTCTGGCATGGCCTGGAGAAAAGATCCAAAGTCAGACCAGCTGCCAGTCAAGGATAATGGCCTGGTATTCTCTGCCTTAACATTAAGTTTTTAGGTTGCATTTCTTCTTCCTAGGGTAAGTCTAGTATCCTCCCCAATGTGCTTCTCTAGGGGTCTGTGAGAAACCCCACACCATAGAAGCTCTTCGCCTTCAAGACTTCTCCAGCTGTGGCTTCCTGTAAATGTGAGACATAAACACACACACACACACAAGTATACAGCCAGTCAACTCTCCTGTTGTCAAGCTACAGTCTGGGTGTAAACCATAAAATAATACACCAACTGCATTTCTCTTTTAGCTCAGGTACAGAACACTGCAGACTGAATAAACACTCATATAAATTAGGTATGAGCCAAACAGCTCTCTGCCAGTGTCTTCGTGCTGAACAGAGTCCAGAACATGTCCTGCAAGACTGTCCTCTCTTGGCGGAGCTGCGGAGCAACATATGGCAACAATCAGTAGAACTGCTAACTAAGCTTTGGGGAAACCTAAGAGTCCTTGAAAAGACATCCCAGTTTATGGCCCACAGTGGATTATGCGCATGACCAGAGATCACTGAAGAAGGAGATTTTTCTTTTAGAGTGTACCAGAAAAAGACAGGAAAACCATGCAGGAAACCAGCCGTTACATCAATCACAAGAGAACGGGGGTTCTTGGCCTAAAAACACTTGGAGACATACTCAAGAGGAGATCAGAGCACCCATGGACATGTTTGATGTGCGATGAAGTTGATCTCTAAAATGAACAAAGAAGCATCTGCAATCGCCATGGCCTGAAATACCCATGCTCCTTACAGCACAATGTAATGCTATCATCTGGTAAGATGGAAACAAGCCAACCAGCAATTCAAGTCAGCCTCCTACCTTCCAATTTGCATTCAACAGCCTCTTCTCTTCCACGCGCTGCCGAACCTTCTCCTTCCAGCCATGGCCATCACTGACATGAAGGTCAGTATCGTAGCCTAAACTGTGAGAAACCCCACACCAAAGAAGCTCGTCATCTGCAAGACTTCTCCAGCTGTGACTAACCTGTAAATATGAGACATAACACAAAAATATATAGCCAGTCAAACTCATTACTTTCCAAGAACTGATCAATTTAACTACTAACTTTCTGGACAAAGTGCAATTGTTAATTTTTATTGTGACAGCTTATGCCAGTTTTAGTAACTGCATGTGGAATTTGGGGTAAATAACATGATAGGCACAGTCTTTTTTTGTACACCTAAAAATATTTACCCCAGGGAGGTGGGTGGCTGATCCCAGTGTTAAGTCAGATGCACTATGGTGACACCAAGAAACCGCGCTTTACAGAAGTAACCACTAGAAACTACATTTTATTGCCCAGCTTCAATAAGGATAGTGAAAGAAAATGTATCATCTGCTAAGTCTACTTCATCATTATCATCAGCATGAATATTCTTTGAATGGGTTGGCCCCTTTAATTTGTTTACAGGAGGATAGTGCTGCCTTATACTTAGTCACTGCCCGTAAGTGCATCTGAGGCTCTTACCGTCCCTTGAACCTTTCATCATCACACAAACATAGCCAACAAAGCTATGGCATCCTTAATGCTGCTAAGGACTGAAAGCAAAAATGTTTTTAAAAAAATGTTAATAGTCTAACGGGGGTCTAACGCCAGACCTTCCGATTGTTAGGTGGATGTGTTGAACTACACTAGAATATGGTGACAACAACCGAAAATAACACCAGTATTGTGCAGTGTAATTACTGTACAGTGTAACAGACACATGTATTGACTGTTGTGTGGTATAGAGCAGTGATTCCTAAACTGTGCGTTGCAGCGCCCCAGGAAGCCACGACCTCTTCACAGGGGCGCCATGAAATATTCGAAGATACACAAGTTTGTTTTTTTCTCTTACATTCAAATAGTCATACTTTTACTTAGGTTAGCGCACCATGGAAAAACTTTAATTGAAAAAAGGCACCGCATTAAGAAAGTTGGGGAAACACTGGTATTGAGGATAATTAAATTTAATCATCATGTCAGTGTCTTACTGATCACTGGGGATCCATTTCAAATCCCGTCGATGCTGATGGCTGGGTCAGATAGTCTTGCTCACAGCCAGAAGTACACATGTCCGTCAGCGGGTAGTGAAGATAACCCAACTCACGACCCATTTCAAAGTGATCTTTACTATTACTCCTCAAAACAAACTAAAATCTTGATAAATTTAACCAGTCTTCTTGCAATTTTGTATAAATGAAATGTAGACTAATGTTAAACCAGAAATATATTTCAGGGCAAAAAAATACACTGTTTACCTAAATACACTTGGCAAGGTGTTTAATCATACATAAATTGGTCAAACTAAATATGTCTAATGTTTACTGCCCTTTGACCTCTGAGAATACGGTTCTCAGGTTATCTAAAAGGAAAGTCAAAAACGTGTTTTTACACCCATGCAGTGATGGCCAAGAAACTCAATATAGCGCAAAGAAGTGTGCAGCAGTCTACGGCCAAACGGTGATATAAGCCCATAGCAGCAAAAGGGTTCAGGACGGATTGGCCTGGAAGCCAAGGTCATGTTTATTTATACATAATTTTTGTATATTTATACTTGTATTTGTATATTTATACTTCACATTTGTATATTTATACTTCACATTTGTATATTTATACTTGAATTTGTATATTTATACTTCACATTTGTATATTTATACTTCACATTTGTACATTTATACTTGTATTTGTATATTTATACTTCACATTTGTATATTTATACTTCACATTTGTATATTTATACTTGTATTTGTATATTTATACTTCACATTTATATATTTATACTTTATAATTATCTAATACTTTTTTTAAACTTCATAAATTCCTCACCTGAGAACAACTGCATAATGATTTCATGTCCAGATGTTGAAAGATTTTAATAGCGACTTCTCGTGGCAGAGTAGAATCAAAGAAGGGAATCTCATTGATTTCATCCTGAAATTATAAAGGCAAAGGTACAAGAATCAAAGAAGGGAATCTCATTGATTTCATCCTGAAATTATAAAGGAAAAGGTACAAGAATCAAAGAAGGGAATCTTATTGATTTCATCCTGAAATTATAAAGGCAAAGGTACAAGAATCAAAGAAGGGAATCTCATTGATTTCATCCTGAAATTATAAAGGAAAAGGTACAAGAATCAAAGAAGGGAATCTCATTGATTTCATCCTGAAATTATAAAGGCAAAGGTACAAGAATCAAAGAAGGGAATCTCATTGATTTCATCCTGAAATTATAAAGGCAAAGGTACAAGAATCAAAGAAGGGAATCTCATTGATTTCATCCTGAAATTATAAAGGCAAAGGTACAAGAATCAAAGAAGGGAATCTCATTGATTTCATCCTGAAATTATAAAGGAAAAGGTACAAAACAGTCTTAAATTATTCCATCTGCCCTATTTGTCGTTGTATAAGATGCACTTTTTCCTTCTCAAAACATACCTTAAAATGAGGCTGCATTTTATACAACAAAGGTAGATTTACAGGTACATGCAGACATACTGTCATGGTTTTTACAGTTAGTTAGTTTAATCGAGAGATTTATCTTCATTGCACCTCGGACAAATCCATAAGTGCTCGGATCCCATCTTCAGCATAGCCCTCAGCGTGTGGTGACTGATAACACCAGTTCTGTGTTAGTTTACTATTCTTCTTTGGCTATCTGTATAGTGTTCATGTATGGCGACGCCTATTTTGACCTGAAGCTTTTGTAGTCTTTTGAGTGTCGCCGATTTGACGTCACCCATTTTCTTCAAATCTATCCTGTCTCTTTTTTTACAGTTGCCCTTCCAAGATTTTGGATTGCTCCAGGTTAAAGGGATAACAATGCGACCTACGAATGAAACAAGAATGTCAGAGAATAGTATCATGTGCGCAATGATTGGCTCTGGACCCCAACCCCCCTCTCCCCCACAACTGTCTGTAAGTGGTAGTATTCAAATCCAGAGCAGTGTCTGCGTCAGCTCTTTTGTTTTTACTGGTAACATGCCCAAGAGAGGTAAGGGAGGAAGAGAGAGAGAGAGAGAGAGATATCATGTTCTTTAAATATGAGTTTTTCTGGAAAAATGTCTTTTACTTTTTGGGGTGTGACTTATACACCGACAACTAATGCATATTTGTTTTTTCTAAACTTGTGAATTATAAAACAACGAATACAAGAATTAAAATATTTAGTAAAGTAAAAAGAGTAGAGGACCCTGTTCTTGCGTTCGGCACATGGGGTATATATTGCTAGAGCTTTATTTTTGTACAGACTAATTTGCACACGATGGGTGTATGGTCATCATCACAACAGCCATTTTTACTTTCTAAAACATTGCCTGGTACCCATTTTAGCCTAGAGCAACCTGGGAGCCAAGGTCGCTTTTGAATACATTTACCTCAGTACAGATTTGGACTCTAGACCTTTGGGGCGGCAGGGGAGTATCAAGCCAATTAATATCCTTAATATCAAGGAAATAAATTAACTTCTTTTTTTTTTACCTTCTCATCCATGCATATATTGTTTCATCTGGGTAAATATTATTTTTTTCCTTCTTCGCTTTCACTGGCTGTAAACACCAACAGAAAGTTCTGGTTGTTCTTTTGGTCCCGCAGGTGAGCCTCAAGCCAATTAATATTTTGGTGAAAGAAAAACTGTCAAAGAAATAAATTTAACTCCTTTTTTTTTTTGTCCACTTGGTTTCTTTTTCTGTAACCTTCTCATCCATTCATATCTTGTTTTATTTGGGTAAAGATTCTTTTTCTTCTTTGCTTTCACTAGCTATTAACTCCAGCAGAAAGTTTTGGGTTTTTTTGTTGTCCACCTCTGGACTTTAGTCTTGTTCCAAAACCTGAATGTTGTGTGCAAATCTGTTTTACAGATCTGGCCTATTTGTATACAGACTGTTGGTTCCTTGATTCTCAGGCAGACTCACTCCAACTTCGAAGGATGTCCCCAATTAGTTGACTTCTACTACATGCTTGTTAGGGAGGCAGTGGGTCTAATCTTGTTTTCTTCACAATGGGGACCCACAACACCCATGGGGAGGTAAAGATTTGACATCACAGCATCCAGGAAAAGCCCATCTTAGCTCCATCTCCCTCCTCAACGGCCAGAGAAGAGTTTGCATACTGAGAGTACCTGTTGTCGTCTGGTTAACTACTCATCTTACCTTTTTCCTTGAGTCTCAAGTGGTGCCCAGAGCCCACATGACTCATAGAAGCATCATTCACTACAGGTATGGGTTTTCAATATTTTCCATTTTACTTATATTTACCTTGTCCCATTGGTGACCAACTCTACTTTGTGCTGTTTTAGTACACCACAAATTGGAACAGCCCAGCCAACCTATCTGCCTGTTTATTCCCAAATGTGCCAACATGGCCCAGGCAGAATATCCATGTTCACTCATCAATCCATTCTCTCTCTCACCCCCCAACAAACAACATGATCTCTCTCTCTCTCTCTATCTATCTCTTGTGTGTTTTCTTATCACAATCGAGGTCACTGCACACTGGGCATTCCCATGCGTGCTCAGTCTTCCAATGCAGCAGCCACTCCAAGGTACTAATTGTTGCCATGAGAAGTTGGTTACAATGTCTCCTATCTCGGCTTTGAAGGTGGCATAGATGTGCTTCACCATGCTTTACTCCCATGTCATGCAATCATGTTGGTATCAGAGATTCGTTATTATCCACTATCCCAGTCCGTACAGAGCTGACGATATCAACTCTGACCATACTTCTTCCCACATGTCTTGGTGCACTGTTTGCCAGCTGGTTCGCATGCTCTGAATGTTGAATTAAGAATCGACATCACATCACTCGGGACACTCCCATAAGTACACTGTCCCCATCTTCAGAAGCAAGCGAAGAGTTCCAATTCTGATGGTACCAGTAACCGTCTGATTGTATATCTGTCTCATCCTTCCCCTGAGTGTTGGCCAGATCCCCTGGTAACTTCTCGCAGCGCCATTCTCCTTAGACTGTAATGATCTATCTTGCTCGCTCATTACCCTCTACACTCGCATGACCAGGTGTGTAGATCCAGAAGAGGGAGGCTAAGTGCGATTTTTGAATGTGTTCTAGACATTCAGAGCACATACCGCCTGTTGCTATCCTATGAAACACGTTCAAGGAGTCTGATACAATTACTGCCTGTGAGGCTGTTTGCTCTGATAGCCATACTTGTGTTCAAGTGTTCTCCCAGGGGATTGTCAGTGAAAATGGAACTGTCACTGAAGTACAAAATGCATTAATATTTACTCTTGAGTACAAAGTGATAAAATAGGGCAGGTCTTGCAATATACAACAGTCATAGGCAAGTTGCCCCACGGTTTTTGCTGTCCTAAAGTTGTTGTTTTATCTCTAACCCCCTAGTTATGGCCCCTGGTAATTCACAGAGGGGTATTTATTCCCCCAGCCGACACGTGTAGCCATTATGCTGAGAAACTACCGACCCGGCTGCTTCTAGATACCAGCTAAGTGATTTTGTGTATCTGTGTAGTATTGTTTGATTTGTATGTGCTGATGAAGGCTCCATAGCCGCAACGTTCACGTTTTGTCTGTATTTGTTATACTGTCAAGCTTGCTAATATACTTTTCGTTTGGTTTTATATCTTTTCTTGATAGTGTTCTAGAAGCAGCGGCTATCTCTGTGGTGTGTGTGTGTGTGTGTGTGCCTGTGTATGACTGTGTGTGTGTGAGCACAGGCACATTTTCTAAAATGTTCTTGCTGATGAAATAACAGCTCTGGGTGCTTTTCTCCGTCGGCGTCATAATATTATGGCGGCCATAAAATATCCTAACAGGGCTCAGGCATATCTAAAATACAGACTTTCTGCCAAGGAACAAAATCACGGCAAAACTAGGATTACTTGACAATGTCAACATTGCACACAGTAGTACCAGACGATAAATACTGACCGTTGACAATTTTGAGCGTTTATGCAGACGATACTAGCAGACAATATTAGCGACCGTTGACAATTTCGAGACATTACATACGATGAAAGCGATATGGCGGGCAGACCACGCGCTCCCATGCAGATTAGCAATACTGTTCGTCCGATTGAGAATTTAGCAGCGAAAGATGTCAGACGTGCCGACCTGTATCCTCACACTTTTCGACATGCGCAAAACGCGATTAAACTTACCGCCGAGCGTATCCCCAGTGCCACTACGCGTAGCGCGGATGGGGGGCTAAACTAGGTGCCTGGGACTCACAAGCAAATTAGTTGGAGGAAGTTGCAGGAGATGCTGTAGCTGCTGCTCCTGAGTCCCATCCATCTAGTTTAGCCCCACTACGTGCCGCGCGTAGTTGCGCGGGGGATACGGTCGGCGGTGAGGCACAGTCACAGAAACAGGTCCGCAAGTAACATATTGCTGAGACCCTGTTAGAGCATTTGTTTTGTTATACGGAGCCGGCATATTTTTAATACAACTGAGCCCCATTCTGATATTTTTGGATATTTTATTGTCGCCATAATATTATGACGCCGTTCGGAGGAGAGCCGCTCTGGGTTTTTTTTTTACTCACCAAATCAGCAAGAAATAGATCCAACATATTTTTCCTAGCTCCGCCCTCTTCCTGTAACAGGACACTTCTGTTTTGTAAAACTCTCTGTCTCTTTTCAGCACTATCTGCTGATTCGTTATTAAAATATTTTCTTTTTGTGTATGAAAGTGAAGCTTGCTTTACGGCTGGTCTTGCCCTTCTGGGAACAAATCTCTTGGGTGCTTCGTTTAAAAACTGCGTAAGAATTTTAAACGGGTAATACTCTAATTCCGTGGACTCTGTAGTAGTAACAGCAGTAGTATTAGTGGCCCTGATAAACTTATTATCAACTTCGGCATCCTGGCTTGTTTCATCGTTACTTTCGTCGTGTATCCCATGAGCTAACAGACTGTTTGAACTGTGCTTATCAAGCTGTATATTTTCTTCTCCGCATCCTGGGCAAACTCCTCCTACTGTAGGTGGAGCTGCACCATCATCATCATAAGGATGAACTGAATGATCATTAACTATGTGTTGTAGCTCTTTCTTCCACTGCTCACGAAATGTTTCAAGATCGTTTGCCATAGCTGATTCGTTGTGATAAAATGTATATTATTTTATCTAATAAACATATTAATTTAAATGCAGCAAATCCGATCTACAGTTATATTTCTAGGAATATAAACAGACATGACATTGTAGAGTGATCTCCCTTGTTATGGCAACATCCGTTTACCACTATCATCTTGTGTGATTGTTATTAAAGTTTTTAGTTTTTTTTTTTTTTATAATGCTTGATTTTGATTTGATTTGATTCAAGAACAGACATCACAGCCCTCAGGGCATTCCCATAAGTGCTCCGTCCCCATCTTCAGCAGCCAGTGGAGCGTTCCGATACTAATGGTGCCAGTAGCATTCTGATTAAACGTCCGTCTTGCCTTTCCTCTGAGCCTCAAACATCTGCCAGAATCTCTTGTCACTCCCCCCCCCCCCCCCCCCCATTTTGCAACATTCTCACCAGGCTGTGGTGATCCATCTGCTCCTCCAAACTGTACACGCTCTCCCACAAGGCACTAACCACGTCTGCCTTATCATGTATCAGTATTCCACTAAGTTGTGCAGAGCCAGTCAGTCTGTCCGCCTGTTCATTTCCCAACACACCGGCATCACCCGGTGAAAAAATCCAGACAATACTCCTCACCCGTGTCCTCTGCAGCGAAGCATCCCACTCTGCACGAAGCATACCTGTTCTGATCTTCCTCAGCATGCTTTCTGAGTCAGTTACAATCACGATGTGTGTGTGTGTGTGTGTGTGTGTGTATGTATGTGTCGTGTTTTCTAGCCAGCAGAAAGTTGCAGTGACCGCCTCCACCTCCATTCTTAAGCTGGATGTTGTGGTATCATATGCCAGGTTCTCCTGCAACAAACGTCGTCCATTAACTTTTGCTATGAAGCCCCAAGCACTTCTTATGCCTCTGAGTGAGCATTATCTTGAATTAATTGCTTAATTTCCATCTCCGTGACACTTGCTGGCCAATCTCTGCATTCCCAGTTCAACATGATTACTCTACACAAGTCTGATTGTTCAGGTGGCACTTTGACCCACTCCTCTCCTCGCCTAATGTTCTCAAGGATGCAAACCTGTCTGATTTTGTCTTCTGCCTGAGCCATCTATGACCTCCCTCTTATCAGTCGCTGACCCTTAACTGCACCCAGAGCTTCGTGCAGAGGGTGGTCTGTGTATGCAGCTACCCTGAGATATGACTTCGCCTGCAGCACCTTGTGCCTACCTGCAACCGTCTGCAAACCAAGTATGTATCTGACTCTTTGTGACGGTAAGCAGTCCCAGGCCATAATCAACCACTGACAGGATAAAGTGCTGATATAGTGTTAAAAGCATTCTCTGATATATGTCAATTGCAGCCATAGTCTTAAGTGCACTATGTCCTTTTTGGCATCTCGTCACATGGTCCCTAAATGGCAGGCTCCTGTTAAATGTAATTCCCAGATACTTCAGTTTGCTCTCTCTGTTGACGTCTTTACCATCTATCGTGAGACTTGGGACATTAGCTTTAACGATTCTGTTGTCCACCATAAAACAGACGCCTTTTCCGGGTGGACGACAGCCCTCATTGCTGTACACCACTCAGTCACTTGGCCACTATTTATTGGCTGTTGTGGTTTCTCTAAGCAAGTTTACGTCCAGTAGTTTGCCATTGCCTCTGGACGGTCGGCTTCTTAATACCACTGTCGAAACCAACGCAAGGCCCGCAGCTGGAATCGAACCCAGCACCCCGGCATTACAACGCCTAAGCCACAGACACTGACTCTGTAGGCCTTAAATATAGATAGATAGGGGTGAACCTTGTGGAGGACCAGGATGTATTGTTGTTGGTTCAGAGGCCCAGCTGCCACACCTAAATACTACATTACGTTGTAGAAGGGCTGTAGAGATCAATCTGACGAGGAAAGGACTGATATGTAGCTCTAGTAGCTAAAATATTTTAAAGTCCAAGGGTACTCTGTTGTAAGCATTCTCGAGGCCAGTAGCAGCTGCACAGGTTTGAATGCCTGAATGGAATCCCACAGTTGTACCCTAATATACATATTTTACACGGTTTAACGGGGTTTCTGGAATCTGTCCTGTGTTTGATTCTCATCCTTGACATGTTAATCCTACACAAACTACGTTTTGGATGTGAACAATGACTACCAAACTAGAAGAGATTGTGCCAGAAATAAAGAAAGTCTACAGAATCTACTTCATTGCACCGGCTTTTATCCCACATGACTCGGTCTCTCTCTGCAGAACGGCTTTCTGCCAGGCGAGACGGTTGCATAAAGCACGGACTCTTTAGCTCCGGCGACGATCCTCAGGGATCTCAGTAAAAATTGCACTCGTGAATTGAAGGGCGCAGTCGTAAAACGAACCCACTACCTTGACTGACTTTCTACCCCACCAGGACATCACACAAGCGATAAACACCCGATGACACAATGTGCCACCATGTGGGTGAGGACACGCCCTTCTCTAATTATTTATAAAAATCTGGAGCTGGCCGTGGTGAGGATCACTGTGGAGAGGTCCCAGAAACCGCGTTCAGCCTTTAGGCCATATTTATGACCAGGCTATATTGCGGCCAGAGTAGGGCTTCAAATAACGAAAAATTTCATCCTAAAAAGGCGGAAAGTTAGAACGACTCCTACGACCTTTAGAGCACGGGGCAGCTTGACCACTTTGCCACAGAGACACCACAAGAAATAAAAGAGATTGGAATAACAGAATAATACCCATCGTTAAATTAATTGAGAAAGACATACTGAAATTGTTTGGCCATTTTGCGAGAATAAACCCAACATGTCGGCACCAAGAGGCAGACAGCGATATGTGTGAGGATGCAAGATGAACAAACAAAAGTCTCAAAAAGTGAACAACAAGTGTGAATGATAGACCATGTTGAAGAGCCATTGCAGCCAACCTTAACTCTGAAGACGACACCCCATTGATAGATTCATTGCAGGAGAATCAAGGGAAACCACTCTAATGTAACTCATAGGACAGGCAGAAGTCAACGAGTCAACATGTCACATGAAAACTATCATGGTGATGGTATTTCAACTATTTGAGCTAATTTGTAAACAAAATAAAATATTATGGACGACCCTAAGTTAAGTCCAATGTCCGGTCCAAGAGTGTGTGGCTGTAAAGGAATTCGTTCTTGTCGACTGTGTATGGCGACCAATGCTCAAGAAGTTTTTATAGTGAGTAAAAAAGATAAAAATGAAAGTAAACTTAAAAACTAATCCTCCCCCACCCAATGCCCAATGCTGTTGTTAACCAAGAATCTTCTCGTTTTTTTTTCCTGTCTCTTTTTCATTTTCCACAGATATTTCCAGTGTGACAATATCATCATTCATTATGTTCTAGTTTTCTTCTGTGTCTGTTGTTTCTCCTTTGTTGCATTTTTTTGCAAGTCTGTCTACTAACTCATTTCCTGGTATTTCGCAGTGAGCCTGGATCCATTGTGATTGGAGAACGATTTGATTGTTTTCTGAGTCTGTTTAGCTGGCCGGTTAGTTCTCTCTCCATGTTGTTTGGTGTACTGTATCCCTTTGAGTTGCCTGGAGGACTGGCATGCAGTCACACAGAAAAACAGTTTTGCTGTGTTTAATTTTTCGGTACTCCTGTCAAATCCGGACGAAGAATAAACAGCTTTGGACGACTTAGTCAGAGTTCTCTCCCTTTGCCACACTGCAAACAGTGATCGGAAAAGCCACAACGAAACAAAGAAGACAGTCACGTCGACATCAGGGCTGCCATTGCTTGGTTGTTTCCCCCATATCCGGGGTTTTTTCGACGCTGCAGGGCAATTCTGGGTGTTTTTTTGGGTGTGTTTTGTTTGTTGGCGTTTGCCGAATTATATGCTTTAATAATCGATAAATTTGCGTGGTTAGGGGGTAGGGGTTAGGGTTAGGGAGTAGGATTAGGGTTAGTGGTAGGGTTAGGTTTAGCGTTAGATTTGACAATTTTGACGCCGGAGTTCCCTATAATCGCGCACAGTCTCATACACACACACAAACAATCGAGGGCTTCTGGATGCTGGTCACACGCAAACTTCGCCAACGAATGGGGGCACCAGTCGCACGCTATTGGCGTCATATTTGGCAGAGTTTCAGTGGCGCCACTCCCACAAACATCATATTGTCGGCCAGTATTTCCAAATCCTACGTCAAAATTTTAACATCTAACCCTAACCCTACCCCTAACCCTAAACCTAACCCTAACCATAACCCTACCCCTAACCCTAACCCTACCCCTAACTCTAACCCAACAACCGCATGATGATGACTACACAACCATTTACAATGCCTCACGAAACCGTACGCAGCCCTACAAGCAACCGCAGGATGATAGGTAAGTGTGTCGTTTATTTCGTTTGTTTTCCGATTACTGTTCGGAGTGCGGCCAAGGGAGAGAACTCTGACTAACTCGTCCACGGCTGTTTATTCTTCGTCCGGATTTGACAGGAGAGCCAATTTTTCTTTCCTCAAGAACTTTGGTGGTATCAATAATTGCTTGCTGAATGCTGCTCTAGACTGAAGTTTGTTAAGAGTTTCCCAGAGGCGCTGTGGTGTTTTCAATGTGGTCCCATATTGCATTGTGCAACACCAAGCTCAACTCCTCAGTCACGCAATCATGTTAACCTCAAAGATTCAGCATTATCCCCCCCAACCTAGTCCATACAGCATTGATGATGTCAGCTCTGTTCATGCTTCTTCCCATTTCCATTGGTGCATTACTTGCCAGCTGGTCAGGTCTTTCATTACCATTTGCTCCTGCGTACCCAGATGTGTAGATCCAAATAATGGAGTTTAACTGTGTCTTATATCATCTCAATGTGAAATTAGCGAGAACTGTGTCAATATAGCCTTAGCTGGGTTTACTGTAGCCCCTGATTCCTCACACCGTGTGTTCAGTCTGTCAGGTTCCTGCAGTAGTGCTTTAGCTATCTCCTCTCTGACTGTATCCTGCGTATATGTCAGAACATCATCAGCAAAAAACAGAGCGTGCACCAGACCTATATTCTTGATGCATGTGATCCCTGTTGTGTAAACTAACTAGGTAGTGACTATAAAATATCTTTTGCAATAAATTGCTCTCATTTAATGTCAGAAAGAGGGTGCTAAATGTTACATAGAACCTATATAGCATAGCAGCGAAATTGTGGAATGTCAGTGAACAAATTAGGAAGAATTTGGAAGCAACAGAGATGTGGTTTCTGAGGATGAGTGACTATATATTTCAGACCCATTTCAGAAGCATGTATTTAATTTATTATATTTCAAACCCTAAAAAACATGAGCAGTGACTAAAGTAAAGTAAACTATACTGTAATGTATATTTCAGGCCCCCAGAATGACATTTAACTACTGCATCCACTGCAGTAAAGCATGGCAGGAGGAAAAGACATCCAAACAGGAGAAGTGTAGTGAAACCTCCACATCACAGTCACCGGAGAATGCTGCAGCTTTAGATAAGCCAGGGAACTGTGATATAAAGGCAGCTGATCTCAATGATGATGCAAGTAGTGATGAGACAACAGAAGTGAATGGTTTGCCTGAGGAATTGCAACAGTCTAACATACATCCAGAGGCTAGTCCCAGATTGGGCAGAGTTAACAGAGATGCATCCAGCTGCAGTCATAATGCAAGCAGTGAAGTTGAACCACAGGTAGAAAGTTTTCCTGGGGAATCCCAGCAGTTAAACACAAGTGTACATCCAGAGGCTGGACCCCGGTTGGGCGGGGTTAGCAGAGATGTGTTGAGCTGCATTCATAATGCAAGCAGTGAAGATGAACTACCAGTAGAAAGTTTTCCAGAGGAATCCCAGCAGTTGAACACAAGTGTACATCCAGAGGCTGGACCCAGGTTGGGCTGGGTTAGCAGAGATGTATCCAGCTGCAGTCATAATGCGAGTCATAAGATTGACTTTGAGGGAATTGTGATCATAGAGGATTTTGTGTCAGAGGCAGAAGAAGCTGACTTAGACAGAGCTATTGCTGGTACTCATTTTGTTAATTCACAGTCCGGACGCAGAAAACAGGTATATTGTAGTGCAAGTTTGGATATTTATGTATCATCATCAATCAGCAGATCATTTACAGAAAGTTGCTGTCATCACAACACGCCTGAAAGTTTCTCTTTGTCTAACCAGTTCTCCAGCCCTATGTGCTTCCGTAGTCAATGCAACTTCGGTGTCTTGTGTCCACCTTCATGGAGGTCTGCCTCTGCCTCGTTGTACCCAAAACTCTACCCTCCATTACCACACTCTCCAGGCCACTGTGACATTGAACAAGGCTAAAATACTTTCGGAACAGGATGCTGTTTATGAGCCAATTCTCAGTGCTCAGATCATACAGGATGTCAATTTTGTCTTCTTTTTGGTCCATGGTAATTATAAAAAATATTGTGTAGCATTTCAATGTTTAATTATGGACACTTTAATATCTCACTGAGAGTGTATTCATCATGAAGAGAGTAAGTACATCAGTGTTCATTCTGTTGTTTGCAGTTTCTTTAAACTGACTAGTTCTTTTTCTTATTTGGATTATTTTGTTATACTTTGATATCTTCATAGCAGTTCACTAGTTTCACTTCTCATGTATCTTGGCTTAACAGAACTGCAACTGCTTGTCTGTGCCCATCTGCTTTGTCTATACTGTATGTTTTCCTAATACCATTATGTTCTATGTCCCATACTAGTGGTGCCATTTGCAGCATTATTTGAATTCACTGCTTTTTCCCACCGCAGGTGACTCCCAGCTTCATCATTCTTTCCAGATTTTGATGCTCTGTTCTGTTCTTTTGCCCTGTTTACTTGATCCCAGAGAGTCTTCACCACGTCCACTTTAACGTGAGGTAGCTCACCATCCAGAGGGACCCCAATATTACAAGAATTGGGCTGTTCAACAACTCAGGGGACATAATGATGAAAATGGGGATAGTCGCAGGCCAGTGGCCCCAGCGTAGAAAGATAAATAATACAGTACAGTTGGCAATGATCTGCCAGACCTCTGGGCCACCAATTGAATAGCCTTGCCATAGGCGCTATATCCTCGACTCAGCAGCCAGTGAAGAGTAGTCACACCAGTGGTACCTGCCAGTTGAAATCTGATGATATGTATGTTTTGCCTTTTCTCTGGTGACTTCTATTTTCATCATTTTTTGCAGACCATAGTGATCTTTTCATCCTTCAGCTGTGTTCTCATGCTCCCAGAAGGATCAGGACAAGAGTTTCCCAGTACATGTTTTTTTAATTTTAGACACAGGGATTGTACTTGATTTAATTTCATTCTGTTCATGTTTATAGATTTTAAAAAAATTTTGTTATTTATAAATAAATAAATTTATTAGTGAACTGTAATGTTTTTTAAAAATGATTTTGCCTATAAATTCCCAATTACTTAATCATTTAGGAGACAAAGCTTGAGAATCTTAGTTATTGGAAAATCTGAAGGATTTCCATCAAACTGAGGCAGGTTGGCGACCCTGTTGAGTTTCAATTAGGAATTCACTTAAATTCAATATTTCAAACACATTTTTAAACATAGACGTCTGAATTTGGCCCTTATTTTTTGTTCTGTTTGTTTATTGATGAAATATTTTGTTACTTTTCAGGACTTTGGGCCAAAAGTCAACTTCAAGAAACAAAAAGTACGAACTGCCAACTTCACCGGTCTGCCTTCCTATAGTCAGTTTCTGTATCAGCGCATGAAAGCCCATCCACACCTCAGCGACTTCGAACCGGTCGAACTTTGCAACCTGGAGTACTGCCAGAGCCGAGGTGCCCACATTGATCCCCATCTTGATGATGACTGGTTATGGGGCGAGCGGTTGGTGACTCTGAACCTGCTGTCAGATTCTGTGTTGACTTTTACTTTGGACTCCGTGCCGGACATCGAAGTTAGGGTTCCTCTCCTACGACGCTCACTTATTGTGGTAGCTGCAGCTGCCAGGTACTCTTGGAAACACAGCATTTTGCCTGGGGATGTTGTGGGGAGAAGAATAGCGATGACTTTCAGAGAACTTTCCAAGGAATTCAGGTCTGGGGGTTCTAGGGGTCAGCAGGGGGTTGAACTTTTGAAGCTGGCTCTAACATTTAGTGGGTCTGCTGTAAGCAGTTGAGTAACGTTTTGTTGATGATTTCCTGTATACTTATATCTGGTGAGCAAGATGGAGAACAAAAAATGGTAACATTGCTGCCTATTAGACATGCCATGAGAGGTGTCTAAGGGTATTCTGGAACCTCATCCCATAGGAGGTGACTGTATGCTGGAACCTCTTCCCATAGGAGGTGACTATGGGTATGCTGGAACCTCATCCCATAGGAAGTGACTATGGGTATGCTGGAACCTTATCCCATAGGAGGTGACTATGTGTATGCTGGAACCTCTTCCCATAGGAGGTGACTATGTGTATGCTGGAACCTCTTCCCATAGGAGGTGACTATGTGTATGCTGGAACCTCTTTCCATAGAAGGTGACTATGTGTATGCTGGAACCTCATCCCATAAAAGGTGACTATGTGTATGCTGGAACCTCTTCCCATAGGAGGTGACTATGTGAATGCAGGAACCTTATCCCATAGGAGGTGACTATGTGTATGCTGGAACCTCTTCCCATAGGAGGTGACTATGTGTATGCTGGAACCTCATCCCATAGGAGGTGATTATGGGTTTGCTGGAACCACATCCCATAGAAGGTGACTATGTGTATGCTGGAACCTCATCCCATAGGAGGTGACTATGTGTATGCTGGAACCTCATCCCATAGGAGGTGTCCAAGGGTATGCAGGAACCTCATCCCATAGGAGGTGACTATGTGTATGCTGGAACCTCTTCCCATAGGAGATGACTATGTGTATGCTGGAACCTCATCCCATAGGAGGTGACTATGTGTATGCTGGAACCTCATCCCATAGGAGGTGTCCAAGGGTATGCAGGAACCTCATCCCATAGGAGGTGACTATGTGTATGCTGGAACCTCTTCCTATAGGAGGTGACTATGGGTATGCTGGAACCTCATCCCATAGGAGGTGACTATGTGTATGCTGGAACCTCATCCCATAGGAGGTGTCCAAGGGTATGCAGGAACCTCATCCCATAGGAGGTGACTATGTGTATGCTGCAACCTCATCCCATAGGAGGTGACTATGTGTATGCTGGAACCTCATCCCATAGGAGGTGACTATGTGTATGCTGGAACCTCATCCCATAGGAGGTGACAATGGGTATGCTGGAACCTCTTCCCATAGGAGGTGACAATGGGTATGCTGGAACCTCATCCCATAGGATTTGACAATGGGTATAATGGAACCTCATCCCATAGGAGGTGACTATGTGTATGCTGGAACCTCATCCCATAGGAGGTGACTATGGGTATGCTGGAACCTCATCCCATAGGAGGTGACTATAGGTATGCTGGAACCTCATCCCATAGGAGGTGGCTGTGGGTATGCTGGAACCTCATGCCATAAGAGGTGACTATAGGTATGCTGGAACCTCATCCCATAGGATTTGACAATGGGTATGCTGGAACCTCATCCCATAGGAGGTGACTATGTGTATGCTGGAACCTCTTCCCATAGGATTTGACAATGGGTATGCTGGAACCTCATCCCATAGGAGGTGACTATGGGTATGCTGGAACCTCATCCCATAGGAGGTGACTATGTGTATGCTGGAACCTCATCCCATAGGAGGTGACAATGGGTATGCTGGAACCTCTTCCCATAGGAGGTGACAATGGGTATGCTGGAACCTCATCCCATAGGATTTGACAATGGGTATAATGGAACCTCATCCCATAGGAGGTGACTATGTGTATGCTGGAACCTCATCCCATAGGAGGTGACTATGGGTATGCTGGAACCTCATCCCATAGGAGGTGACTATAGGTATGCTGGAACCTCATCCCATAGGAGGTGGCTGTGGGTATGCTGGAACCTCATGCCATAAGAGGTGACTATAGGTATGCTGGAACCTCATCCCATAGGATTTGACAATGGGTATAATGGAACCTCATCCCATAGGAGGTGACTATGTGTATGCTGGAACCTCTTCCCATAGGATTTGACAATGGGTATGCTGGAACCTCATCCCATAGGAGGTGACTATGGGTATGCTGGAACCTCATCCCATAGGAGGTGGCTGTGGGTATGCTGGAACCTCATGCCATAGGAGGTGAATATGGGTATGCTGGAACCTCATGCCATTAGAGGTGGCTGTGGGTATGCTGGAACCTTATGCAATAAGAGGTGGCTATGGGTATGCTGAAACCTCATGCCATAAGAGGTGGCTAAGGGTATGCTGGAACCTCATCCCATAGGATTTGACAACGGGTAAGACAGCCAGTAATGATGATGCCCCCCCCCCCCCCCCAACCCCCAAATGAATAAAAAATATGAATACACTGTAGAGTTCATTTACAGTTATTTATTGTCAGTGAAAATGGAACTGTCACTGAAGTACAAAATGCATTAATATTTAGTCTTGAGTACAAAGTGATAAAATAGGGCAGGTCTTGCAATATACAACAGTCATAGGCAAGTTGCCCCACGGTTTTTGCTGTCCTAAAGTTGTTGAGTTGCCTAATGTTGGTCACCCAGTACCATCCTTATAATGTTTGTTTGTTTGTTTATTGTAATGTCTTCTTTGTGTTCACCGGCTGTAAACTTCAGCAGAATGTTCTGGTTGTTTATCCATTTACTGCAGGCTTGTTCCAGAACGGGAGTTTTGCACGCACATTTGTTTTACAATGTGGCTTATCTGTATGCAGGCTGTTGGTTCCTTGCCTCTTGGGCAGATGCACTCTGATTTCGAAGGAAGCACCTAATTAGTCGACTCCTACGATATGTTTGTTGGGGGACCAGTGGGTCTGTACTTTTGTTTTTATTCCACAATGGTCCCAGGAACCAACGCAGGGGATTAAAAGGACCCTTTTCCACATCTTTGGGCATATAGGGCTAGACCTATATTTTATAGACCGACTACGCCGGCCGCCTCGACTTCCCAGGACTTCTGCCTGGTACCCACTCAAGGCTGGGTCGACCTGGCAGCCAGTCATTTTTGATTTAAAAAAAGTCTGGCTCCGTCTTGGCCTGAACCCACATCCTTTTAATCGGCAATCGAGCGTCTAGCCGCCACATCATGGCGTCTCCAAGATCTAAGAACCAAGAGCTCACTGTTGAAGATGACTGTAAACTTTTACTGATATATGATGCCAGGTATCATCTGGTGAGGGTGTTTTTTGCAAAAGCTCACAGAAGCCAGCTTCAGGCCTCAGAAGTGAGATATCTGAGAAAGTTCATCCAAGTGACAAAGTTTGTAACCAGACAATACGTCAAGATCTTGAAACCTAGGCCTTACAAACTCTAGTGGATCAGTCACAGTTACCATAGTCTGGTAGTCTTAGTTTCAGCTTCATAGCAAACGGGTCAACCCATCTTTGCTCCGCTCCTGTGCCAACGAAAAACACACACAATGTTTATCGCGGTCACCTGTGGAAAATTGACAGACTGTTGTCTCAGCATATCTAGCATACACACGCATTAAAGCATACGGCAGCCATCCGAAGTGCTAACACAACCAGTCTGACATTAGAAATGCAGTTCATCATTGATGGTAGCAGAAGTCACTAACAGATCAGCAGTTGCCCATGAGATCAATTTCAATCACATACGGGTACCACCAACATTTTGGTGACAGGCATCGCACCATTTTCTGAATCTACAATTTACACCACCACGTTGGTCACAGTCGAAAAAACATTCCAAATGAAATCCGCAGCTCACAGTGTCACGCCATGCATTCAACTCAGAAGCTGGGCGATGAAACTATATCCAGTCTGCAAACGGAGCAAAAATTCATCGGCCACCGCCGGGCAGAAGAAAAAATGTGCCCTGTCTCCAAACAGTGCCCCTGCCTAGCGTCAATTTTGACCGAAGTTACCCTGGTTTGGACATGTGTGGAGAATGGAAGAAATTCGGCCACCATGGGAGGCTAAGAAGATATGAATGCGGATGAAAGTCAAAATACCACTGACAACTCTAGGCTTATACATAACAACTGCCTTACTAAGAAGGTCATTCTTAGTTATCTTGAAAACTATATCCGATAGAACAAATCTGATTACATTTTTGGAATCAGCAACATAAATTACATAACAACAGCTATACAATTTAAGGCACTAAAATGTGTATACAGCAGTGTTATTCAAAGGAAGCTACTGGATTGTGTGGCTGGGCCATACCATAAGCTTGAGTTCTACATGACTCCCTAATCATTTGAGGCTGTTGCTTACGATTCTTCACCCTGTTTTATTTGTTGATAGACACACATTCCATTGAAAACACTGCACTGAAACATTCCATTGTATCTGTGCCTGTCTTTTGCCCCTTGTGGAGCTTCCTGGCCAGTTTGTTGTTAATCCTTTCATCCTGGTGACCAAGAAAAATTATACCCAAGCTCACGCACATTTTGTGTGTGTGTGGATATACAGGAGGGGGGGGGGGAGAATTCTTTAGAAAAACAACCATTTTGCATGTGTCACCTTCTCCCCCCCCCCCCCCCCCCTCTTTCCCCTACAAGAAATAGCACAAAATCATCTTCCAAAACAGGAACAGATACCACTAAAGAGTAAGGGGCATAATCAATAAACACAGAATCAAGTAGCTTACATCTTTTGGGGGCCAGTAATCTAATTATAGCATGACACTTACTTGACCTTGTGACCCGGTCGCCCAGTAACCACTAAAGCCAGTAGGAAAAATATAACCTTGGAAATTTTATTATAAAGCCATTTAAAAAAAAAAAGGGGGGGACTGCTTGCTATGTTTAGCAAATTTAGTCATTCCTAGTCACACTGAATGTTTTCGCAGACTCAATTTCTGTTAGCTGGACGTCTTGTAAACATGTCTCAACAGCAAGTGTTGTGTGACCTATCTGGGCAAAAGGGTTTAGTGAATTCTTCTTTTTTTCTACTCCTGGAATGCTTCGCGGCATCAAGGCAGGAAAGATCTCTGGAATTGGCCTTTTGTTCGCTTCATATAAAGTACTTTACAGTGTCTCTGATATTTCTGCGGTGTCGACCTTTGACTCTGTTACTATGGCCAGACCATTTGATTTGTTGTCTACCTATAAAGTTCAGTATTGGTTCTGTGCTGACTCTCCTCTTAATATCATCATACCTAAGTCGATATTTCCTTGTTACACCTGGCATAGTACGTAAACATTTAATTTCTGTTGTGACAATTTTCTTTCTGTCTTCTAAAGACAGTGTCCATGTTTGATACTGATTAAACAAATTCAGTTACTGAAATCGACTCGTCTGTTGTCACCTCTGGCATTTGTCAACTGCTACTGAGAACTCAAACATAATCTGTCTGGTTTGTCAGCCTGGTGAAAGCAAAGAATGGCCTAGGGTGCCGCCAGCAAGGTACGCTACTCCATGGACACAAGAAGCTGGATATCCCAGTCCTCATCTGTATGACTGACCGCCGACATTAACGCCGCCCCACTGAAGAATCTGTCTGTCTGGGTTGTTCTGCAGATCCTCACCCAATGCAGCCGGCCTCAGCTGGAAAGGACATAGAAAAAAAAGTTTTTAAAGAAAAAGTTAGTTGCATATCCTCTACAGACTTAAGCCCAGCATTTTTTGGCTGTTGCTGTATTTCTAGGCAAATGTGTACGTTCAGTAGTTTGCCCCTGCTTCTGAACGGATGGTGCTTGATATCACTCAAAACCAACACAAGATGGTCTGCTGCCAAACTGCCTGCAGCTCAGATAGAGTCTCAAATTGCTTAGCACGTTCGAAACACATAAGCCACAGACAGCACCTAAAATATAGTACTAAAGTGACAATATTTCAATGCTGGGGCCCAGGTCACTGGTCTGCAACGATTCCCATTTTCCAAAATTTTGGCCGCTGAGTCAATTTAGTTGAATAGCCCTGGCTTTAAATCTTTAAGTCCTAGGGGGTTTAGCATCACAGGCCCTGGGGGTAGTAAAGAAAGTAATAAAATCAGCGCATCTTGCGTTCATTGGGCTTCTAGGTAGGAATCTATGAACGTATGATGAGTTCCTTGGGACTCAAAAAGTTAACTTTCCTTCATGCCTGAATGGGTTGACCCAACTGAAGTGAAGCTAAAACCTCAACTAAGACTAAGACCGAAATCGCAGGACCATGTGACTAAACATAATCTTGAATATTAATTTAAAATTTATATACACACACTCACACAAACTTTAAAGTGAAAAGAATCGATTTCATTGCACTGGGTTTTATCCCACATTGCTTGGTCTCTCCACAGAACAGCTGATTACCTGCCATAAACATCGCACAAAGCACAAACCTCTTAGCTCCGGCGATGATCACCTGGGATCTTTGTAAAAATTGCACCTGTGAACTAAGCGATGCAGCCATTAAATGAAGCTATAGCTTTCACAGCACAAGACAAACGGTTCGGTCAGAGACCTCCCATTGTTTATGGAAGAATGTTTAAAAAAAAAAAAAAAACTGGTAAAAACAATGGAAAGATTTTTTTTAAAAGGGAAGGGGGATGTTGAATTAAGAACCGACATCACAGCACTCAGGACACCCCCCCATAAGCGCTCCATCCCCATCTTCAGCAGCAAGCGAAGAGTTCCAAAAGAATCCATACAACGAACACTGATGACAGAGGCTAAAGGTGCTGGACTAGATTATGTCCATGATTTTGAAGGGACTGCAATGGGGGAAATAAATGTGACACACATACAATGATTTCCGGTGTGGGTTCCAGGGTCGTTTTGTAGGGAAAACAAGAATAGACCCCCCTGCCTACCCAAAACCATGTGGTAAAAGTCGACTAACTGGGAGCTTCCAAGTGGGAGTGCATCTGCCCTGAGAGGCAAGGAACCAACAATCTGCATACAAATAAGCCAGATCTGTGAAATGGATGTGCACGCAACACTCAGGTTCGAAACAAGACTCAAGTTCAGAAATGAATGAACAACCAGAACTTTCCGCCAGCGTTTACAGCTGGTGAACACGAAGAAAAAGAAGAAGAACTATTGTTTGGCCATCTCTGTGCAACTAGTGTCAAACATGAACTGATGAACACAAAATCGGAGTTTACAGCCAGGGAACGCGAAGAAGCAGAAGAAGATACAATGATGAAGATGATTTAAGCAAAGTATCATGGCTGTGAGCCGACCAAAGGACTCGTGGTAAGTTCTTTGGTACCTGAAGATTTAATAGCAATATCTGTCAGGGGGTACCTTCCTCCCTGTAAACAACAAGCCAGTGTCAATGAAACATTCCATGGACGACTTACCTTCCGTTCTCTTTCCCTCTCTACTGCTTTACTTTCCCAGTCCTTTAGGTTTTTCTGTGCCTGTAGAGTGGAATCCGTCCCGCAGCCCCAGACCTGTACAGACACAAGAAAGGGTCTTACTGTTAACTCCTAGCTGCTAAGAGTAAAGTTGTGTGTCCTTTTCAAGGATATTTCAGAACCAACTCTCAGTGTTTTTGGGCTGTTTGTGATTTCATAAGGCAAAAGAAGTAGATAACTTCATGTTGTGATATCTCAATTGAAGGATAAAGACTTAACCAAGTCAATAAATTAAAATATGTGGGAACAATCATATCCTCGATGGAAAATATGTGACAGAGATTAAAAGCAGAATAGGTCAAGCGAAAGCTGCATTTCAGAAAATGAAAAATTTCTTAGGCAATAAATCGCACTCATTTAATGTCAGAAAGAGGTTGCTGAATTGTTACATAGAACCTGTTCTGCTGTATGGCAGCGAATCTTGGAATGTCACTGAACAAATTAAGAAGAATTTGGAAGCAACAGAGATGTGGTTTCTGAGACGAATGTTACGAATACCTTGGACAGCCAGAGTAACTAACAATGACTGCTTGAAAAAAGCTAATGAAAGTAGAACTCTATAAACAACAATAAGAAAGAGACAAACACTGTTCTTTGGCCACATAATGAGAAGAGAGACATTGGAAAACATTGTGACAACTGGAAAGATCAGTGGAAAAAGGCTAGAGGCAGACCAAGAGAAATGATGCTGGATGGGCTGAAACAATGGCATGGAGGGATACCATCAAGACAGCTGTTCCAGGCAACCAGGGATTGTGATCTGTGGAGACGAATGAGCGCCTATGCCGGTTGGCAGGGCACATGATGATGATGAGGCTCATCATCATCATTCTGAAACATTACGCGTTGTTGGGTCACCAGTTTCTGTTGACTGTCTGATCAGCTTTCTCCACCTTTGGCAGTCAGTTGCGATGGACTTCATGGTTGCATGCCTGAGGCCTGTCCAGTCAGTCCGGTTCTGTAACCAGGTCTTTCTTGGTCTGCCTCTTCTCCTCTTTCCCTCCACTGAGCCCTGCAGTATTGTTTTTGCAGTTTAGGCTAGCTGTCCTATTACTCAGTTCCTTTACTGCAATGGATTTTAATTTCTTATTCAGTTTACTGTCTTCAGTGAATGTTGCACCCAGATATTTAAACTCAGATGCCTGTTTAAGGACTTTGCACTCTATGGCTAATTTAGATTCTGCTTCTTTTTCCCTATCAAATTTAACAACATAAAATTTAAAAAGTCCATTGCATATCCTGTAAAGGATACCATAAACAAACCTTTTTGTGGTTTTTCTAGACACATTTGATATTTAGTAGTTTGCCATGGCTTTCTTAATGGTCAAAGCTCATTCCATTGCCAAAATCAATGATGCCAAATCGCCAGCAGCTCAATGAAACCGGGGATGTTTAAACTATGGAACTGCGTTCATGACTTCTACGCTATAAACCAGGGGTGTGCACATATGCCCACGAGCCAAAATTACTAAAAAATCTGGCCCCTGAGCTCATCAGATAGCAGAACACAAAATCATACACTTGAACGCAGAGATAAAAAAAAAAAACCATCCATATATCAACAATCAAAAAGTGATAACCTAAAGAATGATAACCAGAAATTGATCTAAATATTTGATACTACTAGTGAAACACGTGTCGCTGACAAACTCACACATTAGAAGCCAGTGTCTGTCATTGAGGAATATACAGAAGTGCTTCAGTGGGAGAGGGTATTTGATCAGAGGCATAGTGAGGGGTTATCATCTCTGATTATCCCCCCAAAATATTGTAGTGCAAGGAAATCTTGGGTGTTATGTCTACAATGGAATTTTCTTATATAGCCCATGACGATGGTAGTTCTAAATTTGGCATGTGCACCAAAAAATGGTTGCCCACCACTGCTACAAACACTGACAACATATAATGATAAAGATAAAAGAACAAAAGGATGACAAACCTCTATTCTGTGGATTGCATGTGGTACAGTGTAGTGAAGGACACTGTCAAAATCTGGGGATATGCGCAGGACCTCAGGTTTCCCATCGCATCCAATACTGATGCCCTTAGGAATACCTCTGATAGCTTCATTCCATCGCACCATTTTCTCACCAGCTGAAAAATAAAGATAAAGTTATTACAAGCTTTGGAAGTTTCACAATGCACTACTAGTCATTTACCACAGTGAGGGGGTAAAACAAAAGCAATAATGTGGCTAGAGACACAACACTTTTTCCATGCTTGCTTTCTAAGTGATTCCATGAGCATGCTTAAGAAGATAGAGACAGGATGGATCTGAAGAAAATGGTTGGAGTCACTGAGGACATTTTGTCTGAAAGGAATTAGTTCATTTTTGTGTTTATCAGGACACTCTAGGGTAAGAGGAAATGAACGAGCGGACTGGCTTGCTGGTGGAACCATAGTAGGTCAAGGAAAACCTATGGACCCGGCTGACATTCTCAATTCTCTCAAGGAAGCAGGATGAGTAGATGATCCAGGAGATAACGCTGAATCTGCAACACTCAAAAGACTCATCATCATCATCAGGTGCCTTGCCGGCTGGCGTGGGCGATCATGCCTCTCCATAATCTGCGATCTCCTGCAGCATGTATCAGTTTGTGTGCCGACACACCCCCATGCCATGCAACAAGGCTGTCAAGCATCTTCTCTCGTTGTCTTCCTCTATCCCTCCTTCCACATATCTTTCCAGTGGTCACAACATGTTCTATTTTCCCTCTTCTCATAACGTGGCCGAAAAAGACTATAAGAACTTCAGGTTAAAAGAGGTGTTGCCAAATATAAATACAAGAAGAAGCCAAAGAAGAACAGTAAACCAACACAGAATTGGTGTTAACAGTTGCCACGTGCTCAGTGATCTAAACGCTTATAGACTTGTCCGATATGCAATAAGGACAATGTGTCGATTAATTAACTAACTACGGTCCGATCCTGTGGTGGGAAGATCAGGAAAATAGTTTTCTTGTGACGTTCAGCGAGAGTCGCACCGTGGAAGAGATAAGAGCCTCATCATGAAATGTTCAACAGTCTAGCATTGGATACATTTTTGCCAACCTCCATGGTAGAGAAGCCATCATTTTATTTATTATACATTGCAGACATGATAACTCACTGGGGACCCAAGAAATGGTTCTTCTTATCAGAAATTCCTCTTATCCAGATAAGAGCTCTAGCAAGAAAAATTGCAGGTGACATACATACAAACTGGGTATTTATTTTTAATTCACCCTAAACACAGGAAGTCTAGAAGTTCCTGGTAAAGTCTAAATTTCTGGGTGAATTAGGGGTTGGAGTTGAGATCAGGTTCTTAGTCAGCCCTGACCACCTCAGAGATGGCGTGATGCTGATCACATCACACATCTTGTGCCGTCGGATCTATAAAAATATAGGTCTAGCCTAAAGGCGTGGAAAAGGGACCTTTACTTTACTGAGTGGCATATGGAGATCTCTAACTTGATACCATGTTTTAAAATTCCAGCAACTAACAATTAAAGTGTTTTTAGGAGAACAAGGATTCCGTCAAGTTGTTTACTCCCTTTCGCAAGTTAACATTCTCTTCTTGTCAGCGATTACTAGCTGTCGGAAAGTTCTGGTTGCCCATCCACTTCTGGACTTTGGTCTAGTTGCAGAACCTGACTGTTGCATGCAATCTGTTTTTCCACAGCTGGCAAATCTGTACGTTGACTGTTGGTTTCTTACCTCTCAGGCAGATGCAATCCAACTTCAAAGGAAACACCCCCAATAAGTCACCTTGTATGATATGCCCATATCGGCGTCTCCCGCTTAGATGCTGCGAACGCGATTCGTAATACCAGGGTGCTGGATTCAATCCCAGCTGCGGGCGATTTAGCAGCAAACCCTCTCGCATTGGTCTGAACACATACCGAGAATCAATCGCTCAGAAAGCAATGGCAAACTGCTGAACATAAAATTTGTCTAGAGAAGCCGAGAAATACTGGGGTTGGTTCTGCAACGTCCTGTAAAAGATACACAACTAACTTTTATTAGACGGGAAGAAGCTCCTCCCCCCCCCCCCCCAAAGGAACCCCGGAACTCATATAGGAATCCTCAACATTAAAAACTGCTGCTTTTATCTGGTGTAAACTCTACAGGGTGATGATAATCACTTATCATATAAGAGCTTATTCGAGCGAGTGAACAGTGCCGAGGCACAAACAGATCATTACGGTCTGAGGAGAATGGCGCTGCAGGGAGTTACCAGGGGATCTGGCTGATTCTCAACACTCAAAGGAAAGGCGAGACGGATATACAAATCAGATAATTACTCCATCAGAATTGGAACTCTTCGCTTGATGTTGAAGATGGGGATGGAGCGCTTGTGGGATTGTCCCATCATGTCGTTTCTTAATTCAACATTACAGCTTACTTCAGAAAATATACCTTGAACTACTTGGAAGGTGGGTAACAACTGGATCAGCATGCAGTTAGCACCCCCAAACTTGTTCAACCCTTCCCTGAATGCAGAAAAGATAAGAGTAGTTCCATGATGTTGCGTTAGCGTGTGATGTGTTAGTTCTATGATACTGTGTTAGTTCTATGATACTGTGTTAGACCTATGATACTGTTAGACCTATGATACTGTGTTAGATTGTGATGTGTTAGTCTTGTCTTTCACATATTTTAGGCGATGACAAAATAAGATGGAATACTCTGTTAGCTCCCTTACCACATCCCTTTCCCCTCTAAAATTGTCAGGCACTAAATTTCCCTCCCAGAGGATTCACAAACAAGCTGAGTGAGTTGAGACAAGAACTAACATCAAAGCACTCAGCACATTCTCTTACACACTCCATCCTCATCTTCAGCAGCCAGGAAAGAATTGCAATTCAGAGGAGTACCAGTCGTAGTTAGATTATGTCGGTCTTGCGTTTCCTCTCAGTGTAGAGTGTCTCCCTGGAACTCAGCTGGAACATGCTGACAAGGAAAAGCCTTTAACCCATACAGGAAACATTATCAACTGAAGCCTTATCACAGCCAATTTGTCTGTGCAGTGATCTTTATAATAATCTCTTCACGTGTCGGCACTATTCACTTGCTCCCAAAGGCCTCAACCACATCTAGCTCACCGTGCATCAAGTCACCATCCAGTGGTGAAACACCAGCCAATTTGTCTCCTGTTCATTTCCCAACACACCTGCATACCTTCCAGAAAATATCAAAAGGACACTAGCAACTGGGGACTTCTGAAGCAATGCTTGCCACTTTGATCAAAGCATTTCTTTCTCAGATGCACTGTCACGACTGAGTGTGCAGCTGGATCGCAGTCAGCGACGAGATGCTGGGACTTCCCCCAGCTCCATTCTCAAACTAGATGTGGTACCTTATCAGAGACTTTATTGTACAGAGTGTTGAATTAAGATTCAACACGACAGCACTCGGGTAACCCACCAAAAGTGCTCCATCACCATCTTCAGTAGCAAGCCAAGAGTTCCAATTCCGATAGCACCAGTAACTATCTGATTGTATATCCCTCTCGCCTTTCGTTGAGTGTTGGCCAGATCCCCTGGTAACTCCTCGCAGCGCCATTCTCCTCATATCGTAATGATCTTTCTGTGCCTCCGCACTGTTCACTCGCTCCTAAAGTGCCCTCACAAGATCTAGCTTGTCATACATCAGTTCAACACCAAGTGACATGACCTGGAGAAAATATCCAACTACTCTGGACCTCTGAAATGATGCTTGCCACTCTGCACGAAGCATGCCCGTCTCCACCTTTCTCAAAATGCTCTGTGAGTCAGTTACAATTACAGCATGTGTGTACGGATGGTTCTCAAGCCAGGAAAAGGCAGCAGTGATGCCTCCACCTCCATTCTCAAACTAGATATTGTGATATCATATGCTAGGCTTTGTTGTACTAAGTGACATCCAGCACAAGAAACAAACAGACTGTTGTTTAACTCTTACAGTCCCATGAATTTGTTACTTAAATCATATCCGTACCAATGAGCTGAACTTCAATGAAATCTTAAGCCTGAAGGAGTTCAATAGCCATACCATGAGACAGAAGTAAATACCTTTTTTCAGTCCAGAAGGCATATTGGGCATAAAGTGCTAGACCTATATTTTATAGACCAATCAGCACTCAGTGGGTGATGTGGTTAACATAATGCTGACCGCTTCTACTTCCCAGGACTTTACCTGGCACCCACTTAAGACTGGGAGCCAAGGTAATTTTTAAAGCAAGAATTCAGCTATGTTCAAATTTAAATGTGCGACCTTCGGGTTTGCAGGCGAGCATCTAACTGCTACAAGACTAGGGCTCCCATGGGACACAAGAAGTTAAACTAATAATTTAGGTATAGTGAGCTCATTTAACATTTCTGTAAGGCTGTTCTTAATGCCATCACTCCATATTTTCCTAGGTCTTCCATTTGATCTATACTCGTTGTAACATTTTAGTGTTGCTCACTGTGGCAGACAGTACCAGGGCATTCTTGTTAGGTGTCCAAACCACTTCATTTATTGTTCTTTGATGAGTAAGACTGGCTTTATTCCGAGCATTTGTCTGATTTCGTATTCTGTCTTTCCTTGAAACTCCTGCAGCTCTTCTAAGGCATTTCATCTCTGTTGTCACAATTTTACGTTCATTGAAGGATGTAAGTGTCCACGTTTGGCACTAATAGCATAGAGGTGGCCAAAAAATAGTTCTGATAAGATTAACTTTAGTGCTCCAGGCTATCTGCTTGTGTGTATCTCCTAATCACACTGTTTTATTTTTCAACTTTTTACAATATTAGTTAGTCTATCCTCTTGAGCCTAGGGCAGGCGCATAGGGCAGAAGTCATAGCTTCCCATGTCTGGCGATTCCTTGCCACCTGTTTGAGGTCCTTGATGTTCATTAGGCCCATGGTTGAGCCTTCCCTGATGATGGTTCTACACTGGGTCCCTCTTGGTCTTTCCTGTTTTCTTTTTCCTTTCGGTGTCCATATGAGAGCTTGATGGGGGTGTCTGGTCTTATCCATTCTGAGTGCACGGCCGATGTAGTTCCCGTGGCGCTTTCTTATAAAACTGGATATATTACCTTGCATGGTCTCTTGTCTTATCTGCGTACTGGATCTGAAATCTTTTACAATATTAAACAAAACAAATTTTCGAGGACTTTCCAAGCTTTCTCAAGATCTGTTGTGGTGATAACAGGGCAAAGAATGAAAGAAGAATTAACTTTAAAACAAAGAAATTACTCACAACCAACTTCTATCAACAGCAAGGCAATAGATGTTGCCTCCTTCAAAGGAAATTACTGTGACACTTGGAGCATTGTAAGCAGATACATGGTGCTTAAATCTGAAGAAAAACAAGTACACATCTATAGAAACACATCTATAGATACAAATATATAGAAACACATCTATAGATACACATCTATAGAAACAAATGTATCACTTATTCATTAAGCCACAGAGATGTGGTTTTACAGAAGAATGCTTAAAATACTTTGGACAGCCAAAAAGCGCAACCAAGAGGTTTTGAAAGAGGCTGGAGACCGAAGACAAATAATCACAGACATCTGAAGGAGACAGTCATCATTTTTCGGCCATATTATGAGAAGAGTTAAAATGGAACATGTTGTGACCACTGCAAAGATATGTGGAAGGAGGGATAGAGGAAGACAACGAGAGAAGATTCTTGACAGTCTTGTTGCATGGCATGGAGGTGTGTCGGCACATGAACTGATACATGCTGCAGAAGATCGCAGATTGTGGAGTGGCATGATCGCCCAACACCAATGGGCAAGGCACCTGATGATGATGATTCTTTAAGCTAGAACCGTCTGAGGTCTGAGGAGAATGGCGCAGCAGAAAGTTACCAGGGGATCTGGCCGATGCTCAACACTTAAGGCAAAAGCGAGATGGATATACGGACATGGTGCCATCGGAATTGGAAGTCTTCACTTGCTGCTTAAGATGAGGACGGAATGCTTAGAGGGGTGTCCCAAGTGCTGTGATGTTAATTCTTAATTCAACATTCATTTATTCATTAAGCTTGTACTGAATTCTATTTTTTATGTGAAGGCACTTTAATAGTTATGGTTTTACTAGGGCACATTTTCAGTTCCTCTGAATTTCAACTGGTGGAATGTGGGAAAAGTTCAGCGACCTGTGATATAATTTACAACAGTATAAAACTCACCTCTCTCTTAAAAATTGTTGAATGCTGAATAAAGAATCCACATCATAACACTAGGGACACTCCCATAAGTGCTTTGTCCACAATGGTACAAGCACTGACAGAAAGCAACGGTCAACTAGTGAATGTAAAATTGCCTAGTAAAACCACATAGCCAGCAAATTCTGGACATTGGCTTGCTAGTAACTTTTTTCCCCCAACCATTACAATATAGCAAAACAACTGTGTTCTTCATAAAAAAAAAGAAAGCAATTTGAAAAAAAAAACAATGCAAAAAATATAACCAAACAAAGAAAACCAAACCTAATAAAAGCTTATAATAATAACAACACATTGCTAGTAATGTTATTCACCCAAAGCACACCGTGACTGACCATTAATTCATACTTGCTGACCTTTCACATTCATGACTCTTTGTTACAGGGGTGTAAGGTTTTGTTGTCTTTGATGCTCTGAGATTTCTATATTGCGAGTCGTGTCATGGGTGGCTAGCCACACGTTGGCAACATTGTATATTATAGCCTACTCAATAAGGCCCTTTTTAGGGCCCACCGTAGAATGTTAACAGTTCTGAAACCACAGGACTCAGGCTGCAGTCCCTCATGGGACATAGGCTTAGGCTTTGGGGTGGAGAGGTTGAGGTTGAGGGCCGGTTGTAGATATTGCGGGGTCATTGAAAGCGGTCATATCCTGTGATATAGAACATGCAACATTGCTGATGGGACCTGATACCCCTGTAACAGAGAGTAGCACATTTGAAAGGTCAGCAGGCATGCACGTTCAGCCAATCACAGTGTGCCTGAGGCAGAAAACGTTATTTGTACCAGGCACATTTCACAAATACTGACCTGTTGATGGACATTCCATGTTCACTAGAACTGTAGAGAAGCTTCCACCTGTGCAAATGTGGCAGCGGCTCCTAGGGACAGAAACAATGAATCAATCCCAAAAAAGGAAGTAGTGATTATAGAAATCATCCTCATATAGTTCTTTGTCCCCGTGTGGGTTTCAGGGCCCCATTGTTGAGAAAACAAGAACTGACCCACTGCCTAACCAACAAGCATGTCATACGAGTCAACTAATTGTGGGGGGGGGGGGGGAGCCTTTGAAGCCGGAGTACATCTTATTGAGAGGCAAGGAACCAAGAGTCTGCATACAAATAAGCCAGATGTTTGAAACAGAAGTGTTATATTCAACAGTGTCTATGCTAAAGTTTTTGTATCCTAGAGCAATAAATGTTTGTCTCACAAAGCTGAAAAATACAGTTTTGGGAGAGGTGTTATAACAACAACCAGAAAATAAGGGGTTAACATTAGACATTAATGGGATAGAGAAAATAAATACGTGTACTATATATATATATATATATATATATATATATATATATATATATATAGTGTATCCAATGAACGCATGGTGAGATCCTTGGTAGTGAAAGAGTCATGGCTCACTGAAATAGCCATATAGCTAGTTCCCTTGCCACAAAACATTGGTTCTCAACCTGAAAGTCGTGACCAGTTGGGGGGGGGGGGGGTCGAATGACCATTTCACAAGGGGTGCCTAAGACCATTGGAAAACATATATTCACTGAAGCTACAAAGTAGCAATGAAAATAAATTTTATGGTTGGGGGTCACCACAACATGAGGAACTGTATTAAAGGGTCCGGTATTAGGAATGTTGAGAACCACTGCTATAACGGGTATTCATTCATTCATTGTCCTGTTATGCCATCATATGTCACATAGCCGCACAGTCTATTTCTCTCTTCTTTTTTGTCCTGTGCAATCAGTTCAAAATTATGGACAGAATCCAGTCCTGCAACTTTGGCCTCCCTTATCAATATTCATCTTAGGGTTTCTTTTGAGTGTCCCCGCGTAAATTATCCCTTTATATCCCATGTTAATGCCTGTACGATGATTCTCTGCTGGTTTCTTCTCAGGATGTGTCCAAAGTAGAGCCATCTTCTCTGTCTTATAACTGTTGATACTAGTGAGTGCCCAGACATTTGGCTTATTTCTTTACTCCTTTTGGATTCATTCCATTTTATTTTCATCCTTTTCCTCAGACATTTGTTATCTAATGCGTTTAACCTTCATTCCATTGTCCACAATGGGTATGCCAGAAATTTATTTCTGCCCACAATAGGGAAAAAACTGACCACCTGACTGAGAATCTGAACCCAGGTCTCCTAAATGAGTCCAGTATTTATACAGACTCACCAGATGCTGCCCTTATTTTTAAGCCACTTGGGCATCCAACATGGCCTAAGTGTTTCAGTTTCTGAGACACGATTGTGTTTATAATCTCCATTCAAATATAAGAAAAAAATCTGTTTCATTCATTAACAAAAGATTTAAGGTGGGTAGGGACCATGAAACTTGGAGCACAAATAAAAGAGATGAAGCCTTATTACAGGTTTTTGAAAACAGTCTTACGACCAATCTTTAAACCCATCAAAGATGCAAACAGTGGGAAATGGAGAGTGAGAAGCAACAACGAAATTCATGTTTAAATCACTACTGATCACTGAAATGGCTGTGGCAAATTGAAAGAATGTCAGATGACGGAGAAGTAAAAATTGTATACACAAGGGAGAGGAATAGTCGTAGACTACGAGGCAGACCAAGAAGACGATGATGGAGAGATAATATCCAATCAGACCTGCAAACACTTGGTGTCATCAACTGGAAAGAGAAGGCCAAACAGAGAGATGAATGGAGGCAGGGGATATTTGCAGCAATGAACCCCAAGGGACCAGAATGCTGAAGAAGAAGAAGAAGAGGGACCATGAAACATAGCTTGACCACCATCAAAAAAATTACCATTCTTTTCAAACCTGAGGAAGTCCCGAGGGTGGCTTTCTCTGCAGCACTGCTGGAAGGCAGTGCAGAGGCCGGGCCAGTATTGACAGTCAATGTTATATAGACCGGTGGTAATGCCATAGACAAGGCCCATAGGATGGGAGTGGTCATACACCCACTGCCGCTGACAACCTCTTCTAGCAGAGCTACCTGCGCCATGTCCTGAAATATCAGAAAGAAACAATAAAACAACAACAAAAATGAGGAAACAAATGCTGAGGTTTTTAAAAATAAGGATCTTCAGGAAATTGAGGTGCACTTTTAGAGGGACAAATATTATTTTTTTTTAAATTATGCTGTTTCCTTAATGGAGTTTGGCCCCAGTGGATATGTACCTCTACTGTTGTCGGGGAATATTAAGCAGTGGTCTGTTGCTCGCTGAATGGTTAAGAATGTAGGGCTCTCATGCAAGAGACCAAGGTTCAAATCCTTGGTAAGGCTAGGGATTTTTTTTTCTGGGACAAAAATAACATCCTAACCTGCACAGTCTGTGGCAACAGCACTGGCTATTTGGCCCTAAATCCTTAGTCTATATCCCTGCCTACACTGCAAAATTGGTAAACATAAGCAGTAACTGGAGTTTCTGGCCGAAGCCCTAATCTCTTTTACAGTGCGACTCTCGTATCACAGTTCAAAGTTAATAGAACATAAACCTGCTGGATAGCAGCTACCATAAACTTTTAGTTACATCTGCTGGAAGCAACTGAAGCTCGGTGGTTAAGCCTTTGGCTCTTTAATGACTTTCTCATTAACTGAGTTAGAAAGGAAGACATCCTCATAATTCTATTAAACTCTAGCCTAAGGGACTATAGGAAGAGAAGAAACTGGGAGTCTTGGTCAGTTTTTATAGAAATCCTGGGGGCTGGGTGGTCTTAAGGCAGAGCCTCCGCCTCGAGTGCTGGAGGTCCCGGCTTCAGGCTGGGATTTTTTCACGCGGACTTCTAGTAATTTCCACTGGTCTCTGGGTTGAAAGATCGGAAGCTGTGTGTATTATTGCCCACGTAAAGAATCCCTCGACAGTTACAAATTGAAAAGTAGCCTAACAGCGCTGCCTGGGCAAAACTTAAGAGTTAAAAATTTACCCAAAGTATTTCAATGGAGTTCGTGCACTGCGCTGAGATTCTTCAGACACATGCTTGAGTTAGAAGTAGAACGGAGCACTTATAAGTTACACCTGTGTGCCATGATGTTAATCCGTCGAATATATCATAAACAGACGCTTTTTCTTCATCATCATCCAGTGTCAAAATTGGAGTCAAAGTTGGTGGCAGCTGGTATCCGTTAGGTTATTTTGACTTAGGACAGTGGTAAGAGAGTTAAGACCTCTGCCAAAAACTGCAATTACTGCCAGTATTGGGCAGTAACATTAAATACCTTTATCTGGTGCTGGAAGAAAGGAAGCAATTACTAATTTAAAAAAAAACATTTAAGGAAACAATTACTAATAAAAAACAAACATTAAAGGAAACAATAAAAAAAACATTTAAGGAAACAATTACTAATTAAAAAAACATTTAAGGAAACAGTTACAAAGAAAAAACAAATATTTAAGGAAACAATAAAAAATAAAAAACAAACATTTAAGGACACAATTACTAATTTAAAAAAAAACATTTATTTACTGGTGCCTGTGCAGTACAGAAGGAATTCAATGGTATAATATCCTTTGGTGGATTCTGGGACTCACTGCGGAGGAGACTAGACTCACTGTGGAGGAGACTAGACCGACTGTGGAGGAGATTAGACTCACTGTGGAGGAGACTAGACTCCCTGTAGAGGAGACTAGACTCCCTGTGGAGGAGACTAGACTCCCTGTGGAGGAGACTAGACTCACTGTGGAGGAGACTAGACTCACTGTGGAGGAGACTAGACTCACTGTGGAGGAGACTAGACTCACTGTGAAGGAGACTAGACTCACTGTGGAGGAGACTAGACTCACTGTGGAGGAGACTAGACTCCCTGTGGAGGAGACTAGACTCACTGTGGAGGAGACTAGACTCACTGTGGAGGAGTGCATGGACAGGCAAGGGACCAACAGTTTGTATACAAATAAGCCAGATCTGTAAAATGGATGTGCATGCAAAACCCAAGTTCTGGAACAAGATCTAAAGTCCTAAAGTGGGCGAACGTCCACAACTTTTGGCCACAATTTAATCATGTCCTCCCCATGTGGGATGCAATTTTTTTTTTGTTATTTAAAGCCCCACCCTGGCTTTTGCCTCACGGCTGAAAGAGGTTTCTGGAACCTCTCCACGGGTGATCCTCATCTACATGGTGGCACTTTGTGTCACCGGGTATTTATCGCTTGTGTGATGTCCTGGTGGGGTACAACTACTTATCTGCCGCAATTTACAGCCGGTGAACACAAAAATACACAAGAAATGGTACGATAGAATCTCTAATGTGGAGCTTTGGCAGATAACTAAACATATTTTAGTGAACAAATGGTTCATTAAAAGATGCTGGTAGTGGATAGGACACACAGAGAAAACTTGACAGCAGTATAACTAGAACCGTCTTGTACTAGAACTAAAGAGATCAAAATAATTAAGGCTAAACTCCCAAAAATACATGGGAGTAGAGAGTTAAGGAATAAGGTGAAAAAGATGGGCAGGACATATGGTGAGCCACAAGCGACTTTTCGCAAGCTAGTTAACCTTTTTGCCACAAAATCAACTTCCCCTAGGGTCCTAGTCCTACTTCTGACTAGTCTATTACGTCTTGTTAATGAGCTGCATAGTTAATGCTATTGGTTGTTTTTGCAATTATGCAAATGTTTAGGTCAGGATATGAATACATTATTTAAAAATAGCATCTAGAAAAAAGCAGGGGGGGGGGGGGGGGGGTGCTTTGAAAAAAACTGATGTAAAATTTTCTCGTAAGCTTTAGTGATAGAGGTCACGGGGTCAGTGTATGAGACACCTGATAGATATTTTGGTTTAGGCCCCTAGGATTGTATTTCGTTGAATGCTTCACCTCGTTCGTGTTTAATGATTACTGATATATCGTTATATCATCATCATAAACCGCTTCTGTCGTTAAACGTCGCGGGGAGGAATAATTTGACATCCAGTGCAAGCTGGCTGCCACTGGCTCTTGTCATGCAGTGAAGACTATGGTCTGTCTTTAATGTTGTCGATCCATATTTTTCTCTTGTAGCTGATCTTTTGAGATGTAGTGCTTGTGATGGTATTTGATCTTGCTGCATTCTAACGAGATGGCCAAACCATCATTTGATCTGCTGTTTCTCAATGAATTTGGTACAAGGTGTTGTTCCCACAATTTGTCTGATAGTATCATTATTTACTCGATCTCTGATGGTTAGGTTGGTGGCTTTTCTCAGGCATCTTATCTGGCACATCTTTACATATTTCGATGAAGGGGAGGGGGGGGGGATACATATTTTTTAACACATTTATTTGTCACCTGCATAAATATTTTATTGTTTTATTCTAATGCATTTTTCTGGAATTCCAACGGAGTCATGACCCATGTATTTTTTGTGTTCTTAAGGCACGAGAGTTGGGGTTAGAGGCCTACGCTCGACTGCAGGAGGAAGAAGAAATACTTCCAGCAAAACCTACCATCTCCTGTGGCATGGTCGAGCCCGCTAGCACTTGCATGACCCAACTGTGGACTGAGTCAAACAGATGAGGACATGACTTCTTCAACCACCTGCTTAAGTCACTGACACTGACTTCCGTCTTACTACCAAACTGAAAGAGACAGAAAGTAAGAAAAAAATTTTTTTTAAAGAATTTGCACATTATCGGTAAAGTTTACTGTTTTTTTCCCTTGCCTGCCAGCCCAAAGGTCATGGGATCAAATCTGCACCAAAGCAGTTTTTTTTTTTCAAACTGGCTCTCTGGTCAACCCAGCTTAAAATATAAACCAAGTAAAGTTCTGGGAGGTAAAGGTGGCCACGTAATTATGAACACGTCACCCACCAAGTGCCGAACGTACTATAAAAATACAGAGCTATACCTATATATCTCATGTGTAATGGCTGTGAAAAAGTTCCTTTACTTTAGCTGCATATTTTATCTTCCTTCTGAATTTGTGATAGCTCTGTGACAGAGTGTTAATGCAAGTAATGCTATATTGTCTTGAATCATCATCATTATGTGCTGTGCTGATTAACACACAGACTGTCATGTTTCACCATCTCATATGATCACCAGAATCACAGACCAGGTCACTTTTCTTGCATCGCCGCATCGATGTGGCCAAGCCATCCAGGTATTTATATCTTTGCCTTCCACTTGCTCTCTGTCCACCTGTCTTGCCAGCTGTTATCATGTTCTGGAGTCCATTCCTCGTCTTAAAAACCTGCTATGAAAGAAATTACCTTAAACTAGACTAATTAACTGCATCATTAAAAGACAATCCACATTTTTGGGGCCTGTCATGAGAAAGGAGAACTGGAATATGCAATGACAAAGGCAAGTTGGAGAGGCAGGAGACAAAAAGGAGAGGAGATGTTAGTTAGTTTGGCATCATGGCACAAAGGGGCACAGAACAGACCGCTTTTGAAAGACACAAAAAGCAATGCTATGTTGCGTGGACTATAAGAATTTAGCTGTTTAGCACAAAGATGTTCACATAAAACTCACCTATAAGAGCCGCACTTGTCAGGAAAACCCTTCAAATGCTTGGAATCACACCCACTAGACTGACCACTAATTACAAAAAAACTAGCAGTTTAAAGTGTGAAAACTTACCAGGCCAGTAACCATAGCATCAAACATGGCTGCATCTTGTTTATCTTCTTGGTATAGAATTCTCGACACTGACAATGTCAGTAGAAAGGAAACTTCAAACATCGTCCTCGCATCTAGAAAGATACATTCAAGGGTGAGGTGATAAACTTTAGTAACAATCAATATTTTACAAAATATATTTTACATATGTAATATTTTTGCCTCAGAATTTTTTTTTTTTTTAGAAAACCAGTCATTTTGAAAGAATCTCCAAACACCAAAATGACTGGTTTTCTAAAAAAAAAAAAATTTAAATTTAAAATTTAAAATGGGTGTAGGATTTGTAGAAGCAACAACAAAATCTGTTTAAATCACTATTGATCATGACATCATGAGATCTAACAGACTGAAAGGGCTTGGGCATATTGAGAGAATGTCAAATGACAGAGAGGTAAAAACTGTATACACATGGCAGTTGAATGGTCGTAGATCACGAGGCAGACCAAGAAGATGATGGCGAAAAAATGTCGAGACAGACCTGCAAACACTTGGTGTCACCAACTGGAAAGAGAAGACAAAGAAAGGAAAGCAGTAATTCACCAGCTGACTCTTTATGCCAGTTCACTATTTTGTTGCCTGCCTTGATAAAATGCTCTTGTGTTACTCTGTGCGATACCTCAGATTTGCAGGGAATGTGTCACATCCGAAATAACTAAATTTAGGTTTCTCAGGGCATCAAGGTTTATCCGTGCTTTAACAGTACTATGCAACAAACTTATTTATTGTATGATATAATCAAACAGGGCGTAGCAGTGGTGTAGTGGTAGCAGGAGATCGGAAGGTCGTGGGTTCGGGTTTTGACGGAGCTGGGCTTTCTTCGTGGATGACCTAGGCTCACAGGTCGACCCAGCCTTGAGTGGGCACCAGGTGCAATCCTAGGAAGTAAAGGTGGCCGGCGTGATGCTGACCACATCACCCACCAAGTGCCGATTGGTCTATAAAATATATTTCTTAAATGATGAAGCAACAGAGGAAGTTGAAGAATGAATATACCTCGGAAGTAAAGTTACTCCAGATGAGGATTCTGAAAGGGATGTAACATCGAGAATAAACAAAGCAAATCAAGCATTTGCCATGATTAACAATATATGGAAGTCAAAGGGATTTAGTTTGAAGACAAAACTCATAATATACAAGAGCAATATTTTAGGAATACTATTATTCAACAGTGACTGTTAGAAAATGACAGCTGGAATTACACATAAACTTGAGACTTTTTAAAATAAATGTTTAAGGATAATTCTACAAATATTTTGGCCAAATAAGATCACAAATGAAGAACTGAGGAGGAAAACAGAATGTGCATCACTGGCAAATGTTATCAAAGTAAGACGATGGAGATGACTTGGACATGTTTGTAGAATGCCTTGTGACACTGACAAAAATAGCTCTCCGGTGGAAAGCATATGGGTAAAGGAAACCTGAAGAAGGACAGCAGAACAGGAAATGAAGGAATGTAAACTGACATGGGATGTCATGGGCAGAAAAGCAGCAGACCGGCAGGAATGGAGATCACTTGTGAATGCGTTATGTGTCAACAGTGACATGAAGAGGATATAGAGATAGATGATGACAATGAAAAAGATGATGATGAAAAGAAGAAATATGCATACACCATCCCTCTTGAGAATATCTTTTCACTCAGCAAAGATATAGAAGAAACAGCACTCACCATCCTTCTTGAGAACATCTCTTCCCTCGGCAAAGAAATGAAAGTAATGATTCACCAGCCGACGCTCATCAAAGTTGAATATTTCGTTGCCTGCCTTGATAAACTGCTCTTGTGTGATCCTCTCTCCCTCTGCACCTCCAAAATCCACCATGCATCTATACAACAGTTTTCCAAACAAGTGAAAGGCACCTTCAAATGCACTCTGAAAATTCAGTTCAAAATTACTTATAAAAGTGTCGTGTAACGAAGTCATTTTATGAGAAGAGGGAAACTGGAACACGCTGTGACCAATAGATTGATCTGTAGAAAGAGAGACAGATCACTCCAGTGGTCACAACATGTTCCAGCTTCCCTCTTCTTATAACATACATAACATATATAACTTAGCCTCCCCGTATGGGTTCTGGGACCCTATTATGGGGAAAACAAATAGAAACAGTGCCTACCCAAAAGCATGTCGTAAGAGTCGACTAATTGGGAGCTTCCTTCGAAGTCCGAGTGCATCTGCCTGAGAGGCATAGAACCAACAATCTGCACGTAAATGAGTAAGATATGTCAAACGAATGCACAGGCTACATTCAGGTTCTGAAACAAGACTGCAGTCCAAAAGTGGACGAACAACTAGAACATTTTTTATGGAGTTTACAGAAAGATGAAAAGATAACTTAACCCTTGACCTATTAGGGTCGTGTAGGTGAACTGATGGAAGCACTAGCACATAAAACCCACCATCTTTCTCTGACTTCTGCTTGATGAATAAGTGAATGATAACTTAGTCCTGTCCATTTCTTGATGTTGTCATTCCAGATCTTCTTTGCCCTCCTCTTCTTCGACTAACCCCCAATGATTAAAACAAAAGATGACATGCCTCTTCCTGATGTCTGTGATAAGTTGTCTTCCGGCTCTCACCTCTTTCAAAACATCTGGGTTTCTATTTTTTTTTTAAGCTGTCCAAGGAATTTTAAGGATTTTTTTTTTGTAAAACCACATCTCCTCAATATATTTTTTGGCTTGTTTATTAATTGTCCAGTATTCACAGCCGTATGTTACCTTCTTTACCTACAGTATTACAAAATGAGGAACAGCTGGTCGGGTGGTTACAGTGCTGGACTCGGTGCTTTATTAATATCCTACCCCCAGATGATGTCACAGGACAGTCTAACATTGAAGAGGGTAGTAAGACTGGGTTTCCTGGCTTTCTGACGCTTTTAACGACCCCAAACATTTAGAACTGGCACGAACCACAACCCAACTACGTCCCACGAGAGAGTGCAGCCTAGGTCCCACGACTGCATGCAACCTATCTACCACCTTCTGAAATATTATACTGTCCCGTGGCCTGTGGATTTCCCCTGTTTGGGGTAGGATATTAATAAAGCACCCTGGACTCTCATGCAGGAGACCCAGGTTCAATCCTCAATTAAGGATGGAGATTTTATTCTCTCTGAATCCTAGCCTGCACAATTCGTGATGTCTGCGTTTCATACCACCCCAAAAAATAGTGTGCTCTGTGTCATAGAGGTTAGTGGGTGCAGTTAACAACTATATGATCTTTGAGTGCTAGGTTTCGTTTTCACGTGGTGGATGGTTTTTAGACTGTGGTAAGAGAGTCACAACATGGAAGAGATTGTGGCCTCGCCCCATAATATTTCCAACCCCACCGTTTTTGTAAAAAAGTACACAAAACAACAACAACAGGTGGTAAATCTTGCAATCTAAAGATACCTCAAATGTTGTCCTCCAGAGTTCACAAGAAACGTCACTTCCCCTGTCCTCTGTTAGTTTGAATTTCTGAAAGGTATAAACACATTTTTAAAAGCTACATGACTTAGCTTAATTGCCACAAGTGATGTCATAAACAAAATCATTGTTACTTTCGGTAACACATAGGGAAAACAGGGACAGCAGAGCTGCTAGATTAATCAGATTATTCTACTATAAGTTAGGTAGTTAGGTAGGTAATTAGTTAGGTATTAGTTAGTTACGTAGGTAGTTAAATAGGTAATTAGTTAGGTATTAGTTAGATAGTTAGGTAGGTAGTTAGATAGGTAATTAGTTAGGTATTAGTTAGATAGTTAGGTAGGTAGTTAGATAGGTAATTAGTTAGGTATTAGTTAGATAGTTAGGTAGGTAGTTAGATAGGTAATTAGTAAGGTATTAGTTAGATAGTTACGTAGGTAGTTAGATAGGTAATTAGTTAGGTATTAGTTAGTTAGTTAGGTAGTTAGATAGGTAATTAGTTAGGTATTAGTTAGGTAGGTAGTTAGGTAGGTAGTTAGATAGGTAATTAGTTAGGTATTAGTTAGATAGTTAGGTAGGTAGTTAGATAGGTAATTAGTTAGGTATTAGTTAGATAGTTAGGTAGGTAGTTAGATAGGTAATTAGTTAGGTATTAGTTAGATAGGTAGGTAGTTAGATAGGTAATTAGTTAGGTATTAGTTAGATAGTTAGGTAGGTAGATAGGTAATTAGTTAGGTATTAGTTAGATAGTTAGGTAGGTAGTTAGATAGGTAATTAGTTAGGTATTAGTTAGATAGTTAGGTAATTAGTTAGGCATTAGTTAGATAGTTAGGTAGGTAGTTAGATAGGTAATTAGATAGGTAATTAGTTAGGTATTAGTTAGATAGGTAGGTAGTTAGAATTTGTTACACTTAGTCTTAGAAGTTTATTTTTTCCAACTTCTTTTCTATCAATTTATTACTATTATTATTATCTGAGCAGATTTTCAAATTCTGTTCAGTGACTAACATACAAAATGAACATGATTTTAGAATTCGATTACTTAATTGAAAAGCTCACACATAATTGAAAGAATTTCTTTGGCTAAAAATGATTCTTACTTCAAACAATTTTACCAAAGAACCAGTCTGATCCTTTATGATAACAACCCCTCCCTTCCTGCTCAAGTTTGCAGCTTCATCTTTCCTGTCGTTGCTATGCTTTTCCGTATCAGTCTGAGAGCCAGTATTTCCCATTGCAAAAAACTTAAATCCTTTCCAACTGTTTAAAATATTTACACTGTCATTGGCTTCTATCGCGAAAGTAACCAAACAACAGTGACTGGTTTTTAATCACTTTAAACAACACATAAAACAACAGTCAACAGAGTCCGCTACATTTGTTTATACGCGCAACCATCTTGGATTTGATGTAACCGGAAACTGATTCACGCATGCGCAATAGAATAAACGACTGCAAATTCTGTATCCCTCCTCCAACTCAAACCACAGTTCAACAGCCAGATTCAAAAATATACGCACATTTTTTCAAAAATTACACCAACTGCGTTTATTCCTAACATAATTTAATATACTGGGCTTGTATATTTTGGAATTTCTGGGTTGAAAGGATGTTTTGTTATCGCGTATAGATTGGCAAGAGTTGGTTGTTAGGTACAGGAGAGGAACCCCGGAAAAGTGATGTCTGGCGCAGGCGACTCAAAGTACATTCGGTTACTTGATCCCTAGCAGTCGTTATTATGCCTTGCTTGGATCACAAACATGCCCAAGTGTGAGCTTTCCACGAAGATTATACCCGCAACATGTGCCTGGTCCCTGATCATCGTGTGTACCGCTCTGTACTTCGCGTTTGTGTAAGTCCACCTGCTTAGCTTTGGTTATGGCGAGGTCTTGCTCTTGATACTACTACTACTGTTTATTTTATATGTTTACTAGTTTACTACCTGTTTGTGAGTGAAATATGGGTCAGGGGTTGAAATAGAACTGTCAGAAACTTATGGTAAAGTTAACTTATTAGATAGAGTGGGATAAGAACATGTCTGGGTTGAGGATGCACACAACAAACTCGAGACACCTTTAACTCTTAACTTAAAGATGATGATTTGATTCCTTTGACAGTATCATTATCTCTTAAACTTCCACCCGAATTAGTTAAGTTTGCTTCTTTTGGACTGCTTTGCATTGATTTCAACAGTGCAATAAGAATGGAAAAAATAATAGCAGAAGGCACGGAAGCAGGGCCGACAAACATGAAGATGGGCACAGGATGTAAGTGACTCCTTGAGTATGAAAAAATACATGAGGCGGGAGAACTGGCGAGAGACTAAGTTTCGTTCAGACAGATCTGTGTTCTGCAAAAGACCTGCTACAGGATGATGAATAACAATGGTACCAAGTATCGACCGTGACAGCAAATTACTGAATGTAAAAAACCTGGTTAAAACAAATGGCTAACACCAACAAATGCTGCCAGTGCTTTGCAGTGTCGTGTAATGAATATGCAAATAACTTTACTTAATTTAAAGATTTGTCCCAACTTTGTGTTTACTCACTCCTACTAAATATGTCAGTCATCGGTTTCCGGTTAAAATGGACGCTAGACAGCGGCACCGTTCGGAACAGAGGCAAATTGTTTGCTTCTGCCGGACGGTGGCCAATGCATTTTTGCTCCATTTGTAGACTGGATATAGTTTCGTCGCCCAGCTTCTGAGTTGAATGCATGGCGTGACCCTGTGAGCTGCGGATTGCATTTGGAATGTTTTTTTCGACTGTGACCAACGTGGTGGTGTGAATTGTAGATTCAGAAAATGGCGCGATGCCTGTCGTTCAATGCTGGCGGGACCCGTATTGAAATTGATCACGCGGGCAACTGCTGATCTGTTGACGACAAGTTCTGCTATCATCAATGATGAACTGCATTTCTAATGTTGGACTGTTTGTGTTAGCACTTCGGATGGCTACCATATGCTTTAATGTGAGTGTATGCTAGATATGCTGAGACAGCAGTCTGTCAATCTTTCCACAAGGGACTGTGATAGACATTCTGAGTGTTTTTCGCTGGCACAGGAGCGGAGCAAAGATGAGGCGACCCGTTTGCTATGAAGCTGAAACTAAGACTACCAGACTACCATGTCAGTCATCATCATTATATGCCGTGCTGGTAAGCATAGGCCAGGGCTATTCAACTGGCGGCCCACAGGCTAAATCTGGCCCGCGGAGGTCTAGCACATGGCCTGCAGATCATTGCCAGTTACATTGTATTAATGATCTTTTTGTGCTGGGGCTCGGGTCTATGGCCAGTGACGATCCCAATTTTCCTAATTTTGGCCCCTGTGTAAACATGGTTGAATAGCCCTGACATAGGCTATCGCACACAGTCATCAGAATTTGTGATCTTCTTTCTTTTTGTTGTCTTACTGACACCGGGTTGTGGCCCATTGTCATGGTTTTCTGTATTTGTTTTGTGCATCATGGGTGGCTTGTGTGACACCATTTATCCTTTTCTTTCTTTGTCTTCCCCTCACCTTCCTTTGCTGTAAAAAGTCTCAAATGCAGTTTGGTCTGGCTGCATTCTCACTAGATGGTCGAACCGTTTCATTCTTTGTCTGTCAATGTAGTCCAGTCATGGTCTTATTCCATCTTTCTCTCTAATGCATGTATTTGTAACTCTCCCTTCTTGTGTTGTTAGTGACCTTGCTGAGGCAGCAAATTTCACATGCAGTTATTGGGGCTAACTGGCAGGTGACAGCATTTGCCTTCTGTACTTTGGCTTCTATCCCTGTGTCAAGTCTGCCATCCTCTGTAATTATGCTTCCCAGATATTTGAATTCTCATACTTGTTTGATTGTAGTACCGCTAACATGAGCTTTTATGTTATTGTACTATTTTCATTACCTCAGTTTTTGCAGTGTCTATTCTCATATCATACTTTGTGCAGTGTTATGTAAGGAGTCCATATGGTGTTGTAAATCCTGTTTTTGGTGGTGTATTAGACATTGATCATCCTTAAAAAGAAGTTAAAATGATTTCTTTAATGTCTACAGTTGCCTTCTTTGTAATTCTTTCCATGTCAGTAATGAAAAGCAATGGTGAGAGGAGACATCCCTGTCTGACACCTGATGAGATGGATTTAGGATTAGGTCACCGTGTAAACTGCTATATACAAATCTTGGCTCACAGCATGTGGTAATGCTGACAGAAGCTAAATCCGTACTTGAAGCACTCCAGTCTAGGAAACTATCAGAACTGCAAACACTGCTGACACAACTCCGCTTTCAGTGAAGAGTCGTAATGCAGTGGATACCATCTCATTGTGGAGGGCCTGGAAATGAGAAAGCTGATCAACTGGCAGGGGAAGGTGCAATAAAAGTGCAGCCAGATGTACCAGTCACATACCACTAAAAGAAAAGAATAATTAAATCGATCAGGAAACCACCAGCCCCAGCACAAGACAACTATTTCATTATGGACAGACCAGAACAAGTCATTATCTTCCGCCTCAGAACAGGGCACAAACCGATTATTTAACCACATATACACAAAATTCAAGATAGGCGTATCAGCCATGTGCACCTGCCTATGGAAAGGTGCCCCAGACAGAGGAGCATGTACTCCAGGACTGCACCGAATTTGACACATTAAGGCAAACCTTTTGGCCAGAAAAAACAACAGTAGAATGTAAACTCCATGGACCACTGAATGAACCAACAACAACAGTGAAATTTATACAAGAGACAAAATTGCTGACATAGACAACTTTTTTCAGGCGAACGAAAGAAGAAAAAGGTCACTGTTTTTGTCTCGCCCCATCTGTCTGGCCAAGCCATCCAGATGTTTATCTCTTTGCCTTCCTCTTGCTCTGTTTCCATCAATCTTGCCATTTGTTACCAAGTTCTGGAGTCCATTCTTTCTCATAACATGTCCAAAAGTACACTGACTGTCTACATCTAATTGTTCTAATAAAATTATGACTTTCGTCATCTTGATAAGGACTGTTTCATTTGGTTTTTCATCTGGAAAACTACCTGGTATACGAACACTACTCTCCAAACTTGGGAGCCAGTGTAAGGTAACTATGCAGAAGAGAAATTGGCAAGAGGACGAAAATGGCTGTTTACCACTCTGCCTTTGTACCAGTCCTGACATACGGGCGTGAGTCATGGGCAATGACAGCAACTAACAGAAGTCAGCTTCAGAAATGAGATATCTGAGAAAGATGGTCCAAGTGACAAGAAGAGACAAATTTACAATCAGACAATATGTCAAGACCTTGTAATCCAGGCTTTACAAACTTGAGAGGATCAGTCATAGTTACTGTGGTTTGTCATGTACGCAGAATGAAAAAAATCAGCCACCATGGCAGCCATGTAAGGCCAAGAACCAGGGAACCAGAACAACAAACGACCCAGGGTCCGCTAGGAAGACAACATCTGACAGTCCCTAACTGAAAGAGGAGTAGAATGGAACAATGCCAAACTGCAGATAGAGACATCTGGTGACCTCTCTGGTGAACTTCTATGCCCCAAGTTAGAGTAAAGTAAGCAATAATAATTTCCTAATGAGTAACAAGATTGGTCATATATAATCAGATGTTTTTGTTGATTTCTCAGCTGTCGGTACCTGACAGATGAGTACAACTATGCCTTCCCAGTTGGCCAGGGAGTCATCACCATCTTCATGATGCTCAATTTGTGCCTGTCGACTTTCATGGATCCTGGAATATTCCCCAGAGGTGAGATAAACTGGCATATTTTAGTCTTTTAACTTGTTCAGGCAGAAAAGAAATTCCGATGGTTTTAAAGAGGTGAGAGCCTGAAGACAATTTATCAGAATAAGACCGTCATTAATTATTCTGGCCATGAGAAGGGGTTTTGAGTTAAGTTGATTCAAGAATCGATATCACAGCAGTTGGGGCATTCCTGTAAGCGCTCCATCCTCATCTTCAGCAGCCAGTGAAGAGTTCCTATACTAATGGTGCCAGAGCATTCTGATTAAACGTCCGTCTAGCCTTTCCTCTGAGCCTCGAGCATCTACCAGAACCTCTCGTCACTCCCAGCTGCATCAGTCTCACCAGACTGGTGATCCATCTGCTCCCCTGAACTGTACACGCTCTCCCACAAGGCACTTACCATGTCTGCCTTATGAATCAGTATTCCACCAAGTTGTGCAGAGCCAGCCAGTCTGTCTGCCTGTTCATTTCCCAACACACCAGCGTACTCGGTGAAAAAATCCAAACAATACTCCTCACTGTGTCCTCAGCAGTGAAGCATGCCACTCTGCACAAAGCATGTCTGTCCTGACCTTCCTCAGCATGCCTTCTGAGTCGGTCACAATCACGATGTGTGTGTGTGTGTGTCATGTTCTCATGAGAAGGGGAAAATTGAAACATGTGACCACTGGAAATATTTGTGTTAAGAGAGGCAGGGGAAGAATAGATTCTTGCTGGCAAGGAAAACAGCAGAAGAAGATCCTTTGTGACCTTATGACATAGAAGGGTTTCAGCACATGAGCTGATGAATGCTGTTGGAGCAGGCCGTCAGTTTGTGGAGATGTGTGGTCGCCCACACTAATCGACAAGGCACTTGATGATGACAAACTCTTTCAGCAGTCCTTGGCAGACATGAATTTTAACCCATTATACAATGACAAGTCACCTGAAATGTTTGAATGTTAAGGCTTTTGAGCTGCGGTGGCATTCTTCTTCTGCTTCTTCTGCCTTTCTGCCCCCCATTGGAGCATAGGCCCTCAACCAACTCACACCAAGTCGTTCTATCCTTCGCCATTGCAAGGAGCTCTCCCTATGTCCTTCCCCATCTTTCTTACTTCATTCTCCAGCTCTCTTCTCCGTGTTTTTTGGCCTTCCTTTATTCCTATGCCCCTGTGGGTTCCAATGCAAAGACATTCTGGTTATGCTGTTCTCCTGTTTTCAAACGATCCGGACTCCTTGCGGCTTTCTCCACACCGTGTCATACTTTTCTATTTGAAGAGCCTCCCCCTCATCTTGGTTGGCTAGGATTTACTTGCTTCTCTTTTTGACTTATCCATGGTTGGTTGGTTTTTGTGGCTATGGTTTTTACAGGATGAGGTAGCCAACCTCAAGCTCAACCCTATCCTTAGTCGCCTCTTACGGCATGCCCGGTAGGGTGCAGCGTCACTATTCTTTGCTTCCCGTGAGGGCCTCGGTGACACACGGGCGGCTGCAGTGGCATTAGTCCTCAACTAACTCATGACTAGTCATCCTATCCTTTGCTGTTGCATACAGCCCACCCCGTCATCTTTTTTTAAAAATCTCATTCCTTAATTCCCTTTCACATGTGTTTTTTGCTGTGTCTGTTGCATTGACCCTCTGGGTTCCAGTGCAGAAACGTTCTATTTATATTGTTTTAAGATTTTTTAAGTGTGTGTCCTATCCAGTGCCAGTGTCTTTTCCTCTGTTCATGAGTTTCCAGAATTGTAATTCTCTCCCAAAGCTCCACGTTAGTGATTCTATCATACAATTCAGTTCCTTCTATTCTCTACAGGAATTAGTTAAAAAATGTTTGTAGTGAACACCAGATTTTTCAACAAATTATGCGGCTATAACTTTAAATATTTGTCTAATATTCCAGCACCAGATGATGAAGCCAAGGACGACGACTTCCGCTCTCCGCTGTACAAGAATATAGAGATCCGGGGTGTGCCGACACGCATGAAGTGGTGCACAACATGTCAGTTTTACCGTCCGCCTCGCAGTTCTCATTGTAGCTCTTGTGATAACTGCATTGATGTGAGTTGTGAAGGTTGATGTGTGAGTTGTGAAGGTTAATGTTACACATACTTTCTTTCTATGTTGATGCATGACAAGGCCGATGTGGTCAAGGCCCTTTGGGAACAAGCAACGGAATCAGTAGAAAAAGAAGATTATTATAGCCTGGAGACAACAAGGCACCTGGTTGTAACCAGAGGGTCTGGCCGGCTCACTACACTTAGAGGAAAGGGAAGACGGACATATAACCAGATTGTGACCGGTGCCGTCAGTATTGGAACTCTGCGCTGGTTGCTGAAGATGAGGACGGAGCACACATGGGAATGCCCTGAGTGCTGTGATGCCAATTCTGACTCAACTCAGCTCAACTCAACTCTTTCTATATGAGCCTGTTGTGCACCTATTAGAGGTTGCCTATTATCCTGCAGGAGGTCCTTTGCAGAACGTCACTGTTCATCACAGCCTGACGCAAAGAAACTGTCTCTTACCAGCTCGCCAGCCTTGTGCACTTTGCTACCCAAGGTGTCACTTATATTCTGTGCCCATCTTTGTGCTGGTAGGCCCCTGCCTCTCTTTCCTGGTGCCATGCTACATCTGAACAAGTAAAGGACCCCTCTCCACACCTTCAGGTGTATTGGGCATATAGGGTAAAACCTGTGTTTTATAGACTAAGCAGAGTACTCCAACCACCAGTGGGTCATGTGAGAAACTATTAAAAAAGGAAATGTGGAATGAATCAAACAAAATAAAGGAAGGCTTGAAAAATATTTGTTTAAGTAATAGTAATAATAGGAATAAACGAGTAAAAGAAATACAACTGTTAATGATCCGTGAATTGATACAAAGAGCAGACTTAAACAGTCAGCTTTGTTTGGGCGTGTTATTAGGAGCGTTCATTTGAAACTCATTCATGCCCATTGCATGCATTTAACTTGCTTTTGTAATAACACCGTTGAAACAGGTTTCATATGAGCGCTGATTTTGTGAGGATCAAAACCTGAAAGCTTAATGACAACTTAAACTAAAAAAACATAAACAATAGATTTGCACAATTTTTTGCCTGGCATATTTTGCTGTAATAAGTCACTCTCATTTAATGTCAGAAAGAGAGTGCTGAAATGTTACATAAAACCTGTTCTGCTGTATTGCAGCGAATCTTGAAATGTCAGTGAACAAATTAAGAAGAATTTGGAAGCAACAAAGATGTGGTTTCTGAAACGAGTATTACAAATACCTTGATAGGCCAGAGTAACTAACAACGATCATTTGAAAGAAGCTAATGAAAGTTGATCTCTATATTTATATACAACAATAAGAAAAAGATACAAACACTGTTCTTTGGCCACATAATGAGAAGAAAGGCATTGGAAAACATTGTGACAACTAGAAAGATCAGTGGAAAAGGAATAGAGGCAGACCAAGAGAGATGATGCTGGATAAAACGTTGGCATGGAGAGATATCATTAAGAGAGCTGTTCCAGGCAACCAGGGATCGTGATCTGTGGAGATGCATGAGCGCCTATGCCAGTTGGTACGGGACATGATGATGATGATATTTCGCTGTATCTCATCTGGTGCAGACTACAGTAACAATTAAATAAATAAAGCAAATAAGTGAATCGTTTATAACTGAAGTACAAATTCAACCACTCTCCAAAAAAAATCCTGTTTTACTGGTGCAAACGCATTTTTACAGTCGTGTCTTTCATTTTCTTGGCAAAATATATTAGGCATTGAATTGTGTTCAATCAATTTTTGGGGGGGGAGGGGGGTTAGCTGATGGAAGACACCTAGATACATGGGTGGCATGGATGGAAATTAGAGCAAGTTTCTGATTTACATATATCTTATTCTTCTTTGCGTTCGTCAGGCTATAAACTCCGGCGGAAAGTTCTGGCATTTCATCAACCTTTGGACTTGTTACGGAACCTGAGTGTTGCGTGCATATCCACTTTACAGATCTAAATTATTTGTATGCAGACTGTTGGTTCCTTGCATCTCAGGCAGATGCCCTCTGACCTCGAAGGAAACTCCCAATTAGTCCATTCCTACAACATGCTTGTTTAGGAGGCAGTGGGTCACTCTTGTTTTTCCCACAATGGGGCGACCCGGAACTCACATGGGGAACCTACATGTATGAGTCTGGCGTCAGAATAAATTTGTAAAAATGATGACCACACACTCCTGACCTCGTGGCTCATGATGTTGATGTGCTGCATCTGTAAGAAAGAACAGGAAATGACCCTTGCTTTATGCCAGTGTCACATCAGGCATGTCATGCTACACTTATATTTTTATTAACCAAACGGCACTTGGTGGGTGATGTGGCCGCCATTACTTCCCAGAACATTACCTAGTACCATCTGTAAGAAAGAACAGGAAATGACCCTTGCTCTACGCCAGTATCACATCGGGTATGTGATGCTACACTGATATTTTTATTAACCAAACGGCACTTGGTGGGTGATGTGGTCGCCTTTACTTCCCAGGACATTACCTAGTACCCAGTTCAGATTAGTTCGACCTGAAAGTCAAGGTCAGTTTTTAAAGGAAAATCAGCCTCGATAGGGATTTAAACCTAAGATCTTCTGTCAGGCAGGCTGGTGTCTAGCCACATACCAATACTATCTTGTGTCTGTAAGAGATCATGTATATTCATCTTCTGCTTTCATCCGAGTGACATAATTACGTTGTGCCCGTTTACAGCATAGCTGCAGTATTTGCATCTTTTGGCTGACCTATTCTTATTTGTATATGAGTTAGACGTTCTTCTTCTTTGTCCAGTTTTGCCTTTAAACGTCATATCCTGAAGAGGCATCCAGTGCGAGCCTTGGTATGTGTTGCACCTAAGACCATTTTAAAATGTATGATTTTATATATATATATATATATATGTATGATATTTTTGCCAAGTGCAAACGAACACATTTCTTTTATTCACAGACATTTGATCATCACTGCCCGTGGCTGAACAACTGTATAGGTCGCAGAAACTACCGCTACTTTGTTACGTTTTTATTGACTCTCTGTGTTCATATACTGACCATCTTTGCTCAGTGTGTGTTCTACATCATGCAACACAATGACAACTTGCTACGACCTGGGCCCATCATTGCGTATCCTTTGTTCTGCACAGTGCAGTTAAATTGTGGTGCCTTATGCAATATTACATGTGCAACTGCTTATCTGTTGCCGCTGCTGCTTGCGTCGATGGTTTGCAATTCTAGTGGTGGACTGTTTGTGTTACTTTTTACAGCTGCATATTGCATTTACTGCATCTCTGTTCCCTGTGTGGGTTACGGGGACAAATTTAGGGGTGGGGGGGGGGGTGGTTGAGAATAGACCCACTCCTCACCCGTCGGATGTAAACCCCAGGAAAAGAAAGTTCTGGTTATTCGTCCACTTTTGGACTTTGGTCTTGTTCCAGAACTTGAGTTTTGCATGTACATCCATTTTACAGATCTAGCCTGTTTGTATGCAGACTGTTGGTTCCTTGCCTTTCAGGCAGATGCATCCTGTCTTTGAAGAAAATGACTATATAGTGGCCTTTTATGACATGCTTATTAGGTGGAAGGGAGCAGTGTGGCTATCCTTTTTTCCTACCTAAAATGGGACCCACAGCACACATGGGGAGAGAAAGGGGATTATCATTGTCTTGTAACTGTTGCTGTGTTCTTTGTCTTCCACTTTCTATGATTTCTCTAACCCAGCGGTTTTCAAACTGTGTGCCGCAGTACCCAGGGGTGTCGCGAGCATATTCCAAGGGTGCTGCTGCAGTAATCAAGAATTTTTCCAAATCTGCTTGAGATTAGGGAAGACAGCAGTTTAAAACAGACATACCGTGAAGGAAGCAAATAAGAGTTCTGGATCAGGTGTATTCAAAAGACAGTGCTGTTGTCAAGGCTTCGGTGCAGTCTCAGTGTAGGCTTACGTAAAAAACAAATACAAGAGCAAACTTTCTGGGTCAAGTGATTTGAGGGTAAAATGAACTAAACGTCCCATATACATAAAGAACATAATGAAAAATTCACCCAAACATTCACTCATCGCATTAAAGACAAAGATCCCTTTTCACGCCTTCAGGCGTATCGGGTTTATGGGAAGAGTGCCCATATTTTGACAGATCATCGGCACTAGGTGGGTAATGTGGTCAGCCGGTCATCTTTACTTCCCCAGGAAAGCCATCCTGGTACCTATTTAAGGCTGGGTCGACCGGCGACACCCCATACCATGATAAAAATCCACGCAGCCAGCAGTAGGTTTTGATCGCCTTTCGTTGGAATTAAATGTGCACAGTATTTTCTCACTTTTTTTTTTTCTAAGTACTAAAACCGCTTTAAAGTTAGGTGTGCCGCCAAAACTGTGTGCCCGAACAAGGGTGCCGTGCAATTAAAGTTTGAGAACCTCTGCTCTAACCAAACTATTGTGAGACATAACTGAAAGATTTCTGCCTTAACTAGTGAAACAGCATCATCATTAACATCGTCATTGGTCTTGTATTAGTTCCAGTTTTTGGTCTGACTGGATTCCATATATTTCTAGTCTCAAAGGGCACCACAACAAATGAGCAGGTGAGTTTCTATTGGTTTTGTTTAACTATTGTTAGCTTGAAAAGTAAGTCTTCTTCCCATTTGCTGGCCGTAAATTCCGCCAGAAAGTTATAGTTGTTCATCCTCTTCTGGATACATGTTACGGCAGACGTGGCTAGTGCCTTGTGGGAGAGCGTGTACAGTTCGTAGAAGCAGATTGGATTACCACAGTCTGGTTAGATTGATGCAGCAGGGTGTGACGAGGGGTTCTGGCAGATGCTCGAGGCTCAGAGGAAAGGCAAGACGGACATTTAATCAGAATGCTACTGGCACCATTAGTATCGGTACTATGCGCTGGCGGCTGAAGATGGGGAGGGAGCACTTATGGGAATACCCCGAGTGCTGTGATGTTGATTCTTGAATCAACTCAACCCAATCTTTCTGGTTCCAGAACTTGAGTTGTGCATGTGAACATCTGTTTTACAGATGTGGCTTATTTATGTGCAGACTGTTGGTTCCTCACCTCTCAGACAGATGCAGTCTGATTTAGGAGGACACATCTCTAATTAGTCGACTGCTTCAGCATGCTTGTGGGGGGGGGGGGGGGGGGAATTAATGTAACAGAACCCTGGAAGAGATAAAGACTATGTGATGGCTTCCCGAGATGACATTAGTGGATACACATGTCCACTTCAACCAACTTCCATTGTTGAGACAGCAGTGGATACACATGTCCACTTCAACCAACCTCCATTGTTGAGACAGCAGTAGGGTTGGAAAATATTTTATTAAGTTTGGAACAACACGAGAGAAAACCTAACCTACTGTGAAATAAAATGACTAAGAAAGGCTCTGGACAAAACCAGAAGAGACCACATGATGAAATAAAGAGATTAGAACTATTGGAACATTTCCCATCATTTCTGTTTCTGTTTAAACAACAGATCCGCATCATGGCGCTAGGGTGGTAACCTATAAGTGCTCCGTTTTACTTCTAACTCAAGCCTTAGTCCGAAGAAGCTCAGCGCAGTGCATGAAATCATAACGCCGGCAAGGATCCTGAAATACTTTGGGTAGATTTTTTACTCAAAATTTTTTGCCTGGGCAGCGTCGTTAGGCTACTTTTTCCGATTTCCAACTGCCAAGGGATTTTTAACATACGCAACAATACACACGGGCTTGCAATCTTACTACCCAAAGACCAGAGGAAATTACTAGAAGCACACGTGAAAAATCCCAGTCTGAACCCCTGACCTCCAGCAATCGAGGCGGATGCCGTGCCTCAAGACCACCTAGCCACCCCACCCCCATCATTTTTATTGACAAAGACTGAAATCTGTTGGCCACCTAGTGAGATGATGCTGGCAGCGAAAGAGTAAATCATGTAAAAGGAAACATCAAGAGGCAGAGGGTAATCAGGAAGAAGGTGAACTGATGAAGTCACTGAAAACCTCAGACTTCACATCAATACAGCATTGATGTGAAGTCTTGAGGTTTTCAGTATGCATTTGGTTGCTTGGCATACTCGGCTACCTATCATCTGTTAAACTGTGGCACAAAGCAAAAATTTATGAGAGAAAAAAAAAGAAATTCCCCTGTGGGTTCCAGGGCTCAATTGTGGGGAGGGGAGAATAGACTCACTGCCCCCACCCCCCCCACCCCTTTCTCCTGTGTTTCCAATTTTTTCAGACAGTCCTGTCAGCATTCAAATTTTTTAGTCTTACGACAAATCGTTGGACCATCAAAGATGCAAACAGAGGGTAATAGAGAGTGAGAAGCAACAGCAAAATTCTTAACCTGTTTAAACCACCGATGATCACTGGGATCATGAGGGCTAATAGACTGACATGGTTGGGGCAAATTGAGAGAATGTTAGATGACAGAGAAGTAAAAACTTTGTACACAAGGGAGCTGCATGGTCGTGGATCACTAGGCTGACCAAGAAGACAATGGAGAAATAATATCCTGACAGACCTGAAAGCACTTAGTGTCGCTAACTGTATGAAAAGGCCAACTGGAAAGATGAACGGACTGGGTGATCTGCAGCAGTGAACCTAGAGGGCTCAGAATGCCTAAGAAGAAGAAGAAGAATTTAAAAGCTAATAGTGTTGAAAAATGTAAATTTTTACATTTGACTGATGTCTTTTTAGTCGAAATGGAAATATGGTATACCTGTTTTAAACATTAACACATTTTCTCATTTTCCAACTCCAAAAACACATTAGGTGACTGGAAAGTTTAAGGGTGGTCCAAATCCATTTACGAAAGGCTGCGTCAGAAACTGCTGCTACATATTCTACGGACCCAGATGGCCAAAGTATGTACCTGTTTGATCTTTTGCCAATGTTTTCATGTAATGTGTTTGTTAAACAGCATGAAGAATCTGTGGCACTGCACCTGCCAGCGAGTTGAGGTAAACATGAGATCATGCATCTTTGCCGTGACTGCTTATGGATGCGTATCTCAGTCACTATAGAAATAAATTTGAGCTTTTGAATTGAAATGGTACAGAAGAATTCTTAGAATACATTGTGACCAAGAAGAGGGAAAACCCCCCAACATCCTGCATGATCTGATCATTGAGGATAATTGGCTCATAAACAGCATCCTGTCCCGAATGCTCAGAAATGTTGGCCATGTTGAAAATCATGGTGGTCTGGAAAGAGAGCGGTGACCGAGGGTAGTTTTAGGAACTTGATGCAGTTCCTCTTGACTGGCAGCAGGCATTAATAATAGCAGTTTAAAAAAAGAAGTTGAGTTGATTCAAGAACATTCATCACAGCACTCAGGGCATTCCTATAAGCGCTCCATCCCTATCTTCAACAGCCAGTGAAGAGTTGTGATACTAATGGTGCCAGTAGCATTTTGATTAAACGTCAGTCTTATCTTTCCTCTGAGCCTCGATCATCTGCCAGAACCTCTCGTCACTCCCCCTGCATCAGTCTCACCAGACTGTGGTGATCAGTCTGCTCCCCCGAACTGTACATGCTCTTCCACAAGGCACTAACCATGTCTGCCTTATCATGCATCAGTATTCCACCAAGTTGTGCAGAGCTAGCTAGTCTGTCCGCCTGTTCATTTCCCAACACACCGGCATATCCCGATGAAAACAATCCAGACAATACTCCTCACCCGTGTCCTCTGCAGTGAAGCACCAAGCATGCCTGTCCTGACCTTCCTTAGCATGCTTTCTGAGTTTTTGAAAAGGAAAGAGACTGCATCAGAATTGTGCAGACAAAAGGGAAGGGTCATTTTAATTGCCCTGGTGAAAACAGGCAGATAGTTTGAATGTAGTCGATTTTGTGTTTCAGTTAGAAGGATTCATTTATTTGCTTCATTTTAATCTGTTACTGTAGTAGGCATCTGACAAGATACAGGGAAAGATGCTAGGCAATACAGTGTGCAGTCTACTATTTGTGTCTTCTTTGCTCAAATTCACAATCGGGAAACATGGCTGTAAATACAAAATTCCACCACACTATTTTTGGTGCAGATTTATAACAAGGAAACAATTGCTTTGATGTTCTTTGTTTGGCTATTGCAGGCTTGTGGGCTACATTCCGAAGACTCGAACTGTCAAGTTGGACTCCAGCAAAATCACGTACACGGCTGCAGAGAATGATGTCAGCATCATCGTTGCCACCAATTCAAACGGCATCCAGTCTGTTGGTAAAAATCACAATGTAAGTAAAAGTTGCAAAGAAATTAGGCTGATGCTGAGTTGTGAGTTATGATTTAGATTATCTTCACGGCACATCCGGACACACCTCTCAACCTATTCATCAGCGTTGCGTGTAGGCTGATGCTGTAAATAGCAGTGACTTCGGTCAAGCTGATGACAAGAGGTAATAAGTATAACATAAAATGTGACCAGAAAGCTTAGCGGGGGGGAACACGGAAAAGACACCGAATGTCTCAACCATAAGTCTGTATCAATGGTGCACTTCTTCTTCTTCTTCTTCACGTTAAATGTTTTAAACTTTGGCAGAAAGTTCTGGTTATTCCAAAACATGAGTGTTGTGTGCACATCTGTTTTACAGATCTGACTTAATGTATGTAGATTGTTGGTTCCTTGCCTCTCAGACTTTGAGAAAAGAACCCAACTAGTCGACTCTTACGGCATGCTTGTTGGGGCAGGCAGTGGTTCTGTTCTTGTTTTCCCCACAAACAGGTGCCGGAACTCACACGGGGAAATTGTGTACTAATTACCAAAAGAAACAGACGAGAAAACACATGGCAACAGAGCTTGTAAACAACCAAGGTCAACATGAAACCAAGAAATACCTAATCGGAAACAATATGGACATACAGGGCTACATTACGCCTGAAATAAGTAAGAAGGCGTTTGAAAAACCGGGAGAAAATATCAACAAGTTTTTAAGAAGTTTTAAAATAAAATGTCTTTAAATTAATTGATAAAATATAAGTAAGTTGAATACTGATCCCTGACGGACAGAAACATTAAAATAGAATGATATGATTTTCTAAGAAGTATTGGCTGGTTTGATCACCGGAGCGAAATTCTGTAGCAGTAATTGAGATATCGCTTTCACCTTGGTGGTCAGCTTATGGATACTCACAATGAGGCTGTCAAGCCAGTCTCCCTCTTTTTTAATCATTCTGACCGCCGTTTGGTTGAATTTGTGCGCATCTTTTCCATTTCATCTGTTGAGTTTTCTGGTCACATTTTATGTTGAATTAAGTACTTTGTGAAAATTAGGGCGGGCATTTAGTTTTTATGTGTGGGTAATGGTATCAAGCAGAAGACAGAGAAAGATGGCGGGTTTTGTGTGCTAGTGCTTCCATTAGTACACCTCCGCAACACCTAATAGGTCAGGGGTTATGTTATGTTATGGTGTGTGGGGTATGGCACCACCATTGTGTGAGCAGTGCATGTTTCTGCAGTGGTGCTTGAAGTTTCTCTGTTTCTGTCCTTGTGGTATCTCTCTGTCTATATCCCAGTGTGTTCCTTTTCCTCACTATGTCTCGTCTCTTCTCTGTCCCTGTTAAAGTAAACAAGTAAAGGTCCCTTTTCCACGCCTTTAGGCATATAGGGCTAGACCGATATTTTTTATAGACCAATCGGCACAAGATGGGTGATGTGGTCAGCATCACGCCGGCCGCCTTTACTTCTCAGGACTGCATCCGGTACAATGCTGTGTCGACCTGGGAGTCGAGGTCATTTTAGAAATAGGTCCGGCTCCGCTAGGGAGCAAATCCACGACCTTGCGATCTGCAGGTAAGCATTTAGCCACTACGCCACGGTGACTCCCCTCTGTCCCTATGTGTTTATTTAAATGTTGCTCCATGTGCCCTTTTTTTTTTTTTTTTTTTCTCACTCGCTATCTCTCTTTTCTGTGTGCAATCCCCCCTCCCCAAACACACACACACGTCTTCAGCGTCATCCTGTTATGTCTTTATATGTCACTTACAGCTGTCAGTATTTCCTTGTACGTCGCTTACGGCTTGCAGTATGTCCTTATATGTAACTTACGGCTCACAGAATAGACCTCAGTTCTGTTATATCCTGCGCAGTATTCTTGATATCATTTATGAAGTCTAGACCAGCATAGGGGGAAGTGAAAATAGTATCAATGTTATAGCCATCTTTGTCCGACTTTGCCCATAGCCTCATTGTTAGAATACCGATGAGGTCACAGCACGAGTCACTGATACATTTTTTTAATCCCCGGGAAATGTATTATGTTTAATGCTTTGCTCTGTTGGTATTTGTTGATTACTCCTGTAATAGATTCAGAAAAGAAGTTTCATTTGGGTAAAGAAAAGAACAAATGCATCCATACTTCAAGAACTGAATATTGAAGGTTGGCTATTAAATACGATAAAACACAGAAAATTGAAAAAATGTTGTCACCTGAAGCGTCATGAAAGTTTAGAGAGAACAGTAATGGAGGGGTATATGCCTGGAAAGAGAGGAAGAGGAAGGCCAAAGAGAAGATGGGTGCGACATGTGGTGGATGATCTCCAGATGTGTGTATTCGGACGAGGGACATCTTGCTTGTGATTAAGAATTTTTCCGGAAGGTTGTTATACGAGCAAGGTTCTGCAAAGGATTGACTGAAACAGATTTGTACATTTTCATTAGGAATCTGTGTCAAATGATTTTTTTTTAAAGGATTTCCAGGGTTCATCCCTCCCCAACCCCCTTTTTTAAGCGTTTCTGGGGTGGAAGGGTTAATGCCTGTAGTTTCTTTGGGCATTATCAACTTACAAGAAAACATGTGTCACACAGGTAAGGGAAAGCATCAGTCAAAGCAGTGACGATAGTGCTAGTAGCCTCACGTATGGCAGTAGCGCCACATAGCCTTCATTTTTTCCAGATTTTAATACTGGTAAATGTTCACATTTTTTTAATTTTTTAAAATTTATTTTAAAAGAGGTTTCTTTAAGTTTTTTTCTTATTATTATTGCTTTCAATTCAAATTATGTTTTTTTATGTTTTAACATTTGTCTTTTGTTATATCGCGACATAATTTATGTCCTACTACATGTGTGATCTTTTTTTATATTTTGATTATAGTTTTCAGAAATTCTTGCTGAAGGTAAAATTAGTTGATGGTTCACATAAAATGTGTTTTGTTGTGCTGTTGCAAGCTTTTCACTGAAGAAGCCAGTTTCTGTTGAAACCTTGGGATATGTCCGTGCCACGCTGTATATGTCTTTCTGTGCAAAGCACTCAGTGTTTGCCTTCTGGTACTTCATGCTCGGTACACTTTTCTGAACATCTTCCGTTTCATGCCGTTTCATGGTTTTGGCTCGACAACAGATGGGTGCCACATTGCTAGATATTTTCTTGTAGGCCTTAAGGTCTTGAATTCGAGTCTATATCAAAGTGAATTTTTTAACTGACTTAGTTAGTTGCCTAATAGGTAAAGCGAAAGCTGCATTTCAGTAAATGAAAAATATCTTATGCAGTACATCACTCTTATTTAATGTCAGAAAGAGGGTGCTAAAATGTTACATAGAACCTGTTCTTCTGTATGGCAGCGAATCATGGAATGTCGGTGAACAAATTAGGAAGAATTTGGAAGCAATAGAGATGTGTCTGAGACGAATGTTACGAATACCGTGGACAGCCAGAGTAACTAATAACGATTGCTTGAAAAAAGCTAATGAAAGTAGATCTCTATATACAACAATAAGAAAGAGAGAAACACTGTTCTTTGGCCACATAATGAGAAGAGAAACATTGGGGAACATCGTGACAATTGGAAATATCAGTGGAAAGAGGGGTACAGGGTAAAAGTAATGTAAGTCATAGAGAGTTTCATAAAGTTCTTGGCTAGAGTAAAAGTAATGTAAGTCATAGATCCTGTCATAAAGTTTTTGGCTAGAGTAAAAGTAATATAAGTCATAGAGAGTGTCAGAAAGTTCTTGGCTGGAGTAAAAGTAATATAAGTCATAGAGAGTGTCAGAAAGTTCTTGGCTAGGGTAAAAGTAATGTAAGTCATAGATGCTGTCATAAAGTTTTTGGCTAGAGTAAAAGTAATATAAGTCATAGAGAGTGTCAAAAAGTTCTTGGCTAGAGTAATAGTAAAGTAAGTCATAGAGAGTGTCATAAAGTTCTTGGCTAGAGTAAAAGTAAAGTAAGTCATAAAGAGTGTCAGAAAGTTCTTGTATAGAAATAAGCCAGATCTGTAAAACTAAGCTGCATGCGACCAGCAGTCTGTATAGAAATAAGCTAGATCTATAAAACTAAGCTGCATGCGACCAGCAGTCTGTATAGAAATAAGCCAGATCTGTAAAACTAAGCTGCATGCGACCAGCAGTCTGTATAGAAATAAGCCAGATCTGTAAAACTAAGCTGCATGCGACCAGCAGTCTGTATAGAAATAAGCCAGATCTGTAAAACTAAGCTGCATGCGACCAGCAGTCTGTATAGAAATAAGCCAGATCTGTAAAACTAAGCTGCATGCGACCAGCAATCTGTATAGAAATAAGCCAGATCTGTAAAACTAAGCTGCATGCGACCAGCAGTCTGTATAGAAATAAGCCAGATCTGTAAAACTAAGCTGCATGCGACCAGCAGTCTGTTTAGAAATAAGCCAGATCTGTAAAACTAAGGTGCATGCGACCAGCAGTCTGTGTAGAAATAAGCCAGATCTGTAAAACTAAGCTGCATGCAACCAGTAGTCTGTATAGAAATAAGCCAGATCTGTAAAACTAAGCTGCATGCGACCAGCAGTCTGTATAGAAATAAGCCAGATCTGTAAAACTAAGCTGCATACGACCAGCAGTCTGTATAGAAATAAACCAGATCTGTAAAACTAAGGTGCATGCAACCAGCAGTCTGTATAGAAATAAGCCAGATCTGTAAAACTAAGCTGCATGCGACCAGCAGTCTGTTTAGAAATAAGCCAGATCTGTAAAACTAAGGTGCATGCGACCAGCAGTCTGTGTAGAAATAAGCCAGATCTGTAAAACTAAGGTGCATGCGACCAGCAATCTGTATAGAAATAAGCCAGATCTGTAAAACTAAGCTGCATGCGACCAGCAGTCTGTGTAGAAATAAGCCAGATCTGTAAAACTAAGGTGCATGCGACCAGCAGTCTGTGTAGAAATAAGCCAGATCTGTAAAACTAAGGTGCATGCTAAAAAAAAAAAAAGTTATGGAACAAGATCAAAGTCTAGAAGAGACAGATAGCCAGACTGTACAGCCGGTGACAGCTGTCTCGAAATCTGTGTGTTTTTGTCTGTTAAAAAGGTAGAAAGTCACACACCTCTACCTAGGTAGATATAAAATATCGAAGAGGCTTTGGCTGTGAAATTACATAGGGCTGGAGTTAAGTTGAGTCAAGAATGGACACGCAACACTCGGGGCATTCCTATGCATACTCTGTTCTCATCTTCAGCAGCCAGCTCAGAGTTCTAATACTGATGGTACCGGTCACAATCTGGTTATATGTCCGTCTTGCCTGTCCTCTGAGTTAAGTAAGCCGGCCAGACCCTCTGGTTAAGGGCTGGAGAACTGGCTAAAGAAAGAGGGACTTTCCGGCATGCATAGATGAGTGAAAATTGTTGATGATGATGAGTGCTGATTGTTGATGATGATGAGTGCTGATTGTTGATGATGATGAGTGCTGATTGTTGATGATGATGAGTGCTGATTGTTGATGAATGATGATGAGTGCTGATTGTTGATGATGATGAGTGCTGATTGATGATGATGATGAGTGCTGATTGATGATGAGTGCTGATTAATAAAGATGATGAGTGCTGATTGATGAAGATGATGAGTGCTGATTGTTGAAGATGATGAGTGCTGATTGATGAAGATGATGAGTGCTGATTAAAAATGATGATGAGTGCTGATTGATGGTGATGATTGTTGATGATGATGAGTGCTGATTGTTGATGATGATGAGTGCTGATTGATGAAGATGATGAGTGCTGATTGATGAAGATGATGAGTGCTGATTGAAAATGATGATGAGTGCTGATGCTGATGAGTGCTGATTGTTGATGATGATGAGTGCTGATTGATGATGATGAGTGCTGATTGTTCATGATGATGATTGATGATGATGTTGAGTGCTGATTGATGATGAGTGTAGATTGTTGATGATGATGAGTGCAGATTGTTGATGATGATGATTGATGATGATGTTGAGTGCTGATTGATGATGATGTTGAGTGCTGATTGATGATGATGTTGAGTGCTGATTGTTGATGATGATGTTGAGTGCTGATTGTTGATGATGATGTTGAGTGCTGATTGATGATGATGATGAGTGCAGATTTTTTATGATGATGAGTGCTGATTGTTGATGATGTTGAGTGCTGATTGATGAAGATGATGAGTGCTGATTGTTGATGATTATGGTGAGTGCTGACTGATGATGATGAGTGCTGATTGATGAAGATGATGAGTGCTGATTGAAAATGATGATAAGTGCTGATTGTTGATGATTATGGTGAGTGCTGATTGTTGATGATGATTATTGATGATGAGTGCTGATTGATGATGAGAGTGTTGATTGTTGATGATGATGAGTGCTGATTAATAATGATGATGAGTGCTGATTAATGATGATGAGTTCTGATTGATGAAGATGATGAGTGCTGATTGATAAAGATGATGAGTGCTAATTGATGAAGATGATGAGTGCTGATTGATGAAGATGAGTGTTGATTGATGATGAGTGCTGATTGATGATGATGAGTGCTGATTGATGATGATGAGTGCTGATTGTTGATGATGAGTGCTGATTGTTGATAATGATGAGTGCAGATTGTTGATGATTATAAGTGCTGATTTTTGATGATGAGTGCTGATTGTTGATGATGATGAGTTTTGATTGATGATGATGATGAATGCTAATTGAAAATGATGATGAGTGCTGATTGTTGATGATTATGGTGAGTGCTAACTGATGATGATGATTATTGATGATGAGTGCTGATTGGTGATGATGATGAGAGTGCTGATTGTTGATGATGATGAGTGCTGATTAATAATGATGATGAGTGCTGATTGATGATGATGAGTTCTGATTGATGAAGATGATGAGTGCTAATTGATAAAGATGATGAGCACTTATTGATGAAGATGATGAGTGCTGATTGATGAAGATGAGTGCTGATTGATGAAGATGAGTGCTGATTGATGATGATGATGAGTGCTGATTGTTGATAATGATGAGGGCAGATTGATGAAGATAATGAGTGCTGATTGATGATGATGTTGAGTGCTGATTGTTGATGATGATGAGTGCTGATTAATAATGATGATGAGTGCTGATTGATGATGATGAGTTCTGATTGATGAAGATGGTGAGTGCTAATTGATAAAGATGATGAGCGCTGATTGATGAAGATGATGAGTGCTGATTGATGACGATGATGATTGCTGATGATGATGAGTGCTGATTGCTGATGATGATGAGTGCTGATTGTTGATGATGAGTGCTGATTGTTGATAATGATGAGGGCAGATTGATGATGATGAGTGCTGATTGAAAATGATGATGAGTGCTGATTGAAAATGATGATGAGCGCTGATTGTTGATGATTATGGTGAGTGCTGATTGTTGATGATTATGGTGATTGCTGACTGATGATGATGAGTGCTGATTGATGATGATGATGAGAGTGCAGATTGTTGATGATGATGAGTGCTGATTAATAATGACGATGAGTGCTGATTGATGATGATGATGAGTTCTGATTGATAAAGATGATGAGTGCTGATTGATGAAGATGATGATTGATGATGATGATGATGAGTGCTGATTGTTGATGATGAGTGCTGATTGTTGATAATGATGGGTGCTTGTTGTACACTTAACTTGTTGTACACTTTGTTGTAGTACACTGTAATTTCAAGAACCAAGTATTTAGGCCTAGGGTGCCTATTCTACTATTCCGCTGGATATCTCCTTGATGGATGTGCTACAGTGAAGTCCTGCATTCTATAACTGGCACACTTGGCACCGACACAGCATCATGTAATACAGTTGCTATCTTTACAAGCCAACAATAACGCTTGTGACAGGCCACATAAACTTTAATGTGATTAAAGTTACACGTCACAAGATGATGATGATTATTCAATAAAACGTACGATAATAACTCTTTATTATCTACTCTGAGAATATAAAAGAATTACACTCTTTTCTCAATGGACTCCTGCCATTATAATAAATAAATAGACATTAAACTGTCTCCCGTGTAAGTACGGTTAAATAAAACCTCACAAAGAAGGAACGTCCTATTTGGACAAGGAAAATATCTTGACTGCCGAATCCTTTGTGTTCTGCAGGAGCCTTTGTGTTAATCGCCCAGCATTCAATTAGCTGGTATCCCAGGTAACAGACCCGACCGGTGGCCGCTGTGTGAACCTTTCACCTGCGCTGTGACCACTAGAAGAAACTTTAACTCTTTGGACAATAAGATTACAACAGCTTATCCCCTCCTCTCACAAACTGAAAATCTACGTTTTCAGTTGCACAATTTTAACTCTGTTGTAGTCATCTAGACAACTTATATTCGAATATACCTAGTGAAATCAACATGCAGTTAAGTGAGAATGCATGTAAACGAAATGATGATAACTTTTGTTATAAAAAGAATGCATGTAAATAAAATGATGATAACTTTTGTTATAAGACATGAAATAACAACAAGAAATACAATATAATTATCATAACTGGTTCACTAATAACCCATAAGCTAAATCCTTAATCATAATTACTGTCAATCCCAATAAATGGAATCATCTGTCCAAAACACTTGAGAAATTAACTAACTAAACACTTCTCATAGGTATGTCCTTGAAATATACATATCTGGATAAAGTATGTTGATAACAATATATAAGCATCCATTGTAGTGTAGTGAGGTATAAAAATTCCAATGTGAAAAGGAACTGATTGTCTCATGACGTACAAGGAAATCTGGACAAATAGTCAGCAAGTACGTTCTCCTTACCACTCCGGTAGATGATGGTATAGTTAAAAGTCTGAAGAAACAATGTCCAACGAAGAATACGGGCATTTGTTACAGACCCTGTGTTCAAAACAGCAAGTGACTTGTGGTCTGTAATTACATAAAACGTTCTCCCTATTAGGTACCTGGAGAATTTAGCGATGGACCAGTAAATTCCAGTGCTTCTCTCTCTCCGACACTATAGCGTGTTTCAGTGTCGGACAATTTGCGACTTGCATAGAGGCAAGGATGTAAAGTCCCATCGTACATTTGGGAAATTACTGCTCCCAGTGCGACATTTGAAGCATCTGAGGAAACATAAAAATCAAGTGATAGATTAGGCAATCTCAGAAATGGTTTATTGTTAAATGTTTTTTGTATCTGGCTGAGTGCTTGTGCGCAGGATTCATCCCAAAACACCTCTCGAGGCATCGTCTTTCTTGTCAACTCAGACAACACAGATGTTATAGAGGAATAATGGGGAATAAATTTAGCGTAGAAGTTCTTAGACCCAAAAATGATAGCTCATGAAATGCTATCTGGACTTAAATAGGTGCCTATCTCTGTCTATGTGTTTCTGCTGTGCTCGTGTAACAGCATTGGCCACTGTGTCATTGTCATCGTTCCACTTCTTAATATCTTCTGTTGTGCAAGCTCGCACTCCTGGAACTGTACCAAGAATGATATCTGGTGAACACCGGTTTACAACACATATCTCTGCAACTCCGGTAAAATGGGGACATCTAATTTTCACAATTGCAAGTGGATATTTTTCAAGATTTCCACCGAATGTGCGGCATTTAGCATACCTCCCTGTATAGGCAGATGAAGGAACTAAGTATCTTGCCACGCCAATAACATTCGCACCCGTGTCCCTCAAAACTGTAGATCTAACCTTGCCAATGTACCCAAAATGGAGAGGTAATCCACATTCTGTAGGCATGGCGGACAAAGCAGGATACACGATGTCAGGTCGAACTCTGACTTGTACTGTATCACTGTGGCTGGCATGTGTTGTGTCCTCTACCTGAACTGCATTGCCCTGTCTTGGTGTAACTCTAGGACAGAATCTTTTCAGGTGATTCCCCCCACACGCAAAGCATTTGAGGTTGCTATCGTAGTGCCTCCTCCTGTCTTGTGTCGGAGATTCATAATCATTCCGTCTATAACTTTTGTTTTGACACTGGTCTGATCTGTGACGCCAGGAAGAACAGTACTGACAACCTCTAGGCCGGCTAAAGTACCTATGTGACTGTTCTGTCTTCTGAAAGGCTCTATCTGGTCGTCTGGAACGATCATAGCTGTGGCTTCTAAAGTGACCTGCTCTGCCAAAAGTGTTAGGTTTCTGAGCAACATTATTTTGCGAATAATGTGAGCGGTTCACGCGCATGCTAGATGCGGCAGGAATAGGTTCTGTGTAACTTTCCTTTTGCAATGACTTGCCAGGATGAGCACTCATATATTGCTCACCCAGTTTTACCATTTCCTCAATAGAAGGCGGTTTTCTTTCTTGGAAGAAAGCAAACAATTCTGTGCTACAACAGGACAGAATCTTATCCCTAATCATCAGGTCTGCTAGACGATCATAAGAATTACCGACCTGCGCCAGAGTTGTCCACCTAGAAAACAAGGTCTTAACATTGGCAACAAAATCACCAAAACTTTTTTCAGAGGAAGGCATTATGTTTTTGAATTTCTGACGATAGTTTTCCTCTGTCAAATTTTGGGAAGCCAATAATTTCTGACGCACTATCTGGAATGATGCACGGTCTTCCAACCGTAAATTAGTGAACGTGTTTAACACTGTTCCGGTTAGCAGATCTCTTAGACGAGCTACCCACTGTGTCTCAGGAATCTGGGCTGACGACATCGTTTCTTGGAATCTGTCCAAAAAAGAGTGTAAACAATCATTTGTTGTTAAAAAGGGCAACTTCGGCCTGTATGACCCATTATTCCTGTCTCGGTTGGAGAGCTGATCCATCTCCACACTTTTCTTGCTCTCTACCTCCTTAATAGCAATCATTTTATCTCTTTCTACTCTAGCAATTTCTATCTCAGTGTCGAATCTAAGTTGTTGCTGCTTGTGAGACAGTTCTAATTCTCGATCTTTAAATTGCTGCTGCTTATCATTTTCCTGCATCTGCTGCAACATCTGCTCTCTTTTAAATGCTATTTCCTGTTCCTTAAGTACCCGTTCTGCCTCTAACTTTTCCTTTTCTAACCTTATTTGTAGTTCAGCCTTTTTCTCTTTCTACACAAATTAGCATTTCTGACTCTTCTTTTAGTTTTAGTCTTTCTGCCTCTGCTTTTTCTTTTTCTGCATTAAGAAGTTGTATCTTCAACTCAGAGTCAATTTTTTTCTGCTGTCTTTCTAACGCTCTTTCTTCTCTAACGCTATCTGTGATTTCTTTAAATCTGGCTTCGGCAAATTTGACCAACTCTGGCCCCTCTAAACTCATAGATCGGCCTAGCTCAACAAAATCCGCAAAGGAAGCCATTATAGCTCGACGTATTTTGCAATACAGAAAATATAAAATAATAATAAATGGGGGAAAAAATGAGACAAACAATGGTTGACAAACAAGACGCTACACTTCGTTCACTGCAACTAATGTACAAAGCGACAACGTTGAGAGAATCGAATAGTAAAAATAAAGTTGACACCACAAGCCTGTTATAAAAAAGAAATCATGAAAAGTAAACAGAAGAGCACACCAATGACGTGACGACGGAAACACACTTAACGCATACAATTTTAGCGACTAATTGTCAGAAAGGCCACGAATATTTGCATATCCTCTATATCAGAGCCGCCAATTTGACAAGAAAAGCTGAAGAAAAGAACTAATATGTCGTCCCAAACTGAATGAGCTGATATATTAAAGTTACAAATAACAGAAAACATGGATGATAATCTTTCACTCTAATACCTCAGATATGTTATGAGACGAAACGAGCACACAACACAACTCCCATCCGTCAACAAAAAACATTACCCGATTTAAATCCACAGATGCGATCCTTAGGCGTCGTAAGCGTGGATCCTCAAGTCGATGGGATCCTTAGGCGTCGTACTGCGATCCTTAGGCGTCGTACTGCGATCCTCAGGCGTCGTACTGCAATCCTTAGGCGTCGTACTGCGATCCTCAGGCGTCGAACTGCGAACAGGAACCTAGTAGTAATGATGCTAAACTCAAGCATCCATTGCCGAACTCCGTTGAAGAATGTCAATTACGGCCGAAAAAAACGAGTAATTCTATAGAGTCAAATAACACTGCTAATGTCACCAGCACTTTATACAGCTGTAAATCAATTAAGGCCTACTGTTAGTTCACGTATGTCCGATAAGTTCGTAAAGCTGCTAGAAACACTCATTAGCACTGCATACACTTAAAAAAAATAGTTTATAACTCCTTTCAGGATCCGTTAATTTATAACGTCTATGTGCGAACAGTTAAATGTATTCGTTCAAGCGATTATGAGTCAGTAGTAAGAACACTGGATAAATCAACACTGTTTATAAATCCATCAAAGGACCGGCTTGGCCATCCACTGTTGTACACTTAACTTGTTGTACACTTTGTTGTAGTACACTGTAATTTCAAGAACCAAGTATTTAGGCCTAGGGTGCCTATTCTACTATTCCGCTGGATATCTCCTTGATGGATGTGCTACAGTGAAGTCCTGCATTCTATAACTGGCACACTTGGCACCGACACAGCATCATGTAATACAGTTGCTATCTTTACAAGCCAACAATAACGCTTGTGACAGGCCACATAAACTTTAATGTGATTAAAGTTACACGTCACAAGATGATGATGATTATTCAATAAAACGTACGATAATAACTCTTTATTATCTACTCTGAGAATATAAAAGAATTACACTCTTTTCTCAATGGACTCCTGCCATTATAATAAATAAATAGACATTAAACTGTCTCCCGTGTAAGTACGGTTAAATAAAACCTCACAAAGAAGGAACGTCCTATTTGGACAAGGAAAATATCTTGACTGCCGAATCCTTTGTGTTCTGCAGGAGCCTTTGTGTTAATCGCCCAGCATTCAATTAGCTGGTATCCCAGGTAACAGACCCGACCGGTGGCCGCTGTGTGAACCTTTCACCTGCGCTGTGACCACTAGAAGAAACTTTAACTCTTTGGACAATAAGATTACAACAGTGCTGATGAAGATGATGAGTGCTGATTGATGAAAATGATGAGTGCTGATTGATGATGATGAGTGCTGATTGAAAATGATGATGAGTGCTGATTGAAAATGATGATGAGTGCTGAATTATGATAATGATGAGTGCTGATTGATGATGATGATGAGTGGTGATTGATGGTGATGATGATAAGCACTAAGCAGAAAAGGGGGAGCTGGCTGCTTATGATAGCAAATGATAGAACGGCTCGGCCAGAGTTGGTTGAGCTCCATTTGAGAAGAAAGGGTCGAAAAAGAATGATCATTGAGACATACAAGTAACTGATGTCGTATACAGTTTTATATGTCACTGAACTGTTTCTGTATCATACGTTTTACGTTCATTGGTTAGTCTAGTTGACGCTTACTTTTCTTACTTTCTTCTGTTGCACACCATTGTTACAGAAAACTCTATCCTGATTGTTAGTTTAGCCCAGTCTGTTCTACAGGATTAATATTTTAACTCCTTGAAACAAACTTTTCAAGTAGTTCATTGAATGGGAAGAGTTCCCAGTAATTGCTGACTGATTCTTAAATAGTTAAGACAGGATGTAGTAAATGAAGCCAAACAAAGTTATATAGAACACTATAAAAACTTTTAGAATCAGATGATTGATGCCATACAAAGTTCAGTACATCAATAAACTTCATGCAGAGCGGCAAGCATCACTTCAGAGGTCCGGGGTAGTTAGCATCCTTTGGACACTTTCTTCAGGTTATGCCGGTGTGTTGGGAAATGAGCAGGCAGATAGACTGGCTGGCTCTGCACCACTTAGTCGTGAATTGATGTATGACAAGTTAGTTATTGTGAGGGTCCTATGGGAGCGAGTGAACAGTGGGGTGGTGCAGATAGATCTGTACGGTCTAAACAGAATGGCGCTGCGAGGAGTTGCCAGGGAATCTGGCCGACGCTCAACATTCAGGGGAAGGATGGGATGGATAGGTTGCTGGTAACATCGGAATTGGAACTCTTTGTTTTCTGCTGAAGATGGGGACTGAGCACTTTTGTAAGTGTCTTGAGTGTTGTGATGTTGATTCTTAATTCAGCATTCATCAATATTCAACATTCAATAAACTTCTCTTTAATGGTGAAAGTAGTTGGTTCCATTGACTCGCGAAGAGAACTGCTTGCCCACATCAGAAAGAGACAATCTACATTCTTTGATCCTTTGATGGGAAAGAGAAAGCTGGAGAACATCGTGACACTAGGAAAGTTGGAGGGGATGAGAGGCAGAGGGAGACCGTGCAAACAGATGCCGGACAGTTTGACATCACGGCATGGAGGATCATCTGTATCAGAATTGATTGAAAATACACGAGACAGAAAGTTGTGGATAGACATGACAACCAACGCCACACAGCATGGACTTTTAAGAAGAATTGGTTCCATATAAACTTGTGTATCTCTCTGAAGATCATTGTTACATTAAAATTAGGGATGCTGTATTATTAAAAATTTATATTTCTAAAGAAACTTAATACAGTGATTTTATACCATATAGAGTTCTATAAATCAATAAATTGTTTTATTATGGTGACATTAATTAATGCCACCTTAAGTTCTGTATATTCCGAAAGAACTTTGATACTTGAAAAGTAGTGATGCTGTATAAAATTCCTCTTGCGAATTCCAGGGCGCAAGTTGGGGGTGGTAGACCTACCAGTCCTTATTAAGCATGTCATAAGATGTGACCCCAATAGGGGGTTTGCTGACATTGGATGCTCTGGGTTGAAGGGCAGCAGTCTGGTTGCAGTCTGCAACATAACATGTCAGTCACCCTTTTTTTTTTAAGATGAATTCAAACGAAGGAGAAGAATGAAATATTTATCACTACAGAAGCTTTTTAGATTGCAGGAAATGGTGCCTGCAGTAAATGCGTGCCTGCAGTGAGTGAGTGCCTGCAGTAAATGAGTGCCTGCAGTAAATGAGTGCCTGCTGTAAATGAGTGCCTGCAGTAAATGAGTGCCTGCTGTAAATGAGTGCCTGCAGTAAATGAGTGCCTGCAGTAAATGAGTGCTAGATCTACACTGGTTATGTTGATGTGCCTCTCTTGCCTGGCTGTACCAGTCTTTACTCCCTAATCTCTCTTTCTTAGCAGTGGTGTTGATGCACTGCTTCCACAGTCTTTCTTTCTTTCTTCCTCTCTCTAAGGCCATTAACAATGTCTGCACAACCTTTGTGACAGAGCCAGCCAGTCATTCGGCTCTTTCATTTGCCAGTAAAGTCTGCATGTCTCAGGACAAAGATGAAAGTAACTCCACACAGAGTGGACCTTTTGCACTGGCTCAGTCAATTCTGTTATCTTGTCTGCTTCACAAGTTTCAGCACTACCATGCCACTCGACCAACACAAGTGGCATGTGCTCCCTCCGCTGTCATTTGTTTTTTTTTTTCATTTATTAACATTTTAAAGATGAAGGTGGGGGAAAGGCTAAACACAAAATAAGAATACTAAAGAAGAATGAGCTTTCAGAGAATTAAAAAAGTTGTCATCACCCATGCTAGTTTCTCATGTGGGAGACACAAGTTTGCGTTAAGGTCATGGATATTTTTTTCGTTGAAGACAAAAATAAAATACTAATCTGTGCAGTCTGCAGCGACTGCAGTAGCCTTTTGGGCCTAAATCCTTGGCTCAGTAACCAGATCCCCTCTTCCCCCCGTTCCTACACCACCCTGAAATAGAAGCGGTAGTTACATACAGTGAAGACACAAACACAAATTTAAATGACGTCAACCATGTGTGCTAGATCTTCTTATAATGTGGCTGGATATTTATTGTTCTTGGTCTTCTTCCTCTGCATCTCCCATTAAAAGGGTATTAGTCAAAGTATTGTGGTTTACAGCTAGGCTACAGTGACTTATAGCGTGCACATCCATTTCACAGATCTGACTCATTTGCATGCAGACTGTTGGTTCCTTGCCTCTTTGGTGGATGTAGCCCGGCTTCGAAGGAAGCTCCCAATTAGATGACTCTTATGACATTTTTTTTTGGTAGCAAGTGGGTCTTTTCTTGTTTTTGGATTGCTACATCGACATTAATCAATGCTAAAGTCGTCCCCATGTGGGATGCAATTTTGTGTTATTTGAAGCCCCACCCTGGCTTCTGCTGGTGGCTCTGAATATAGCCGGGCCATAGATATGACCTGACGGCTGAAAGGGGTTTCTGGGACCTCTCCACGGGTGATCCTCATCCGCATGGTGGCACTTTGTGTCACCGGGTGTTTATTGCTTGTGTGATGTCCTGGTGGGGGTACAACTACCTACCTATTCTTGTTTTCTTTACAATGGGGCCTAGGGACCCACACAGGGGGCTTCTAATTTTATTACTAATTAATTTTTGTTTTTCAAACTTGTATTTACAGCTGAGACCCAGAAGTGGCCATGAGCATGATGAGTATCTGGACAAAAGCAGTCAGTCAATTGACTGTGAGCCCTCGCCGCCAGCGGCTCGTAAGCAAGGGGGTTCATACACCAACCTGTTCAATGCAGGCGGGAACCAGCAGCCCTACCCAGCCTCCGCTAAGGTGGGCGTGCAAGCCACTGCTGACTCCAACCACAGGGGGCGACCCGCTTCACCCTCCAGCCAGCTTTCGGCTCAGTCTAGGAACGCATCTGAGCACTCTACGGGCAAGGCAGGCTCCTACAATGTCCAGAATGGGGGTAGTCTCGGGCGATTCAAAGCCCCAGTCGTGTCGGAAGAAGAAGAGCTGCATCATGAGGAGAGCCCGGCCCCGATAAACAGCCCCGGTGTGAAGCGGAGCACTTCGTCATCTGGGCCTAGTATCCAGAGCGTAGAGAGGGCGCTGCCGCCCAGGGCTCCGTCATCGAAGCCTTCACCTAGGGTGAACTCCCCACCAACTCAGCGCGGAGACAGAAACATCGGCCGACCTCCACACCCTACTCATTCGCCATCGCCTGCAAGAGGTGGTGTGAAAAATTCAGGGGAGGCGAATATACCTTCAGCCTCTCCGATTAAAGACAGGGCCAAAAAATTTTACCCCAGCCGATCTCGGGAGAATTTGAATAGGTCCAAAGAGAATTTAAATAGATCTAGGGAATTTCTAGATCAATCTGCAGATTCATTGCCTGGACGAAGAGGCTCTGCCGACTACTTGTCAAGCTCCTATGACAAATTAGATGCTAGCAGAGATCAGATCTATAGCTCAAGTGACAAATCTGCTGGTCGTTTTAATACGGTAGAAAGGACCAGAGGGGATGCAAGTTCCCCAAGAGATGTTTTTTTTAGTAATTCCAGAGGCAGGGAAAGAACCGATTCCAGGGATTATGTTGACAGATCAGGCAGAAATGACAGCCGATCAAGAGATTCTTCTGACGGTCGACACAATAGCAGAGATGGGTATTACAGAGAAAGAAGCGCATCAAGGTTCAGTGATAAAGACACTTACGATGATAATGCTCCTCTACACAGGAGTACAGAGTTTCATCCGCGAGACAGGAGCTCATCCAGGGATGCTCACCATACCAGGGAATCGGGATAGGTCCAAGAGTTTTGATTTGGACCCACCTCGAGAAAGATCAGCATCGAGGGACAGAGAGAGGGCAGGAGTCAGAGATCGGAGTCTACCGAGGAACTTGTCCGAATCATCGCAGGGAGGGTACGGGGATAGCGGCAGTGCAGTTTCTGGCAGTTCATACCAACCAAAGGTCATTTCAGGATATCATCAGCTGCCTAGTACAAGTGCAGGAGTTGGCAGCCTCGATTATCCCGGGGCCTCGTCGACTGTGTCGTCAGGCAGCTCTCCGCACTCGCCGAAATTTATCCGCTCATCAAACGCTCATTCGTCTATCCAGCACAGCAGCAATACCCCATCGGTGGGTCTTCTCTCATCCAACGCCTCCTATGCCTCCTCTCGACTTCCCAGCCAGTCTTCATCTGTGTCTTTGCCTCAACATCCAGACGGTCGGCCCATGTCTTTTGTACGGGCTTTGCAAGTTAGTGATGCTGTGGACATACGGGATAAACGCATTAGTGAGAGGTTGCGGCGGCAGAGCCAGTCATCACGTAAGGAAAATGCTAAGAGCGTTTATGACACGTACGAGGCTTCTGTGTGATAAATGATGTGTGTTCTTGTTGAAATATTTATAAGAAGAAATGATAAGAACTTTTAGGATATTCAAAAGATGTATGAAGAATATATTTCAACCCACAGAATTAATTTATCAACATTGATGAGATGAAACTATTAGCATTTCTTTTATCTAAATTCGCCTAAATGATTTTGTATTGAATTGCGTGTGTTTTATTCTTATGTAATACAAACCTCAAGGTGTTAGCAAAACAGGTTGAGTAGAGTCAAGAAATTGACATCACAGCACTCGAGGCATTCCCATAACTGCTCCTTCCCCATCTTCAGCAGCCAGCACAGAGTTTTTAAACCAGTGGTACCTGTCGTAGACTGGTTATATGTCCGACTTGCCTCTTTCCTGAGTGTAGTGACCTGGCCAGGCCCTCTGGTCACACCCAGATGCATCTTTCTCTCCAGGCCATAATAATCCAGTTTCTCTTTTGCCTTCTTTATTTGTTTGCAAAGGAAAGCCATGTTTTTGTCAGAAGTAAAACAGACAAACGAAGAAGTATGAGAGAAACTGGGAGAATGGAGAGAGAGCAGAAGGAAAAAAAAACAAGTGGGTTGCTTATCCTGTACAGGAAATTGCAGAAGCAACCCCAGAATTGTTTGCCTGTTTTGTGATTTTACTTGACAATTTTACGTTCAGTACTTTGCCATTGCTTTCTGAACAGTCAGTTCTCAGCTTTTGCTAAGTCAACACAAAACAGTCCCCTGCTAGATCACTCGCATTTGAAATGAAACCGGATTGTCCTGACCAGAAGTACAAAGTAGTGTGCAAGCATGCTGTGTAACAGGGTTTCTGTGGAATAGGTTGGTAGTCCTAGATGGCCAGAAGCACAAAGTAATGTATCATATTACGTAACCGGGTATGTGTGGGATGTTTGGGTTTATTTAAAGGATCATCATCATGGCACACAGGTACAACCCATAAGTGCTCCGTTCTACTTCTAACCCAAGCCTGAGTCTGAAGAATCTTAGCGCATTGCATGAACTCCGTTACCCCAGCGAGGATCCTGAAATACCTTGAGTAGATTTTTAACTCCAAATTTTGCCTGGGCAGTGCCCTTAGCTACTTTTCAATTTCCAGTTGCCAATGTATTTTTTTTTTTCGTTCTCAACAATACAAACGGGTATCTGATCTTACTACCCAGAGACCAGAGGAAATGACTAGAAGTCCACGTGAAAAAAATCCCAATGAGGCTTGAACCCAGGACCTCCAGCACTCGAGAGGTTGGTATAGTCCTAGATGGCCAGAAGTACAAAATAATGTGTCATGCTACATAACCGGGTTTGTGTGGGATGTGTTTGGTGTGGTCCTGGAGAGCCAAAATACAAAGGGATGGCACCAGTTGTGAAAGTAAATGGTAATCAAACATAACTGGGCTTGTCTAGGGTCGGTGTCGGCGTCTGTGGCTTAGGCGTTACGAACGCACTTTGTAATTTCAGGGTTCAGTCCCAGGTGCAGGCCTTGCGCCCTGCGTTGGTATCGAGAAGCCGACCGTCCAGAAAGCAGTGGCAAACTACTGGACGTAAACTTGCCTAGGAAAACCACAAAAGCCAAATATTGCTGGGGTTGGTTTTGCAACGTCCTGAAAAGGATACGCAACTAACTTTAACTAGGACCGGTTTAATAGGGTCCTGGATAGCAACATAATACCATCAATTATTGTTAAAGGTTATGGTCGTATTACATAACTGAGTTTGTATATGACTAATTTTATGTGGTCGTGGAAAGCAAAGTAATGCCATCAATTATTGTTAAAGGTTATGGTCGTATTACATATCTGAGTTTGTATATGACTAATTTTATGTGGTCATGGAAAGCAAAGTAAAGCCATCAATTATTGTTAAAGGTTATGGTAGTACTACATATCTGAGTTTGTATATGACTAACTTTATGTGGTCTTGGAAAGCAAAGTAATGCCATCAATTATTGTTAAAGGTTATACTACTACATAATTGAGAATTTGTATGTGTCTGGTTTTGTATTGTCCAGGTTAGGCCCCCCCCCCCCCCCACCACCCACTTTCCCTCTTTTTTTTCCAAGTTAACTAAATGTGATTTTTTTTTTTTTTTTTTTTAAAGAGGCTTATGATCCTATTCTGTAATTAAATGTATGTGCTGTCATGTTAATTAGAATTAGAACATCCTTTTCGTTTTGTTTTATAAATAGTTTAAAACATATTTTATGTCAAATTAAACTGAAAAAAAAGAAAAACAAATGTTAGCATAATGGATTGTTACAAGTACAAATGCATTGTTTTCAGAATTGCTTGACATCCCCCCTAGGCGCCTCTACCTCCCCCCCCCCCCCCCCCCCCCCCCGGGTTGCAGACAACTGTGCTAAAGGATACCATAATGCTGGAAAATCTGGTTTGTGTGGGGGGGGGGGGCAGGTTTGGCTTGGTCTTAGAAAGCCAGAAGCACAAAGTAATCTCAGTCGTTCCATATAATCACTTTGTATACTACAGATCTGATAGGTCACGGAAAGCCAAAATGCATAGTAATATCACTGTTTGTTGATTGTTGTTTAAAAATATGGTGATGTTAGATATCCATGTTTAGTTGGACATGCTTGATGTGTATTCAGCAGATTTGACTCTTTCTAGAATAGCCAGAGTCGGCTCTGTGGCTAAGTAGATGCGAACGCTTCGCTTCGTAATGCCGGGATGCCAGAACCGATCCCAGCTGTGGGCAATGCGCCTTGCGTTGGTTTCGACAGTGGTATCAAGAAAGCTGACCGTCCAGAAAGCAATGGCAAACTACTGGATGTAAATTGCCTAGAGAACCAGACAACAGCCAGGGGCTGTTAGGGTTGGTTCTGCAACGTCCTGTAAAGGATACGCAACTAACTCTAGAATAGCCAGAAGTGCAAAGAAGAATGCAATTCTTGTAGCTTAACTGGGTTTGCGTAGGATAGATTTGTTCTGATCTAGATAGCCAATATGTGACCAGTTGATAAAGGGTATAGTACTGTTAGATAACCAGGTTTGGTTATACATGCCTTTTGGGTAGATTTGGTATGGTTTCAGAATATCCATAAATTATAATAATTCGCCGATTGTTATAAAAAGCTAAACATCAAGGAAGATTGGGCTAATAAGCAGCGTCTTATCTCAGAAACTGAAATATTTTGGACATATCAAGCCTTACAGCGATTAGGAAGAAAAAATAGCACAAGGCCAGGTGCCAAGAAAGAGGGGCAGGCAGAGAATACCTGGATATTAGTGCCGCACTAGGGTAGGAAAGTGCACACGGTGGGAGATCTGGCGAGAGACTGCGTTTGGTTTAGGCAGAATGGGATGCGTGCGACCTTCTGCAAAGGAGCTGCTCCTCAGTGCTATTCAGCTAGTGGCCTGCAGGCCAGATCTGGCCCACAGAGGCCTAGCAAGTGGCCTGCAGATGATTGCCGGCTGTATGATATTAACGATCTGGGTTCGGACCTCTGGACCTTGATGATCCCCACTTTTCAAAATGTTTGCCCCGGGATAAACCTAGTTGAATAATCCTGTGCTACATCATGATGTAAAATGAGAATGTAGATAACTGGGTTTGCATATCTGCTTCTTCTTTAGGGTCACTGGCTGCATAAACTCCGGCGGAAAACTCTGGGTGCTCGTCCACCTCCGGACTTTAAGTCTTGTTCCAGAACCTGAGTGTTGCTTGCACTTCTGGCTTGTTTGTCTGCTCAATCTTGGTTCCTTGCCTCTCAGGCCTGTCATAATAGTGTTCTTTTCACTGTTTTCCTGGGACATCCTCTTTTTCTCAGACCATTTGTTTTTTGTAATTCTTTGCATCCCTGTGTGGGATCCGGGGCCCCATTGTGGGGGGAAAACAAGAATAGACCCACTGCCTACCAAAAAGCATGTCGTAAGAGTCGACTAATTGGTAGCTTCCTTTGAAGTCGGAGTGCATCTGCCTGAGAGGCAAGAAACCAACAGTCTGCATTCAAGTGAATCAGATCTGTAAAACTGATGCACATGCAACACCCAGGTTCTGGAGCAGGACTGCAGTCCAGGTGTGGACGAACAACCAGAACTTTCCGCCAGAGTGTACAGCTGGTGAACGCGAAGAAGAAGAAGAAGAATTCTTTGCAAAAATTATAAGTCCTAGTTAATATTCACAGCCAGATGGGCGGATTTCCTTCCCCATTGAAACACACGAACGAGCATATTTAATAATAAAGTAGCTATTAGTGTAAATAAATAATGCGATTGACATTATGACTTCAAATAAATGATACAGTAAATTATAAGTAAGTATTTTAAAAATAAAGACACACATAAAATAAAATACTACTTCCCCTAAGAAAAAAGTATTTTGGAAGAAGAATTAATAAAAGACCCAGTCTTATTTTTGAGGAAATCCGGGAAATAATTGGGTTCGTGTAAGACATGTTTGATGTGGTTAATTCTAGATAACCGAGGTCATATAAGACATGTTTGATGTGGTTAATTCTAGATAACCGAGGTCATATAAGACATGTTTGATGTGGTTGATTGTAGATAACCGAGGTCATATAAGACATGTTTGATGTGGTTAATTCTAGATAACCGAGGTCATATAAGACATGTTTGATGTGGTTAATTCTAGATTACTTAGGTCATATAAGACATGTTTGATGTGGTTAATTCTAGATAACCGAGGTCATATAAGACATGTTTGATGTGGTTAATTCTAGATAACCGAGGTCATATAAGACATGTTTGATGTGGTTAATTCTAGATTACCGAGGTCATATAAGACATGTTTGATGTGGTTAATTCTAGATAACCGAGGTCATATAAGACATGTTTGATGTGGTTAATTCTAGATTACTTAGGTCATATAAGACATGTTTGATGTGGTTGATTGTAGATAACCGAGGTCATATAAGACATGTTTGATGTGGTTAATTCTAGATAACCGAGGTCATATAAGACATGTTTGATGTGGTTAATTCTAGATTACTTAGGTCATATAAGACATGTTTGATGTGGTTAATTCTAGATAACCGAGGTCATATAAGACATGTTTGATGTGGTTAATTCTAGATAACCGAGGTCATATAAGACATGTTTGATGTGGTTAATTCTAGATTACCGAGGTCATATAAGACATGTTTGATGTGGTTAATTCTAGATAACCGAGGTCATATAAGACATGTTTGATGTGGTTAATTCTAGATTACTTAGGTCATATAAGACTTGTTTGATGTGGTTAATTCTAGATAACCGAGGTCATATGTTTGATGTGGTTAATTCTAGATTACCGAAGTCATATAAGACATGTTTGATGTGGTTAATTCTAGATTACCGAGGTCATATAAGACATGTTTGATGTGGTTAATTCTAGATAACCGAGGTCATATAAGACATGTTTGATGTGGTTAATTCTAGATAATGGGGGTCATGCAAGACATAATTGTGATTAGTGCTAGATAACCAAGCTAGACATGGTTAATGCTAGATAGCCAGGTTCATGTAAGACATAGTTGTTGTGATTGGTGCTAGATTACCAGGTAGCCAGGTTCATGTGAGATATGTTTGATGTGGTTAATGTTAAGATAACCCAGTTCATGTAAGATATAGTTGATATGGTGGGTGCTAGATAACCATGTTCATGTAAGATATATTTGATGTAATTAATGCTGGATAACTGGGTTCATAAAAGACATAGTTTATGTGATGGGTACTAGCCAACTAGGTTAAACATGATTGGAACTAGATAACCAGGTTCATGTCAGATGTGGTTGATGCCAGATAACTGGGTCATGTAAGATGTTTGATGTGATTAATGCTGGATAACCGGGTTTGTGTCAAACATATTTGATGTGGTGGGTACTATATAACCAGGTCAGACATGGTTGGTGCTAGGTAACCAGGTTCATGTGAGTCATGGTTGGTGCCAGATAACCAGTTTCATGTAGGACATGGTTGGTGCTAGTTAACCAGGTTCATGTAAGACAGTGGTGCCATATAACCAGGTTCATGTCAGACATGGTTGGTGCTAGGTAACCAGGTTCATGTAAAACATGGTTGGTGCCAGGTAACCAGGTTCATGTAAAACATGGTTGGTGCTAGTTAACCAGGTTCATGTAAGACATGGTTGGTGCCAGGTAACCAGGTTCATGTAAGACGTGGTTGGTGCCAGGTAACCAGGTTCATGTAAAACATGGTTGGTGCTAGTTAACCAGGTTTATGTAAAACATGGTTGGTGCTAGATAACCAGGTTCATGTGAGTCATGGTTGGTGCCAGATAACCAGTTTCATGTAGGACATGGTTGGTGCTAGTTAACTAGGTTCATGAAGAAAATGGTGCTAGTTAACCAGGTTCATGTCAGACATGGTTGGTGTTAGGTAACCAGGTTCATGTAAAACATGGTTGGTGCTAGTTAACCAGGTTCATGTAAGACATGGTTGGTGCCAGGTAACCAGGTTCATGTAAGACATGGTTGGTGCCAGGTAACCAGGTTCATGTAAGACATGGTTGGTGCCAGGTAACCAGGTTCATGTAAAACTTGGTTGGTGCTAGTTAACCAGGTTTATGTAAAACATGGTTGGTGCTAGTTAACCAGGTTCATGTAAGACATGGTTGGTGCTAGTTAACCAGGTTCATGTAAAACATGGTTGGTGCTAGTTAACCAGGTTCATGTAAAATATGGTTTGTGCTCTGTAACCAGGTTCATGTAAGACATGGTTGGTGCCAGGTAACCAGGTTCATGTAAAACATGGTTGGTGCTAGTTAACTAGGTGCAAGTAAGACATGGGTGGTGCCAGATAACCGGGTTTCGAAAAAATATCCATTACCCTAGCAAGGATCCAAACCTGGGTTTCCCCGAATGAAAACTTAGTGTTCTTAACTGCTCGGCCGGCCACTCCTGCCCACGTTTTAGGGTAGATGGGAACACGTTTTGCATGACCATGACGACGACACTTTTAATTTTACGAATTTGTTACTGTATTAAGCTGGCTACTTAAATTTAAAATTTCTTGTAAGAGTAATGACTATTATTTGTAATGTTCACTAGTTTCTAAGTTTATGAAATATATGTTAGGTTTGTTTGTTATGAATCCTCTTTAAAGATTGTGAGTTTTAACTCTTAGCTCCAGTGCTCTGGCATTTGGTTGGCCTAGTCCCAGAAAAACAGCACCTTGCCACAAATGCATTCTTCTTCTTCTGCTTTGCACAAGGAACCAACAGTCTGCATGCAAATGAGTCAGACCTGTAAAATGAATGTGCAAGCAACTAGAGTCCAAAAGTGGATGGACAACCAGAACTTCCCTCCCCAGTTTACAGCCAGTGAACGCAAAGAAGAAGCAGAAGCAACATTTTGTGTATGAGACTAGCCTCATTTTAAAATTGTCATATACGGGGAAAATACAGTAAATTTACGTTCGCCTGGCACATCTTCACACTGCAGTCAACAGTTTGAAGACATCTGGCTCACACTGCAGCCAACAGTTTAAAGACATCTGGCTCACACTGCAGCCAACAGTTTGAAGACATCTGGCTCACACTACAGCCAACAGTTTGAAGACATCTGGCTTAAACAATTTGAGGGGGCAAATATTTGTTTCATTTCATTGTACATTGAGTATGTGGTCAGTCTCATACTGGCTGCTTTTACTTTCCATGATATTGCCTGGTACCCATTTTAGGCCGGGTTGATCTAAGAGCCCAAGTCAACTGAAGATCTGCTTTGGTGTGATTTTAAACTCATAACCTTGGTTCTAGTAGGCAGGTGTCACTGCACTATCACAGCTTCCAGGGAATGATTTTATTTTAGATTTTGTTAAAAGTTACAGTCATTTTGTTGTTGTATTTTAATACTTGGTGTGTTTGTATGAGGAACAGCTGGCCAACTGGCTACAAAGTCAGGCTCTCATGCAAGAGACCCGGGTTCGACCCATGATAAGGTGATGGAGTTTTGATGTCGGGGACATAATTAAATATCCTATTCTGCGCAGTCCGTGGTGACAGCACTAGCCAGCGGCCCTAAATCCTCAGGCTCCTGACCCCTGTGTCTACACCACCCTAAAAAGATGGTAAAACAGACAGTAGCGACAGTTGACAGTGTGTTTGTATCATGTTGAAGTGGTTTTCAGATGTTGATGTACTGGAAAGACATGTCTTGTCATTGCTGACTAAAAAAGTCTTTCGTCTGGAACCCACAAGGTAGTAAAAATATAAGAGGATCTAAATAAAATAAAAGTTTGCAGAGAATTTGAGAAAACGAGGTATCCCCAGATGCATTCCAAGACCCACTTTGGGTGGAGGATCTTCTTGTGGGTTCCATACCTACATTGTGGGTGGGGGGGGGGGGGGAATAGACCTACTTCCTCCCTAACAAATCGAGTTGACTAATTAAGGGTTCCCTTTGTAGTCAGAGTGCATCCCCCTGAGAGGACAGGAATTAACATTCTACATATAAATAAGCTAGAACCTATACAATGGATAGAATCCAGGCAAGAGTATGTGTCTAATTTTATACGAAAACGCCGCTGGAACTATGTCGGCCACCACAAGGGAAAAGATCTCGTGGAAGACCAAGGGAAACCCTACGTAGAACTATCATCAGGGAAGGCTCGCTCAAGGGCCACTCAAACATCCAAGACCTACAACAGATTGCAACGAACCGCCATGCATGGAGAGTCATGACCTCTGCCCTATGTGCCGCACTCGACACAAGAGGAAAGACTAACTAACTAATACAATGGATGTGCATGCAAAACTCAAGCTTTGGTACAAGACTAAAGTCCAGAAGTGGACGAGCAACCACAAATTTCCGCTGAAGTTTAAAGCCAGCGAAAGCGAGGAAGAAGAGGGGATGGAAAAGAAAGAAAAAGTCCACGGCCCCCCTGATAGCCATATTATAAAAGGTGACTTACCAGTGCTTTGCTATAATTGGATGTGTCTTTTAAAAAAAAACAGAGACATGTTACTAAACAGTATTTAGGAGAGCTGGTAGGTAGGTGTCTTGCTGGGGGGGGGGGGGGGGAATAACCACAATCAACCAGCATTCCTGAAGGGGGAACTTTAGGTTATAATCATGACTAGGTACTGTGTGTCCTAAAAATGGCTTATCATGTCACGCCACCAAAAGCCCTAAAAAGGACCCCTGCAGTGTTGATGCAGTCAAGGGTGACAGACCCAGATACTGTCCCGATCGGCGACAAAGTTTACCTGCGTACCAGTGGCCGACCCTGTCGCCGATGATAAGAAAACTGTTTAGTGTGGTTGGTTGAATATGTAAATGAAGTGTTTAGTGATTGGATAAATATACAGAAGAACTGGTGTGTGGTCTCTTATATATGTGCAAGAACAATTGATTAGATGTTTAAGAAAACTGATTAAGAGTTGGCTTAATCAATATGAAAGAGAACTAATTAGGGATTGTTTAAGTGTAGAAGAGAACTGAGTGATGATTGCTTAAAACCGTGAGAACTGTGATGTTTAAGTAAATATGTAACAGAATTGATTATTGGCTGATAAAATATAAAAGAGAACTGTTTAATGATTGGGTGAGTGTTTAAAAGAACTTAGTGATGATTGGTTAAGTGTGTAAAAGAACAGATTAGTGGTTTTGTTAAAAAAATATTAAAGAGTGAATGGTTAAATAAACCCCCAAAATATTTTTTAATGATTAGCTAAGTTAATATATGGGTGGGATATCCGAGGTGTTTATTATTAGATAAACGGTGCAGGAGAAGTGATAACTGATTGATACATTTCTTGTGTGTGAAGTATCCAGAAACCATGGCTCGGTACTATGGATATCGTAACCCTTTGGCTCGGTAATATGGATATCGCAACCCTTTGGTCGGTAATATGGACATCGCAACCCTTTGGCTCGGTAATGTGGATATCGCAACCCTTTGGCTCGGTAATATGGATATCGCAACCCTTTGGCTCGGTAATATGATATCGCAACCCTTTGGCTCAGTAATATGGATATCGCAACCCATTCGGCCTTGATTCCATGATAGATACCATAAATCTGGGATTAATGTGGCTTTTCTGTCTACCCCTGAGTGTGAACCTGGACCAGTGGGATTTGATTGTTAATGGGGGCAATATTTGAATATCAAAAAAACTATGTACATGTTACATAGGGGCATAAGAATTTTAGAAAGGTTTAGGTGGGGCTTGGCACACCAAAACAAAAAGGAGGTTGGGAAATGCTAGTGTAATTAGATGGTGTTTGAGTTACTGAGTACAGTAAATAGTATGTCTGCTTTTCGGTTCAGTGATCATATGTTTTGGATAACCCGGGAATCAGATGCTTGAGGTCAAAAGTCCGCTAGGCAAAAGTCCTTTTAAATAAAAAGTAACCAAAAAGGCTAACACAGGCTAAAAAATGCCCCAATTCAGTTGTTTCAGTCAAAAGGCATACAAAATGTGCACAGCTGTATAATAAGAACTCCACAGGGAAGCATGTACAGCAGGGATCCACTGATCATCAGTAGAAAGATCCCTCGTTGACGATTGTTTCAGCCCATTACCATTCCTATACAATCTCGGAAAGTCATGACTCCTAGGCCTCAATCTTCCTCTGCTGCACTTTACCGAATGTTCTCGGACAGAGACAGGATGATATGGTGATTTGTATCAGGTGTTGTGAGAATTATTGATATTGTCGCTGCCTAGGGATAAGATGTTCTTTTCCACTATAGACTCAGACCAGTCTACCAAGACCCATCCCCCATGACATTCCGTTGCATCCACAGCTAGCTCTTTATGTCCTCAGATAATTAGAGAGATATGTTTTTAGTGAAAGTAAGTTGTTTAATTTAATCTGCTTGATGATGTTTCAACAGAATAGTGTTTGAAAAATGTCAAAAGGTCTCGTTTGTGCCCATTGTGTCAAATTAAGATTAAACTGCTGACTGATAATGGTTATCAGGTTTCCTTTCATGTTAAGTTCCCTGTGTGTGTTCCCGGCGGTCCCCATTGGCGGGTGAGAAGAATGGACTCTTGTCCCTAACAGCATTTCATCAGTCCCTCGGATGCTGCAGTCCAACACACTGTAACTCTCTTGTCTTGGTTGTACACTCTCTCAGATTGCTTTTTATCCATCTCTTGATGTTGTCTCCCACTTATGTCATTGTCTGCCTCTTGCTCTCTTGCCTCAGCTTTTCCCTCCAGTATGGTTTTTAAAAGACTGTTATACCATTCGATGTGACCAAAATATTTGTCTCTGTTTTATTTATTTCAGTAACTCTTTTTATTCTGAGTCTCTCCGGAACCTCTTTATTTGATTTGTGTGTGTGTGTTTTTTTGTGTGGATGAAATACGACTTATTTTTCTGTATATCCACATTTTCCAGAGACTAAGTTTGATCTTTTTATCTAGTTAGGAGTTTGTGAACATAGTTTGTGTTGGGCTGAAAGGGGCAGATAATGCAGCTTATCTGTAAACAAGAACAGAACATGCTAACTTCCCCTAAAAGCCAGCTGTTTTTTGGTTTGTCTAAGCAAATTTTACCTTCCACTAGTTTGCCATTGCTTTTTGAATCGTACAGTGTTTAAACGGTTGTCATAATCATTGTTGAAAAAAAAGTATGCTACAAAATTGTCTTTAAATCCTAATATGTTGAAATTGTTAAACTACGTTCACAATCCTTGAGCTACAGATAACAGCACTGAGAGTGTTTTTAGATCCTCTGCCTCTGAAAATGTCTAAACCGTCTACTTACTCCCAGTGGGTCTCTCAGGGTTTGGATGTGCTCTCTTTTTACACTGTACACTTGACCCTCAGAGAGCCTTCGCCGTATTCGTTTTATCATAAAGTAGCTCACTGCCCAGAGGAGCAGCAGTAGCAGATTTATTTTTTGGGTGCTTTTATTAATATTCTACCCCAAACGAGAAATCCACAGGTCACGGGACAGTCTAATATTTCAGGGGGTGGTAGATAGGCTACATGCAGTCGTGAGACCTAGGCTGCACTCTGTCGTGCGGCGTAGGTGGGTTAGGTTTAGGGCCAGTTCTAGATGTTTTGGGGTCGTTAAAAGCATCAGAAAGCCGGGAAACCCAGTCTTACCACCCTCTAAAATGTTAAACTGTCCTGTGACGTCATCTGGGGTAGAATATTAATAAAAAAAACTTTTTTTTTTTTTTTTTTTTTGTTTAATTTACTATCCTAAATATATTATTTTGTGATGAAATAGTTTGCTGTAATTTTTAAAAGCAACATGATGACAGCATTTACATGTAAAACCACAGTTTGTTGGTTGATGTTTTTCATTGTGATGTAATGTTGGTTTTTTTTTTTTTTTTTGGTGTAAATTATTATTATTTGCAGGTCAGCCCATGACATTTTTGTGGTCAAAGATGGCGGCAGTGAATCAGTCTCCACCTCTTCTTCTTTTTCCTTCATGTTCATCGGCTGTAAACTCCGTGGGAAGTTCTGGTTGCTCGCCCAGTTCTGGACTCTGTTCCAGAACTTGAGTTGGTACTTTCCACTGAAACAGGGCAAAATCTACAGGTCATGGGAGAGTCTGATATTTCAGGGGGTGGTAGGTGAAGCGTATAATATATTAAGACAGACAGCTGAGTTGGGAAACCCTGTCTTACCACCCTTTAAAATATTGGACTGTCTTGTGACGTCATTTGTGTTCAGCTATTGGGAAAAGAACCTTTGAGTTTTGCATGAACATTTGTTTTACTGATCTGGCTTTGTTGTCTGCACATTGTCGGTTCCTTGCCTCTCAGGCAGGTGCACTCTGACCTTGAAGAAAATGGCCATAATGCGACAACTTTTACGACTTGTTTGTTAGGGGCCCAGTGGGCCATTTTCTTTCTTCCCCCCAAAATGGGGACCTAGAACCCACATGAGATAATCTCCTCAGTCTGTTTCTTGTACCTTTGTTTCTTTCTTTCTGACGTGAGCCGCCATGGTCTGGTGGCTAGACTCTCGCCTGCGGATCGGAAGGTCATGGGTTCAATTCCTGACAGGGGCCGGACTTTTTCAAAATGACCTTGGCTCCGAGTTTGACCCAGCCTTGAGTGGGTACTAGGTGCAGTCTGGGAAGTAAAGGGGGCAGGTGAGATGCTGACCACATCACCTAACAAGTGCCGCTTGGCCTTTAAAATATAGGTCTAGCCCCATGTGGCCAATACACCTGAAAGGGCGTAGAAAATGGGTCCTTGACTTACTTACTTATTTACTTCTGACACCTTCAGATGTCAGCATAAATAGGTTTAGAGAAAGCAGAAGTAAAAGTAATGTAATAGTATGTCAACATATTATGCAGTGGTTGGGATTTGCAGTGTAAAGCAAATTCTCGAATTTAAAGAGTGAAAGAGTTAATGCCTGTCTTCCTGTTTGTAACATTTGTCTTCCCTAGCACTCTTGAGAATATGGAAATAGAATCCTGTGGATTCATTGCAAAAAAAAAAAAAAAAAAACTGTACTTGATGGAACCAAACAGAAGAGAGGCCAGAAAGATTATGCAACCAGTTATTTTCCCCAGGTGGGTAATATTAAGAGCACCAACCAGTTAAAGCTGTACGTAGTTAGAGCTATCCCTCGACTCTCTAAAAAAAAATAGCTAGCCACCTGCAAAGAGCATCGCACAAAGCACAGCTCTGTAGCTCCATCTGTGTTCCCTAGGAATCTGCATAAACACTGATCCTGGGCTCTGACGTGCCAGTGAAAGAGACGGACTAGCTTCCGCATGGGAGCCAAAGTTAGTCATTTTGGTGCGAGGCGTAGATTGCTTAGAATACTGGGCTGTCGTGTCGGAGACTCGAGTTTGATTCTCAGTAATAGATGGAGATTTTGTTTTTTTCTGTCGGATAACAAAATACTAACCTGCACATTTTCATGGCAACTGCACTAGCTATGCAGTCTTAAATGCTCAGGCTCACCACCTCACTGTCCTACACCATCTGAAAAAGGGTAACTACTACCAGTAAACACAAATGGAACTTATCATTTGTTGTGTGGTCTCTGCAGGGTTGTTGTCGTTTTATTTTTATTTCTAGGGGAAAAAAAGGTGCCAGAACTCAGTGTATATAAAGGGTACCAGTACTCACCACAAAGTCTTTATTACAGTAGTGTTGACAAAAATGATGCCTAAAGAAAAAAGTGCTGTTTGCATATTGCCAGAAAAAAATTCCTGGGTCTCTGTGTGATATAGGAAGGATCTTGCAAAAGGAAATTTGTCAGTGTTTGTGTTGTCTTTTTTGAGATTGTACAGTGAGGTCTACATTTGACAGAAGTAGATAAAAGTGTTGATGGCTGGTGGGCTTGAGTGTAGTCTTATTTTTGATATCACAAGTCCAGACAAAACTGTTTCACCCATTGTTCTAGTTTGACCTTGCCACAAGCTGCTGGAAAGTCCAGAGGATTGACTTCAGTGGATTAAAGTATATCATATAGCTGGGTCTCTTTCTCGCCGCATAATATCTAGCCACATTCTGAGAGACCCACACAAATCACATACTCCATAGCTTCAGCAGCAACCCCATAGTGTCTCCGTTTAAAAAAAAAATACACCTGTGAACCGAACGACGCATCCATGAAACAAACCCATGACGTTGAGAGAGTGAGACAAAAGCATCTTGATGACTCCGTTACAGAGACCACGGAGACTCTGCAGAAAGTTGCAGTTTACAACTCCAGTATCAGCTGTGTTGTGCTGGACAATGTCAGTGTATAGATAGATATTCTTCTTTGTGGCGTTCTCCGGCGGAAAATTCCAGTTGTTCATCCACCTCTGGACGTTAGAAATTCCAGTGAAATGTGACTAAAAAGTGAACTACACAACGGTAACAACGAGGAACACATGAAGTGAACTACACAAAGGTAACAACGAGGAACAACATGAAGTGAACTACACAAAGGTAACAACGAGGAGAGTGTTACCTTTGTGCAGTTCACTTCATGTGTGGCCTAAGGCTGCTGGCCGAAACGTTACATTATTTGTATTGTTTTGTGCACATTTTTCTGCTTCCCCATTTGGTAAAGCTTTTTAGTCACATTTCACTGGAATTTCTTGTATTAGCTTGACTTAAGTCAACCCCATATTTTCACCATTTTCTGGACATTAGACCTGTTCCAGAGCCTGAGTGTTGTGTGCACATCCATTTTACAGATCTGACTTATTTGTATGCAGACTTTTGGTACCTTGCCTCCCAGGCAGATGCACTCCGACTTGGAAGAAAATATATAAATTGTTGTTGATGTTGTTAGTCCATGTTCTCCAGTCTTCCTTGTTCTCTGTAACTTGTTCTTCTACAATTGTGTGCATATATAAAAGGTTTTATAGGCTCCTTCCTCATGACCGAACCACCTGTTGAGAATGGAGCCTACAAAACTTGCCATACAATGCCATTTGTTTATGTTTTTATACGCTGCTTATGTAACCATGATAAAGTTCATTCATAAAATTCTTTACCCAAAATGTGAATAAATATGATGAAATTTTTGTGAAACTTTGAAATGCTTTTTTTTTTTTTTTTTTTGAGTTCCTCTTTTTCCTGTTTGGTTCAGTCTTGTCTTATTTACATATTTAAATTATGTTTTGGCATGTCTTCTTCTTTTTCTCCTTCTTGTGTGTGTCTGTGCGCGTATGTATGTATCTGTATTTGTTTCTGTGAGTGTGTTTGTGAGTGTATGTGTGTATCGGTATTTATGAATATGTGTGGAATGTATGTGTTGTGTGTTTGCAGGTATGTGTGTATCTGAGTGTGTTTGTATGTAGGTGTGTGTGCGTGTATGACTGTGTGTCTTTGCGTGAGTTTCTGTGTATATGTGTAATTCTGTGTATATGTGTATGTCTGTGTGTATGGGTTTGTGTGTCTGTGGGTGTGTGTCTGCATGTATCTGTGTGTGTTTTTGTTTGTGTGTCTGCGTTTGTGTGGGTTTGTTGTTTGTCTGCGGGTTTGTGTTTCTGTCTGTGTGTATCTGTATTTGTGTCTGTGCGCGTATGTATGTTTTGTGTGTATCGGTATGTACATATGTGGTTGAATCGGGGGACAGGGTTTTAATGTGTGGGTGTGTTGCGTGTTAAAGTGGGTGTGTGCATGCATTTTACCACCCATGCTTTTTTTTTCCCCTTGATATTCATAATATGCATATTATCGTATGAAAACAACATGGTTATTGATCAAATACATAGGCAGTGTGAAAGATGGGTATTTAGAAGGACCGAATGTAAGACATGCCTGCGTGCCCAATTCGTGACCCTTTGTTTTTCGGGGCAAACTCCTACACCGAGGAGAGTATTTCTGTGGTCAAACATCAACTAGTTAAACAGACGATACTAAACATTGAATACAATTTACCAAAAGACAAATAATATATATCTTGCTTATTATTATTATTATTATAGCATTTTTCCCTTTTGTGAGTTTCATATAATAAAGCATCTGTATGTTAAAAATAGGCATACAATTCAGTAGTCACAGATTTTCAACGAGACAAACAGTGGCGAGTGTGACTAGTAAGACCCGCCCCCGTTAAGAAAAGTCTTCCACAATTACATCTGGGGATATCAGGACCGTTGATGGCACAAATTACCAGTCATGCCAGAAAAAAAGCTCTTGATGTGGTAGCTGCAACAGCAGCAGCAGCAGCAGCAGCAGCAGCAGTAGTAGTAGTAGTAGTAGTAGTAGTAGTGGTATTAGTAGTAGTAGTAGTAGTAGTAGTGGTAGTATTCTAGTAGTAGTGGTATCAGTAGTGGTCGTAGTATTAGTAGTATTAGTAGTTGTAAGTAGTAGTAGTAGTAGTATTAGTAGTAGTAGTAGTAGTAGTAAGTGGTAGTAGTAGTGGTAGTAATAGTAGTGGTATTATTAGTAGTAGTAGTATTAGTAGTAAGTAGTAGTGGTATTAGTAGTACGTGGTAGTATTAGTAGTAGTAGTAGTAGTAGTAGTGGTAGTAGTAGTGGTTAAGTAGTGGTAGTAGTAGTAGTAGTAGTGGTAGTAGTAGTAGTAGTAGTAGTAGTAGTAGTAGTGGTAGTAGTAGTAGTGGTAGTATTAGTAGTAGTAGTAGTGGTAGTAGTAGTAGTAGAAAAAACGGAGGAGGAGGGGGATTTGATTTAATTTGATTTGATTCAAGAACCGACATCACAGCACTCGGGGCATTCTCATAAGCGCTCCTTCCCCATCTTCAGCAGCCAGCGAAGAGTTCCGATACTAAGGGTGCCAGTAGCATTCTGATTAAACGTCCGTCTTGCATTTCCTCTGAGCCTCTAGCATCTGCCAGAACCTCGCGTCACTCCCCGCTGCATCAATCTCAATAGACTGTGGTGATCCATCTGCTCCTCCGAACTGTACATGCTCTCCCACAAGGCACTAACCCCGTCTGCCTTATCATGTATCAGTTTTCCACCAAGTTGTGCAGAGCCAGCCAGTTTGTCCACCTGTTCATTTCCCAACACACCGGCGTCACCCGGTGAAAAAAATCCAGACAATACACCTCACCCGTGTCCTCCCCAGTGAAGCATGCCACTCTGCACGAAGTATACCTGTTATGATCTTCCTCAGCATGCTTTCTGAGTCAGTTACAATCACGATGTGTGTGTGTGTGTCGTGTTCTCTAGCCTGCGGAAAGATGCAGTCTTTCTTCTTCTTCGATCCTTCTGTCAGAAAACTTATATCAGGAGGCCGGTATCCTTTATGAAAGCTATCGTGCAATCCATATCCTCTTGTGTACCATACAGTTTTGTCTTCATTGTGGTTGGAACCGGCCAGATTGCGTCTCTGTTGTCAGCATACAGTTGACAGTGTTGGAGCACATGCTCAGCATTTTCGGGTGCCACGCTGCAGGGACACGTCTCCGTATTTCCTACACCGAAAAATTTGAACATATGTTGACGAAATCTGTTGTGCCCTGTCCTTAGTCTGAATATAATAGACTGTCCCCCTCTCTAGAGAGCGAGGAAGTGAGTCTTGGGGAGAAAATCTGGTGTGGGTATCCACCACCTTTCTTGGATACTAGATTGTATTAGTGTTTTCATCTCTTGGTGGGGTTAAGTCGCTATTTTGGTTGTACCATGGTCACTGCCCGCTTCTGGCCAATCTGTCCGCTATTTCATTGCCCAGTCCAATCCACAGTGACCTGGAATCCACTGCAGTACAGATTGTTCTACTGAAGAGCCTAAGTAAATCAGCTGTTGCGTCAAGTCTACAACTGAGTGTCTTTTGGGTTAACAATTGCCTTGTAGAACTGACATAGCATCAGTCAGAAAGACCACTCTGCTATATTTGCTGTGCTTGTTGTCCATTCAGAAAAGAACATGCTGCTAGAAGTGCTTCTGCCTCTGCTCTGTAATTGGAGGAATATGAACCTGTTGGTACAGCCTGGTTGATTTTTTCAACCATTTGGGCATTCTATGTATATTCCTCCTCCTCCGTCTCTTACTGCTCTCTTGGCTGAACCATCTGTATACACTCGAATCCAACTCTGGTGTGGGTAAAGTCTATTGATCTCTCCTTCTGTAGTTGATTTCATATCAGTGCTGCTGCTCTTGATGATTTGGAGGAGACCCCTGTTACAGTGGTTCTGACTGTTGGTAGGCTATCCCTAAGCCAAGCGGGGCAGTCGTTGTAAGGTTTAAGTGGAACATTTGGTATTATGGGAGGGAGTTTAAGGACAGCGAGCTTGGCATTTGCGTTCTTAATAAAGCAAGTTCTCTTTAGTCTAGCCTTTCTGGGGTTTCTGTAGTCGGCTGTACATGGGTTTGTTCTTGAAAGTGGTGGTATTTGGAGAGCTGGGTGAGGATCTTTGTGTCTCTCCTATCTTCCAGATTATGGGAGACCAGTAATTGTTTCCATATCTGATATGGGCGTGGAGCGCATTGCCCCTGTCATAATACGGAGAGCATGGTTTTGGATCTTTGAGACTTTCTGAAAATTTGATTTAGCTGCTGTGCCCCAAGCAGCTATTCCATATTCTAGTGTTGGCCTCACATAGCCTGTATATGATTCCTCTTAAGGACATTGAGGTTTGCCCCCCAGTCTGTTCCAGCTAACTTCCTCATCAGTTGTGTTCTCTGAGTCCCTTGCTCTGTGTCTTTTCTATCTGTTTTCTCCATGTGAGTCTTGAGTCAAAGGTTACTCCTAAATATGACGGTGAGTCATCATGTATCAGTGCCTGGCTGCCATATCTAAGTGAAACTTTCTGGGGTTTGGTAGAGAGACTGAAAATGGTGTGTGTGGTTTTTGGCCCCCCCCATTTACAGGCATGTACAGCTATTGGACCACCTCTCTGGAGTTCCGAGGGATTCTTGAAGCCTTGTCTGTGCTTTTTTCAGTGTCCTCCTCTGAACTCAGTAGCGCCAGATCATCGGCATACATAACGGCTTGAACTCCATTACAGAGGGTTGATTTTATGTCGTTAATGTAAACTAGGAAAAGAATGGGGACAGAACTCCGCCTTGTGGAACTCCATGTGTCATTGAGACTGATCTGCTCCTTGAACCCTGTATCTTGACTCTTGCAGATCGATTTTCAAGATATTTTACGATCCACCCAAGCATGTGATGGGATATTCCACTTTCAAGTAGCTTTTGTTTCAGCCCATTTTTCCACACTTTGTCGAAGGCCTTTTTCCATATCCACCCAATCTGCAATAGTGTGCTTTTTTTCCTGAAATGCATCTTCAATGTGTTGAGCAATAAATGTAATTTGGTCTTCTGTTGATCTACAACGTCGAAAACCTGCCTGTTCCTCCATTAGTTTGACGTTTTTCTCTAGGAACCAGGTCAGTCGGTTGTTCAATAATCTTTCAAATAGTTTGCACAGACAGCTAGTGAGGCTGATGGGTCTGTAGCTGTCTGCGTTGTTCTTCGGCTTTCCTTGTTTCAGGATTACGAAGATTTCAGACTTCCTCCAGGCTGGAGGAACTATACTAAAAATCCAGCTGGCATTAAAGATGTTTAATAATTTCTTTTTGGCACTTAGACCCATGTGTAGTAACATATCATTCGTGATTTTATCGGGGCCAGGGGCTTGGTTGGATTTCAGCTGGTTAAGTCCAGTGTTAAGTTCACTCATTGAGAATTTATCTGTCACGATGCTCTCTGTTGGTTTACTCTTGCTGGCCTCCTCGAGTTCTTTTATTCTTTGTACTACCTCATCTTCTCTGGACTTTTCTATATTAATATCACTAACAGATTTAAACTGATTTAAAAGGATATTGCAGCATCGTTTCCAGATCTGATCTCATTGCCCTCATTTATTACTATTGGATTGGCTTGTTGGGCTTCTCCATTTAGACACAACTTGACTAGTTTCCAGAGTTTGGACCCCATCTTTTTCAAAACTTAGGCTCTTGGTTTTGTCTTTGCCAGCTCTTCCTAGTTGCTTGAAGTGTTTCTTTTTTAGCTTAGCTTCTGCTGCTTTGTAAGCAATGTTGTTTTCTACCGTTGGGTTGCTTTCTACTCTATCTCTTGCTTCTGAGAGAGTTTGGTGGAGGTCTTGAATTTGTTGGGACCAAAATGGGATGTAATCTTTACTTGAACCCCGAGGTATGGTTTCTTTGGGCTGCTTTTAATATAGCTTCTGTAAACTCTTTTACTGATTTAGCAACCTGACTTGATTGCCGTTTACATTTATCGAGTATACATCAGCAAGGTTAGCAAAAACTGTTCCAGTCAGCTTTCTTGTAATTCCAACGAGGGGGCGGCATCGAATGAAGGCCTCTCATATTTAGAACAGAAATCAGGATCGGTCGGTGGTCACTACCTGCTAGTTGGCTGAGCACCATTTTATGTATGTTGCTTGCTAAGTCTAATGTGGCAAATGTTAAGTCTGGGCGGCTGGTTGAAAGCCATCTCCTGGAGAAAAAAGATGGGGAGTCATCTGGTTTGTTGATTAGCTGGAGTCTGGCATATGTCTGCCAGTCCTCCACTTCTTCTCCTCTGTCGTTGAGCTGTAGTGACCGCCTCCACCTCCATTCTTAAGCTGGATGTTGTGGTATCATATGCTAGGCTCTCCTGCACCAAACGTCGACCATTTACTTTTGCTAAGAAGCCCCAAGCACTTCTTTTGACTCTTGGCACTGAACCGTCTGTGTAAATGATCAAATTCTCTGAGCGAGCATTATCTTGAGGAGGGAAAGGTGGGGATCATCAAGTCTTCAGCACTGTTTTCTGTACTCACTACGACTGTACGGAACAAGAACACAGCTGGACCATCATGCACTATTCTTGTTGTTAGGGTAAATAAATATGTCCTCCTGAGTGTCGCCTTTATTATCTTCTATACATGTAGCGGATTAAAGATAAACCCATCTCTGTTAGTAACGCACCGAATTTTATTTTATTTTTGACAGTTTAAAGCTTCTGTTTAAATTTCTTCGCCTGAATTTTGGCTCCAGGTGGAGCATAGACCTTCAGGCAAATCACATCATGCTCTTTCTAACTTTGTAGCTGAAGTTGTAAACTTTACACTTTATACAGTAAAGACTAAAGTAAAGTAATAAACAGGTTTCCCTCCAGAGTCAGCAGACTTGTACTTTTGTGTTCTATCTATTGATTCACCTTTCTGGTGGCATGTCTGACGATATGTTGAAGTATTAAAATTCTCTGCGCCCTTTATAGTCCCTCGAACATAAGGGTGGGTTTACAGCGTTAAAATAGTTAAATTCAAAATACGTATACGTTTAATTTAGTTAAAATATGTTCATGAAAAAACTGGACTTTTTTCTTTTTCAAAACTTGGGCTTTGCATGCACATCTGTTTTACGAGCTGGCTTTTTATACAGACTGTTGGTTCCTTGCCTCTCTCAGGCAGACGTACTCTGCATTCAAAAATAAGAACTCGGCTCTCCTCCAAATGATGGTTCTGAATGATCACGTTTAAAAATATACCCTAACAGGGCCTCATTGGTGTGTAAAATTATGACGTATTTATGGCAAATATGGCAGGCAGCCAGTCAGCTCCAACAAAGATTAGCAGTAATGTTCTACTGATTGATAAATTGACAGCTGTGAATGTTAGACTTGACGACTTATGTGTGTGTGTATGTATGTATTTATACATACATATACATACATATACTACATACATATACATACATACATATACATACATACATATACATACATACATATACATACATACATATATATATATACATATACATACATATACATATACATACATACATACATACATACATACATACATACATACATACATACATACATACATACATACATACATACATACATACATACATACATACATACATACATACATACATACATACACTCACACACACACACACACATGCGCGCGCGCACACACACACACACACAGACAGACAGACAGACACACAGACACACAGACAGACACACAGACACACAGACAGACAGACACACAGACAGACAGACACACAGACAGACAGACACACAGACAGACAGACACACACAGACAGACAGACACACAGACAGACACACAGACAGACACACAGACACACAGACACACCGACAGACACACAGACAGACACACAGACAGACAGACAGACAGACAGACAGACACACAGACAGACACACACACAGACAGACAGACACACAGACACACATGTCTGATGTATCACATGCCTTATATATCACATGTCTGATATATCACATGTCTGATGTATCACATGCCTTATATATCACATGCCTGATGCATCACATGTCTGATGTATCACATGCCTTATATATCACATGCCTGATGTATCACATGCCTGATGTATCACATGCCTGATGCATCACATGTCTGATGTATCACATGCCTGATGTATCACATGCCTGATGCATCACATGTCTGATATATCACATGTCTGTGTATCTTTACATGCCTGATGCATCACATGTCTGATATATCACATGCCTGATGTATCACATGCCTTGTATATCACATGTCTGATATATCACATGCCTGATGTATCACATGCCTGATGTATCACATGTCTGATGTGTCACATGCCTGATGTATCCCATGTCTGATGTATCACATGTCTGTGAATAACATGCCTGATGTATCACATGCCTGATGTATCACATGTCTGTGTATCACATGCCTGGTGTATCACATGCTGATGTATCACATGTCTGTGTATCACATGCCTTATGTATCACATGTCTGATGTATCACATGTCTGTGTATCACATGCCTCATGTATCACATGCCTGATGCGTCAATGAGTCCTGTAGTGCTTGTTACCATGCGGCAATTACTTGCTTATGCTCATAAAATAGGCCTGGATTACATTATTCATATTTTATTACAGTTGAGGTCTGAGAAAGAAACCGAAAATGAGCATCGAATCAGGAAAACATGCACAAAAGTTTGAAAGTGCAATATTGTTCATTCAGAAAGAACATGCCAATACACTGAAAGATTTGCATGAAGAAATTTGTCGTCTGCAAAAACAGTGCTCGGGTTGGTTTGTAGTTAATGAAATACATTTTTTTTTCAACTTTCCCCCATTCTCTCCTGTTTCTTTTTATTTTTCCCATCCTCTCCTTCTTCTTCTTCTAGTTCTCTTCTTCCTCCTCTACCTCCTCATCCTTCCTCTTCCTTTTTTTTTTCTGCATTTGATCTCCCACTGAATGAATCAAGAACTGACATCACGGCACCCAGGACCTTCCCATACAGACTGTGTTCTGTCTCACAGTCAACGATTAAGGTTTGAACAACGGATCAACATCATGGCACTCACGTAGTTACCCATAAGTGCTCCGTTCTTCTTCTAACTCAAGTCTGAGTCCAGAGAAGCCCAGCACAGTGCACAGGCTCTGTAGCACTGGTGAGGATCCTGAAATACGTTTTTAGTAGATTTTTAATTCCAAATTTTGCGCAGGCAGTGCCGTTAGGCTACTCTCTTTGATTTCCAACTGCCAAGGGATTTCTTTTACCAACGCAACAGTGCACATGGGCGTCCGATCTCACTACCCAGAGACCGGGGGAATTACTAGAAGTCCAAGTCCACGTGAAAAAGTCCCAGCCCTTACCAGGAATTGAACCCTGAACCTCTAGCACTCGAGGCGGACACCATGCCGCAAGACCGCGCTGCCTCTTCACAGTCAAAGAAGTGTCCAAACCCTGATTTTGCTACTTGCCACCTGATTTTTAAAAAATCCTTTTGTCTTGTTATCTGCAGATTGAATGTCATCTATGCCTTCTGTTCGTTCCCTGTTAAATCAGCCTTTACAGACTAGATAGATGATTTTGAAATATTAACCTTTTATTTAATGTGCATTTCTGATCTACCATTTTGAAATAATAACCTGTTATATAACATAAATAAGACGTGACATTTTAAAATAGTAAACTTTTAAATATTACACATTTCGGGAGCCACTAAGGTGTAGCAGCTAAACGCTCGCCTGCAGACTTGAAGGTCATAAGTTCAGGTCCTGGCGGAACCGGACTTTTTTTTTAAAATTACCTAGCTTCCAGGTCGACCCAGCCTTGACTGGGTAGTAGGTACAGTCCTGGGAAGTAAAGGCAGCTGGCCTAATGCTGACCGTATCACTCACTAAGTGCCGATTGGTCTATACAATACAGGTCTACTGCTAAATACCCAGTTCACCTGAATTTGGGGATAAGGGACCTTTATTTTTACTTTACTTGACATTTTGAAATATTCATATTTTATTGAACGTAATCCAGACTTGACTTTTTTAAAAACAGTAAAACTTCATTAACACGAATTCTAATCAAGAGTTTTTGTACTGACCACAATTAAATTCAATGTAATAATGTATGTGCATCCTTGCAGAATTAACATTGTGTTTGTGTTTACTAAATGTTCGTTTAAGTGAGTTTTTGTTAATGAGATTTAACCATTTTAAACTTTTATTTAACTTACATTTCAGACTAGGTATTTTGAAACACTAATCTTTTATACAAAATACATTTCAGACTTGACATTTTGAAATAATCTTTTATTAAACATATATTTCAGACTTGACATTTTGAAATAGTAATCTTTTTCTCAGCATACGTTCCAGAGTTGACATTTTAAAATAGTAATCTTTCATTTAGCATACAATTCAGACTTGACATTTTTAAATATTAAAATTTTGTTCAACATACATTTCAGACTTGTCATTTTGAAATAGTAATCTTTTATTCAACATACATTTCAGAATTGACATTTCAGCTAACTATGAGAGATGTTCTTACTGAAAAGCCAGGTGATTATAATTTCATGTGCTGCTTCATTATTTCTTATAGTTTTTCGGTTCTTAATTAATATCTGACCCCAGATGACATCACAGGACAGACCAACATTTGAGAGGGTGGTAAGACTGGTTTTCTCAGCTGTCTGGCACTTTTACTGACCCCAAAACATCTAGAACTGGCCCGATCCTCAACCCGCCTATGTTCCACGAGAGAGTGCAGCCTAGGTCCCACGAGTGCACTCAGCCTAGGTCCCATGACTAAATGCAGCCTATCTACCACCCCCTGAAATATTAGACTGTGTCCCGTGACCTGTGGATTTCCCCTGGTTGGGGGTAGGATATTAATAAAGCACTGACCTTTCTTTTCTCATTTAGATATCTTTGGGTAGAGAGATGCCTTTCTTTTTTTTTGGCCTAACAATGGAGGATGTCTGAGAGATTACTACAAAAAGACCTTGAAAAATCCAGTACAGTAATCGACATACTGGAGAGAGAGTTAGACCATCGAGATAAACACATCAAACAGTTGGAGGGAAAAGTTCAGTCTTATAAAAAACTCAGTCTGGATGAGAACCGAAAACATGTGCAGACAGTGAACATGCTGTGTGCTGAACTGAAGTCAAAAACTAGTCAAATTACTTACCTTACTTCAGAAGTGCATCGATTTCAGTGTTTAAACAAGAAGTCAGTTAACGAAGAAACAGATTTTAAACAAGAGAGAATTCCTGTTGACTCAGGCATCTCAGCTGAAGCTAAATACCTCTATTCAGACTCTACATACTTAGCAAACAGATTTCAGTCTACTCTTCATTTTATCCCGAAACCACCAAGTGATGACATTCTTTACCCTATCTCAGATACATCAAAGTCCACAAGATCTGGGCACCGAAGATCGATCATACATTTAGAACATTCTAGAAAACAACCTGGAACACACAATACTTCCAGTTCTAGCTTGCTTTTAGAGAAACAGCTAAGGCCACATCATCTTTGTTCAGATTCCATCGGTGATTCAAAAGCACAAGATGCTACACCATTTCTACAACATTCCGAGAATGTGATTCAGATGGTTGATGTCAAACAGGTGCCAGTTCTGCCACCCATCTCTGCCAGTTCCTCAAACTATGCTGCTGCAAAATGCATAACACCTCCATCTTAATTAATGTAGTTGCATTATCCATCGTCAATTGTCATTTATTATTTTGTGTTCCTTTTGAATGAGTGAAGTATCCCTGTATGGGTTCCAGGGCCCTATTATAGGGAAAACAAGAATTGACCCACTGCCAACCCAAATGCATGTCGTAAGAGTCGACTAATTGGGAGCTTTTTTCGAAGTAGGAGGCAAGGAACCAACAGTCTGCATTAGTCAGATCTGTCAAACAGATGCACATGCAACACTCAGGTTCTGGAACAAGACTGCACTCCAGAAATGGACGAACGATCAGAACTTTCCATCAGAGTTTACAGCCGGTGAATGCAAAGAAGAAGAAGAAGAATGAGTGAAGAACCTAGAATTGTAATCCTTGCAATCAGGACATTCCCATATGTGCTCATCCCCCTCTTTATTGAAAACTCCCCATACTGATGGTGCAATCTGATTGAAAGTTTTTGATTGCAGGTAGAAAACTTTTCAGACACTCTGATCACTCTCAGCTGAACATTTCTTCATTGATGAATGCTTTGTCTCACCATAAATCACCATTGATCACTAGCATCATGAGATCTAATAGACTGAAATGGCTTGGTCGTATTGAGAGAATGTCAACAAAAATCTCCTAAACGTTTATCACTTTCACATCTATCTATTTAACATTTATTTCCTTAACATATGTCTAGGGTTTATTAACATTTATTGGTCAGGTCTTGGTCATATATGACTATATCTGCAATGTTGTCACCAGCATGAACTTCACTGTCTTTTGTAATTCACTCAGCCATCCTTAAAGTTTGTCTTGCACCGATGTTTCTGTTGGGCAAAACTTTTGCCTTGATATGTTGTATTTGGGACAGTCTTGGAGGACATGATCTGTTGTCTCAGGTGCAGATCCACATGTGCACATGGCTGATTCGTCGATTTTAAATTTTGTGGATGTGGCTGCAAAGTGAAACAGTTCCCATAAATCCCTTTTAACCCTATAAAATGTCGACATCGGTCAGCAGGGCCTTTACAGAATGTTGTCCTTATCAAGGCATGCCAGAAAGTCTCTCTTTCTCTAGCCAGCTTTTTGTGCTTGGAAAGCCAGTGCAGCTTCAGTGTCTTGATTTGACGTTCGCCGAGGTCTGCCTCTGCATCATTTTCCAGAAACTGCACCCTCTATCGCTGTTCTCTCCATGGCCCAAATACCTGCAGTTTTTCTCAGTGCTCAAATCATGTAAGATTTCTGTGTTTTTTCATCTTTTTGGTCCATGATATTCTAAGAAACCTATATTGGTAGATTGTCAAAATATTTCATGAAAGTAATTATTCTAATGTTTAGTGATTTAGGGCTTGTGAAGATGTTATTACAATCTCAGCATACAAAGATTCAGAGGCAGCTGCAAGGGATTTGGTAGCAGACTGTTTTGCTTCGATTTCAACAAAAGTGTGAACATAGCATGACCGCTGTACTATTCAGGAAGCAATGGCAATAATAAAAGCCAGTAAATGCTTGTTTTGGTTTGCAATGTCCGGAAAAGGATTGGCATTATGATCTTTGTAAAAATTATTTTTATAAATTTTATTCTATCAGAGTTCAGCACAATCAACATTCTTTATCATTCGATGCCTAAGAAGAATACTTGGCTTTAAGTGGCAGGAGAAGATCACAAACAATGAGGTAATGGAAAGAGCAGGTGTCACAACAGTTTTCTCAATGCTCAGTCTCCGGAGGCTGCGGTGGCTAGATCACAGAGAATGGAAGATGCTAGTCCCTAAAGATGACCTCTATTGGGAATTACAGATGGGAGGATGATGTCGAGGCCGGCCTCTACTACGATATAAAGTCTTGTGTTTTTTTTTTTTTTTTTTAATTTGAGATTGAAAGAGGTATTGAGGTAGATTCTTGGAAATAAAATGCTTTGGAAGAAGAAAATCATGAGTGGAATGGGAATACAGGAAAATGATTGAGAAAAGCTGGGAGCTGAGCATCTGAGAAGAAACACACTAAGTACATGTAGTGGTAACAACAGTCCTGAAATGTCATGTTCTAATTGCGGAGGATTTTTCTTAACAAGGGCGGACCTGGCTGGTCACATTCACCGTCACCATGGCCTGTAATTCCCATGCCTCCCTCAGGACAGCATAACACTGTGGCCTGCAACGACAGAAATGTGGCGGCAATCAAAGTTTTCAAAGTGTTAGTACCATATTTGATGTTTTATATACACATATTTGTCTGATTTTTCAAATTAATGACAAATTAAGATTTCTTTTAAATAAATAATTTAGACATGATTAAAATTATAATTGAAACTTCTTTTTTTTCTTCTTCGTTCATCCGAAGATGTAATTGCGTTGTGTCCGTTTACAGCATGGCTGCGATATTTGCACCTTTCGGCCAACACATCTGACTTCTGCGGGCATGTGTTGACCAGGTTAGCCTTCCCGGTTCATAAGTGAAACAATTATGTTTCTCTTAGTTTTTAGATCTCTTCTTAAATCAAATGTTTGAACAATTGCCCATCCTAATTACAGCCCAGCAGACATATATATGATATTTTAATTAGAAAAAAAATTATATAGATATTACTCCATATACACATTTCCCACCCAAACTGGACTACAGGTTGCTTCATTATAGCCATATACTCCAATATAAATGTTTCACAGTTGAAAATTGGCTCACAAACAGCATCCTGAGGTATTGTAGTTATGTTATGGGAAAACCTGATCGCAGTGAATTGGAAACCTTGACTAAGACTAAGTCTATAGTTTAGCCATGTTAAAAGTCATGGTGGCATGGAGAGAACAGTGATGGGGGGGGGGGGGGGGGGGTTCCATTTCTGGAAAACGAATGAGAGGCAGACCTTCACGAACGTGGATAGAAGACACTGAAAATGCACTAGCTATGAAAACATATAGGGTTGGAAAGCTGGCCAGAGAGACTTTCAGCTGTGACGAGAGCGACGTTCTGTGAAGGACCTGCTGCTTGATGATGATGAATAGGGTTAAACAGGATTTCTTAGATTTGCTAATTTGAATTATCCTCTTTTTGTAGTAGAGCTATACAGGGTATTTCTTTGAGTCACTTGATGCTAATCTCTCATTGAGGGGTAACAAAAAAGAAAATGAACTGAAGTACAAAAAGATATCAGTAATGCATGTTATGGACATAATAAAGAAATATAAATTATAGAATAATACACACATCATGTATACACAGTCGTACACACACACACACACACATGTATACATACTCCTACGTTCTCATACATGCACACTCATATACAGACATACGTAATACATACACACATGCATCTACATACATACACAAACATAAAACACATACATCAATGCACAAACATAAAACACACACACATACATTTATGGATATACATGCATACACACATTCCATACATACACACCTATACATGCATCCATGCATACACACATACACACGAGATTGAGCGACATCATCAGGAGAAACCTAACAAAAATGAACACCAACTTGTACAATTCATTGGGAAAAGCGCATAAACGCACCACCCACCCCCCCCCCCCCCCCATACACACTTAACTAAGGTAAGTGGTGGAAGAGAAGAAGAAAAGATCGATAACGAGAAATACACAATACTGTAAGTTAGTAAATAACTCTTTTTCATGCTTTCAGTCGTATTGGGCTAAAACAATCGGCACTGGTTGGGTGATGTGGTCAGCATCACACCCTCCGCTTTTACTTCCCAGGACTGCGCCTGGTACCCACTCAAGACTGAGTCGACCTGGGAGCCATGGTCATTTTTTAAACAAAACACACACAAAAAAAAGGTTTTCCGCCAGGACCCGAATCCACGACCAATCCGATCTGCAGGCTACAGCACCGCGACTCGCAATATAATAATATTAACAACAGAGAACTTGTGTTATCAGTCGCTACTCATACTAAGGAGGGTATCTGAACTTTTATAAAGCTGGATCTGCACCACTGGGTAGTGAATTGATACATGACAAGGCAGATGTGGGCTCGACCCTTTGGGAACAAGCAACGGAATCAGTAGAGAAAGAAGATTATTATTGCCTGGAGAGAATGAGGCACCTGGGTGTAACCAGAGGGTCTGGCCGGTTCACTACACTCAGAGGAAAGGCAAGACGGACACAAAAACAGAATTGTGACTGGTACCATCAGTACTGGAACTCTGCGCTGGCTGCTAAAGATGGGGATGGAGCATGCCCGAGTGCTGTGATGTCAATTCTTGACTCAACTCAACTTAAAAGGCTGAAGGGTTTGAGGTGCAGTGAGGATAATCTGTTGACTAACTAACTTGAGGAAAGGAAACACCCAGCTGTGCTTCCAAATGAAGGAACACGGACAATTGTGTGTCAGACGCAAATTTGGTGTCTGACTCAAACAGTCAGCTAGTCAGTCAATCAATCATATGCTGCCTCCACAGTCAACACCAATACTCTATGACTTTTCAATTTGATATAAACTCTCTTCCATCTGGCAATGGATCGCAAACTGCTCCTTCCCACAATGCTTAACGATAGAAGTGGAAACTGATGGTGGCGATGATGATGATAAACTTATAGTATACTGCTGTTCGTCCATTCCACTTGTATCGCTGTCCGCCTCTTGCCTTCAATTGTTCCCCCCATTGTGGGCTTTTTAAGCGTTATGTCTTTTAATATAGCTTATACATTTTAATTGTCTCTTTACGTTTCCGTTGACAGCCTTCTTTAAATTCCCAGTTTCGCGAGAACTTCTATATCTGATTGTTGTTTTTGAACGAAATACGACAAATTCTTCTGTATATCCGCATCTCCAAAGACAATACGATTTTAGGTTGTCTATCTAAGGTATAAGTGAACAACGGCATGAGAATGTCCCAAGTGCTGTGATATCAATTCTTGACTCAACAAGTGAACAATGGTGCAGCTGTGCAGTGCATTGTACTCGGCTGTACTGACAGTCACAGACTGCTGTCAAAGGCAGGGATAACGTGTATCTGAGCAGATGTTTCTGTCATCATCATCAAGTGCCTTGCCAGCTGGCGTAGGCGATCATGCATCTCCACATATCTCGGTTTTTGGTGTTCTAGATCAGTTCCGCCGACGATATTCTTCCACGCCATCCACAATCACTTCTCTTGGTCTGCCTCTGCAAACAGTGATCTTTCCAGTCATCAAGGATATTTTCCAATGCTCCTTTTCTCATCACACGACCAAAGAACTTTGTCTTCTTCTCATTGTTGTAAATAATTTTCTACTTCCGTTAACCACTTCCAGGCAATCATTGTTAGTTATTCTGGCAGTACAAGGCATTCGTAATATTCTTCTCAAGAACCACATCTCATTTGCCTCCAAATTCTCAAATGTTTCTGTGGATCAGAATAGAGAGTGACCCAGAACACAGTGGACCAAGTTCTGAGGCGAGACATGAATGTCTGCACAAGGTGGCAAGACACGTGGTAGTGATGATGAAATTCCCTCCTTCTTAGCGTTCATCAGCTGTATACTGCGATGGAAAATGCTGGTTGTTCGTCTACTTCTGGCTTGTTTCAGAACTTGAGTTTTGTGCAGATTACAGATCTGGCTTTTTTTTATGCATATTGTAGTTTCCTCGATTCTCAGACAGAACTGTCGGGTGTCCGAATCCAACTGTAATACACAAGGTTTATGGGATTTAGATTCTTATTCGAATACTTTTTCTTTGAGTCACTGTGCATTATTGTTTCAGATTGTAATCCTAGTGTTGTAGGCAAGTAGATGCTTTGCTGGGGAAAAATCATGACGTTCAACTAGTTTCCCCGAAGGGTGAGCCTTAGGTTATAGTTGTGACTAGATTATGTCCGCCATATAAAATTGTTTAGCATTGCACGTCACTAAGAGCCCTGAGAAGGACTCCTGTAGTGTTGAAGCGTTCAAGGGAGACAGACACATATACTGTCCCGACTGGCGATGAAGTCGTCTACCGGCAAGCCAATGGGCGACCTCGTAGCCGATTGATCCTAGACTAGAGGGGTTTCAAAAAATGGACAACAAATGTCACTAGTCACCGTAACTCACAACGGATTCTTTGCGCTGGGGAAAACTTCACCCCGGCGGACAGTTACAGCTAAATAGTTCTCGATATCAAGTTAATTCACTTTTTAAACACGGAAACAATAAGAACAAATCATATTTACATCAAATTTTAAAAAAGACATATCAATTTACGTAATGTCTGCAAAATTAAACATACAAGCAGATTAATAAATACTTTCTACCGGCTTAGGCGGAGGGATACGCTGACACGAAGGCCGGTGGACCTTGTGACGTCATTGAATTTGAGGACGGAGATTTCTGTGACGTGAAGCGCAGATTTCTGCAAGTGCTGTTTATTTTGATTCTCCAGACTCCAACCGATGATCTTCTCAACGTCTCGATCTGTGCCTAGACTTCAGCAGGGACCTAGCTCGGTGATTTCGTTATGAGCTCTTTAGCTTTTGTTGTAAGTGCTTCAGGTTTGTTCATTGTGGGACGGATTTAGCTGCAGGCAGGATGATGCTAAACAAAAAAAGATTGATTAAAATTAAACGACTTTTCATCTCTCTCTCCTGCTGCATGAGAATTTTCCAAGTAGGATTTTTGTTCAGAGAAAGGCTCTCTTACTAATGTTGTACAGCAATGTACAATAAAATTAATATAATTATAGAATTTAAAGTAATCACTTGGGGTCTTCATTATGAACTTATCTCCTCTTGGTTGCCTTCGCCTTGGCAGCAACTCGTTGCATGCTTGTTATAATCATGACATCATTAACTAACGGAACTAACTAACGTCTTTTCTTGTACCAAACTGATAAAATAATAATCTTGTTCTCAACGTCTACATCTTTGCCCAGCTCGGCGATTTCATTATGATCTCTTTAGCTTTTGTGCTTCACGTTTTGTGCATTGCGATTGTGGGGCCGATTTAGCTGCAGGATGGAGCTTAACAAAAAATGAAGTGGTCTTTTTATCATTCACTGATCATCTGGGACAGGCTGGCTTAATAATGTACAATAATATTATTAATGGTTATAGAATTGAAATCAGTCCCTTGCTGTCATGATCTTATCCCTTCTTGGCTGCCTTTGGCCTTGGCAGCTTATCATGCCTAGACATAATTAACTCTTTGAGTCCCAAGAAACGCATCATTACGTTAATAATAGGTTCCTACCTAGAAGCCCAATGACCGCACGATGCGCCGATTTATTTCTTTCTTTACTATCCACTGGGCCTGTGATGCTAAACCTCCTAGGACTCAAAGAGTTAACAGAATTAACATAGTTTTTTTCTGGTACCAAACTGATGGAATGACCTTGTTCCAAACCACATAATCATCTTAAGGCAGACTCCAGCAAGGACCCAGCTCTGTGATTTTTTATGAGCTCTTTAGCCTTTGTTGCCAAGTTTGCTCACTGTAGGGCAGATTTAGCTGCAGGACAGTGCACTAAGTCTAAGTTAGTAACAATTAAAGGTCTTTTAGGACTTTTATTTAACTTTGCTCTAATCACCATTCACTCCTAAACTAAGCCTCTGCCTTCTGGCATGAACATTTTAATTGTAAACTTTATGGCCTTGTTCAGGAAAAGGCTCTCTTATTAGCGTGTGGGTTCCGGGGCCCCAGTATAGGAGGAAACAAGAAATCAACTGCCTCGCCAACAAGCATGTCCTGAGAGTCAACTTTTTGGGAACTTCCTTTGAAGTCGGAGTACATCTGCCTGAGAGGCAAGAAACCAACAGTCTGCGTACACATGAGCCAGATCTTTAAAATGGATGTACAGGAAACACTCATGTTCTGGAACAACTAGAGCTTTCTGCTGGAGTTTACAGCCAGTGAACACTAAGGAGAAGATTGTTAGTTAACAGCAGTGTGCAAATAATATTATTAATAGAGAATTTCCAGCAGTCACTTCAGTCATTATTGATTATCCCTTTTTGATGAAGTTTTGCCTTTGAAACACGATGCCATGACATTGTTTTTCTTGTACCAAACTGATAGGTTATCTTCTCAACATCTCAGTCTTTCAAAGCTGTGTTTTCCCGTAGTGAATTTGAACAAAGATACAAACAATAGATTGCACAATTTATTGCCTGGCATATTTCGCTGTATCTCGTCAGTTGATTAAAATGAAGCAAATAAATGAAACTTTCAAACTGAAACACAAAATCAACTACAGTCTTACATTGTCTGTTTCACCAAGGTAACCGCAAAGTGACACATTTCTTTCTGGGGAAAAAAGCCCAGAAAGAAATGGCAAACTACGGGACGTAAATTTGTCTAGAAAAACCACAACAGCCAAGAAATGCTGGGGTTGGTTCTGCAACGTCATGTAATGGATAGGCAACTAACATCTTATTAATGTACAATAATATAGATTTTCCAACAGTCATTTGTAGTAATCTTTTCTTCACCTCCTTCTGCAGCTCGTTCCATTAAACGTCATTTCATTAGATTATCATTTCAAACCGCTGTCACACTGATGATCTTCTCAACATGCAGATCTTTGCCTACACTTAACGAGGACTTAGTTCGGTGGTTTTATTATGAGCTCTTCAGCTTTTGTTTTACTTCACAGGTGTTTATTGCAGGTGAAATGTTTGCTTGTTGGTGGGTGCTAAATAACAAATTAACCAAGTTCATTTCTGTATGCAAATTTTATAACTAATCTATGGGTGTGTTTAAACTCCATAACTCGGGCGATGATCTCCAGGGATCTCTGAACAATTTGTTGTCCGTGAACTGAACAGCGCACCACTGAAATAAACCCAGATCCTTTAGAGCTCGAGGCTGACAGCTTGACCACTTCACCACGGAGACCCTCTGGTTTCTTAGTAATGTACACTAGTATCAATAAACCAAGACAGTTGTAGTGATTGTTTCTTCTTCACCATGGAGACCCTCGGGTTTCTTAGTGTACACTAGTATCAATAAACAAAGACAGTTGTAGTCATTGTTTCTTCTTTACCATGGAGACCCTCTGGTTTCTTAGTGTACACTAGTATCAATAAACAAAGACAGTTGTAGTCATTGTTTCTTCTTTACCACGGAGACCCTCGGGTTTCTTAGTAATGTACACTAGTATCAATAAACAAAGAGAGTTGTAGTCATTGTTTCTTCTTTACCATGGAGACCCTCGGGTTTCTTAGTGTACACTAGTATCAATAAACAAAGACAGTTGTAGTCATTGTTTCTTCTTTACCATGGAGACCCTCGGGTTTCTTAGTGTACACTAGTATCAATAAACAAAGACAGTTGTAGTCATTGTTTCTTCTTTACCACGGAGACCCTCGGGTTTCTTAGTGTACACTAGTATCAATAAACCAAGACAGTTGTAGTGATTGTTTCTTCTTTACCACGGAGACCCTCTGGTTTCTTAGTGTACACCAGTATCAATAAACAAAGACAGTTGTAGTCATTGTTTCTTCTTTACCATGGAGACCCTCGGGTTTCTTAGTGTACACTAGTATCAATAAACAAAGACAGTTGTAGTCATTGTTTCTTCTTTACCACGGAGACCCTCGGGTTTCTTAGTGTACACTAGTATCAATAAACAAAGACAGTTGTAGTGATTGTTTCTTCTTTACCGCGGAGACCCTCGGGTTTCTTAGTGTACACTGGTATCAATAAACAAAGACAGTTGTAGTCATTGTTTCTTCTTTACCACGGAGACCCTCGGGTTTCTTAGTTATGTACACTAGTATCAATAAACAAATCAGTTGTAGTCATTGTTTCTTCTTTACCACGGAGACCCTCGGGTTTCTTAGTTATGTACACTAGTATCAATAAACAAATCAGTTGTAGTCATTGTTTCTTCTTTACCACGGAGACCCTCGGGTTTCTTAGTGTACACTAGTATCAATAAACAAAGACAGTTGTAGTGATTGTTTCTTCTTTACCACAGAGACCCTCTGGTTTCTTAGTGTACACTAGTATCAATAAACAAAGACAGTTGTAGTCATTGTTTCTTCTTTACCACGAAGACCCTCGGGTTTCTTAGTGTACACTAGTATCAATAAACAAAGACAGTTGTAGTCATTGTTTCTTCTTTACCACGGAGACCCTCGGGTTTCTTAGTAATGTACACTAGTATCAATAAACAAAGACAGTTGTAGTGATTGTTTCTTCTTTACCATGGAGACCCTCTGGTTTCTTAGTAATGTACACTAGAATCAATAAACAAAGACAGTTGAAGTCATTGTTTCTTCTTCTGCAGCTTGTTGCACTGTGGCATTGTTGTCAATGTTTGAGTTGTTTATTTTTTTATTCAGCCCCCGACACCGGTATTACTGGAGTTCCCCGGAAAGTCTACTGTTATAGGAGAGTTAAGTTTTGAACACTGACGAACCCTTACACCTCTATAACATTTGAATTTTCCAGGAAATCTAGACTCCGCCTGTTTAGGGTGAATAAAAAATAAAGAACCAATGTTTCTCTTGTTGTGTAGTGTACTTTAGCTTTAATTTTTTTTTTTTACCAAACTAATGGTCTTTTAAGTATCACATTTTTGTCCGCCACTTTGATCTGTTCATTGTGGGGTGATAAATATGAAACTGTTTTTGTTTTTGGTGTCTGTATCACTTCTTCAGTTAAATGTTGGTTTGTACTACTGTATAAAGATATGTGCAGTCAGGATATGAATAATACGAGTCCTGAGGTGGGTCAGGACTTTTTTCTAGGGGAAAGAATATCGGTACTCATCACAAAGTGCCTGTTACAGTAGTGCTGAAAAATGGGTGCCTAAAAAAACAAGTGCAGTGTTGGTATTCGTGGAAACAGTAGGCCATGGACGATGTTTCATGGAGGGAGGAAATGAGGAAGGAGTGGTGGCAAAGGAGAAAATGATTGCAGATAGATTAAGTACTGAGCGTCTGAGAAGTAGCTGATTAAATACATGAGATGGCAACAGGGGTCCTGAAGTATCATGTACTTATTGCAGAAGATTTCTGAACTTGGGCGGTCACGCTTGTCTTCCCCATGAACTGTGTTTCCCATGGCTCTCCATAAATAGCACAGTTTAAACAGTTTGTATTTGGTGTCCTTGCTTCCTAAGTCCGTTGATTTCTTATTTCAGTGTCAGTTTTTGGACCAGCTATGTGCAGTAATTAGGTTCTTCCACAGATTTGTAAAAAAATTGTCTTAAATGTGTGCTAAATCTAATATGGATATACAATCTTTCTCTTGCAGACACATCCTAGTGTAAGAATAAAAGGCACGGAGAACAGCTACACACCAAGTCAGTGCCTTGATGAACGATGCCCAGTCAAAGCTCCACACCTGCACTGCCCTTTCTGTGTGAAGACAGACGCTTATCAGGACCCGGTCATACTGAAGGCACATTACAGAGTTAAGCATGTGGATAAAGGGATTGAATTTGCAGGTAACTAACGGGGTTGTAACTAGAATGTATTTGCACTGGAACCCACAGGAGAATAGGAATAAAGGAAGACCAAGAAATACATGGAGAAGGGAGCTTTGCCAATCAGAGAGAAGATATCTGGCCCACAGGAGTGTCACTACAAAACAGACTGGGGTACTGTAGGTTTGTGACGCATATTGTAATTGAAATATAGCAAACGTGGATCACTGAATAACACCCAAAAGCTTACTTTAACTCCTTCTCTCTGAGTGGGTTGAGCGTAAAAGCAGTAAGATCTGTATGAGTTTATTAGAGACACTGGGACAGTTGTATAACTGAGATACAAAGAGTTAATATAGCATCTGTCTGGAATAAAATGAACAGATATTATTTTCAGAGGTCATAAATTGGGCACGCAGGCCCAACTTACATTTAACTCTCTCAAGAATTCTACTTTCACACCACAGTTGTATTCCTTCTAGCAGTATACATAATTTTAAGAGCAAGTAAAAAGACACAAGCATGTATGGCAAATGCCCAAATTTAAATACAAATTCACACAGATGCATACACACGTGTATACATGTATACACATATGCATAAACGCATTCACTGCCCATATGGGTTCCGGGGCCCCATTGTGGGGGAAAACAAGAATAGACGCACAGCTTGCTCAAAAGCATGTCATAGGAGTCAACAAATTGGGGGCTACCTTCGAAGGCAGCGTGCATCTGCCTAAGAGGTGAGGAACCAACAGTCGGCATACAAATGACTCAGATCTGTAAAATGGATAAAGGTGCAATGCTCAGTTTCTGGAACAGGACTAGAGTCCGGAATTGAATGAACAACCAGAACTTTCTGCCGGAGTTTTCAGACATCCTCATTACTCTTTTTATCTGTCCAGGGTTTTCTGATAATTCGTCTAAAAACCACATCTTCACAGCTTCCAAATAATTTTTCTTTAATACATATATGGTCGGCTCTGTGGCTAAGTAGATGCCAACGCTTCGTAGTGACGGGATCGATCCCAGCTGCAGGCCATGCGCCTTATGTTGGTTTCAACAGTGGTATTAAGAAAGCAGACCGTCCAGAAAGCAATGGCAAACTACTGGACGTAAATTTGCCTAGAAAAACCAGACAACAGCCAGGGGCTGTTGAAGTTGGTTCTGCAACTCCCTGTAAAGGATACGCAACTAACCTAATACATATATGAATGCATAAGAGAAGATAGGAAGAGCATCATGTGTTTTAAATCACCAAGAGATGTGTGGTAGCTGGTTTGGTACTTGAAGCAGCTCAGAATCACAGCTGACCAACTCTGCCTTCTATGCTTGAACCACACCCCAACTGACATGACCACTGCTTTTTCAGGTTTAAAAATACTCCGATGTTGTGATCAGTGCGATATCATAGGAATAATCAAAGGAGAAAAGAGGTTCAAGGGAGCTCATTGGCACTGCTACCGCTGCAGGAATGGTTTCAACAGACGCGACGAAGCCATTAAACATTACAAGACACATTTCCGAAACCCGCAGACTACCTTCCAAATTCAAATTACTCAGGTTTGTATCTTTTATGAGTTAGTGTTTTTTTTTTTTAATTTAAAAGTTGCATTGATTAGAAGCAGCTGGCAGAACGCTTGAGAACACTGGGCTGTAGTGTGGGAAACCCAAGTTTGAATCTCCGAACTAGCAATGCAGTCTTAAATCCTCAGGCTTCGAGAGCTCCCTGTCTAGGCCGTAAATTAGTGAAAACAAGGATGACTGGTCAAGCTTATACCAAGAAATGAATCAATTAAACTCATGGCTAAGAAGCTGAATAAAGTGGGAAAGGGAAACGGTGTGCACACGCAGGAAAAATAGGACATTTTGGCTGGAGCCTTTTTCAACACACAGCAGTAACAAAGGGCAGAGTATCCTTGATAACATACATGGGGGGGTGGGTGACATGAATTACTATAAAATATAGGAAAAAAAGGTGCGGAACAATTAAAAAGTGGTGAGAGGATCGACTTCACTGCACCTGGTTTTATCCCATATGGCTCAGTATGTCTCAGCAGAGCAGCTAGGTGACTGCCGAGAGCATCACACATAGCACGACCTCCTTAGCTCCGGCAGCCATCCCCAAGGATCTCCATAATAATTGCATGCATCAACTGAACGAATGTGCCATGAAATGAACCCAAGACCTTCAGAGTGTAAGGCAAACAGCTTGACCACTTCGCCACAGAGACCACTAGGAACAAATAAAACAAAATGAAGGAGCTAAAATAGTGATAACAAAACAGGAGTAATTGGAGCCCACTTGATGTAGTGGTTAGAACTCGCCTGCAGATCCATATGCCGTGGGTTTGTATCTGCATCAAGCTGGGGTTTTTCCCCCAAACATGACCTTGGCTGCCACGTCGACCCAGCCCTAAATGGGTACCAGATAAGGTCCTGGAAAGTAAAGGCGGCTCGTGTTGTTGACCACATCACTCATCAATGTCCGATTGGTCTATAAAAATATGAAAAGCCTCATATACCCGACTGACGTAAAGGTACATTTTATTTTTTTAATAGGAGTAATAATCCTAATATTGGTAATAGTAATCGTAATGTAACTGTGGTGATAATAATAGTAGTAGGAATAAAAATAATAATGATCCGTAAATAGTGACAATAACAGATAGAATAAATGGGCTCAGAAATGTGAAAGAGGCGATTTTCAGTTCATAATTTATGTGTTCAGAGTCTGAAACATGAGACTCCAGCATGAGAGCCCGGTGCTCTAAGGATTTGGCCAGCCGCTCCTTATGTGTATGTTTTTAGTGTTTCCTTCTACAGTAATTAGGCTGCTTTTAGGTGTGTTTTTTTTGGGGGGGGGGGGGGGGACTGGAGTAGTTGCTGTATTATGCAAGTATTTGTGTTGCCTTCTGCAGTCTTTAGACAGTTTTTATGTTGTTGCCTTGCCTTCTACAGTTTTTAGGCTGTCTTTGGTTTTTTTTTTTTTTTTGACTGGAGTAGTTGTATAGTGTATGTTTTTATGTTGTTGCCTTTTCTTGTTGTTTTGCCTTCTGCAGTCTTGCGGCTGTTATTATGTAATATTATGTTGTCTTTTCTTGCTCTATTCTAGACTGGAGTAGTTGTATTATGTATGTTGGTATGCTGTGAACGTGTCACAGTGAAGCTTGCAGTTGAAAACAAAAATCTCCTAAACGTTCACCACTTTCACATCTATCTATTAAACATTTATTTCTGTCTAGGGTTTTATAGAACATTCATTGTATAACTAACCTAAAATTAGATTTGCTTTTCAACATCTGCTAAAGTCAAAGTCTCTATCCCACAACACCACGATATAAAAAAATAAAACGTCGATAAAATCAATCGTTTTATATGGCTCTCAACTTGGAGCACAGCCTCATTACAAATTTTTGAAAACAGAGTATTACAACAAATTTTTGGACCTATCAGTGATGCAAACAGCGAGGAATAAAGAGTGAGAAGCAATAACAAAGAGTGAGAAGCAATAACAAAATTCATAATCTGTTTAAATAACCATTGATCACTGGCATCATGAGATCTAATAGACTGAAATGGTTGGGGCATATTGAGAGAATGTCAAATGACAGAGAGGTAAAAACTGTATACACAAGGGAGCTAAATGGTCATAGACCACAAGTCAGACCAAGAAGACGATGGAGAGATAACGTCCAGACAGACCTGCAAACACTTGGTGTCACCAACTGGAAAAAGAAGGCTAACCAGAGAGATGAGTGAAGGCCGGCAATATCTGCAGCAATGAACCTCAAGGGCTCGGAACGCTGAAGATGAAAAAAATTAGATCGATCTATTTACTTTGCTTTCATAAATATTTGTTTGATAGATTTTTTGGATGACTTTATATCTGATTTATTTAGGTTTTTTTTTTTTTTTTTAATTTTGTTGTTTATGACGTCTTGTCAGTGCAGTCTAAATTTTTTTTCTCTTATTCAGGATCTGAATTCCCCACCTGAGGTTAGACCTCACGAGGAACTGAGTGTCAGCCAAGATGCATTTGCTTCCATTGAAAACCCCATCCAGGAGATAATTCATCCTTCCCTCTCCCAGACAGGCATTACCACAGAGCAGAGTGAGTTTAACAACAACATTATCTCATTTTTGTTTGAGACATTAACCCTCTGATTTGTGTTAATTGTCTCTGAATACAACACATGAACCACATATCACAAACGAAAATGAAGAAAAAGAAAATGTCACAGATTTTGAATGCTTGGGCTCTTTAGTGAACAACAGTGGAGACTTCTCAAAAGAAAGAAGACTTGCAGTAACAATGCAGAGATTAAACAGCATGAAGGACCAATGGCAAAGCACCTGTAAATTAGTTAAAGTAAAAATCTTGAGATCGTGCATTTTTCCTGTGGCAGCTTACGGTTGTGCGTCCTGGAATCTCACTTGATCATTGAAGAAAAATATTGTATTTTGGTCACATCAAACGTCGCGGTGGTTTGGAAAAGACGATGCTGGAGGGTGCAGATTGTGGAAGACGAGGCAGAGGCGGACCTCCGTGAAGATGGATACAAGACATTTAAGATGCATTGGCATTGAAAGCACATGGGGCTGGAGAGCTGGGGCTCTGTAAACGACTTGCTGACTGATGATGATCTCAGAATTATTTCAAAATATTCTTTTCTGGGGTCCCATTGGGAGGGGGAAAAATAGATCCACTGTCCCATGGCAAGCATGTCATAAGAGTCAACAAATTAGGGATGTTTCCTTCGAAGTCAGAGTGTGTTTACCTGAGATGCAAGGAACCAGTAGTCTGCATACAGATTAACCAGATCTGTAAAATGGATGTGCACACAGAATTCAAGTTCTGAAGCGTCAAGAAGTGGATAAACAATCAGAACTTTCTGCCGGAGTTTACAGCCGGTGAAGGCTGAGAAGAAGAATATTTCTAGATATTAACTCTCTGATTTGGGTTAACACCTCTGACGGTTATTTCTAGATAATAACTTTCTGATTTGTGTTAATTAGCTCAGTTATTTCTAGATATCAACTTTTTGATTTGTGTTAATTACCTCAGTCAGTTACTTATAGATATTAACTCTCTGATTTGTGTTTATTACCTCAGTCAGTTACTTCTACATGTTAACTTTGATTTGTATTAATTACCCTAGTCAGTTACTTCTAGATATTAACTCTCTGATTTGTGTTAATTACCTCTGTCAGTTATTTCTGGCAGCTCCTAACTCTCTGATTGCTGTCTCCTCCCCAGATGTGATAACAACAGGGACCAGACGGAGCGTCGGCGGCGTAAAGAAGATTAAAGTGAGACACGAGCTTCTAACCAAAGACGACTCCGGGGACCACGAGGATGAGGAGACCATTATGATAATTCAGGGCGACCCGGAGTCTGCATTCGCAAACCATCTTCTGAGTTCAGGGGTCAGTGACGTTCTTATTGTTCTTCACATTCACCGGCTGTAAACTCCGGCAGAAAGTTCCGATTGTTTGTCCACTTCTGGATTTTAGTCTTGTTCCAGAACTTAGGTTTTGCGGGCAGATCCGTTTTTACAGATCTCTCATATTTGTAAGCAGAATGTTGGTTGCTTGCCTCTCAGGCAGGTGCACTCTAACTTTGAAGGAAACCCTAATGAGTTGACTCTTAGGACATGTATGTTAGGTAGGCAGTAAGTCTATTCCCCAGAACCCGACCCAAGATCATTGCCAGTTGTATTGTGATTAATGATCTTTCTCTGCCTGGGCTTGGACCTTTGGCTGGCAACGATACGCATTTTCAAAATCTGGGCCCCTAAGTAAACTTAGTTGAATAGCCCTGGTATGTGGTGATGGGATATGGTGTTAGGATAAATATGAGATATGGTGTTAGGATAAATATGAGTGAGAGAATTGAAATAAGTATGAGGTGTGTTGTGATAAGTATGAGAAATAGAAGTATGAGATTTGTTGAAATAAATATGAGATACAATGTTGGGATTAGTAGGAGATGAGTTTGAATAAGTACGAGATAGGTTTGAGATATGTTAGGGATAAGTATGAGGTATGTTGAGATAAGTATAAATTTGAGATATGTTTGGATAGGTATGAGATATGTTGGGATAAATATGAGATACGTTTGAGATATGTTGGGATAAGTATGAGATGTGTTCCGATATGAGATGTGTTGGGATAAGTATGAGATGTGTTGCGATAAGTTATGAGATATCTTGTTTGGTTGGGATTTGGTGTTAGATCCAGCATTGGATACAGAATTAGGCACAGTATTTTTATAGTTTCAGACCCAGCACAGGATATGCTGTCAGACCCAGCATGGGATACGGTGTCAGGCCCAGCATAGGATATGGTGTCAGGCCCAGTATGGGATACGGTGTCAGGCCCAGCATGGGATATGGTGTCTGGCCCAGCATGGGATATGGTGTCAGGCCCAGCATGGGATATGGTGTCAGGCCCAGCATGGGATATGGTGTCAGGCCCAGCATGGGATATGGTGTCAGGCCCAGCATGGGATATGGTGTCAGGCCCAGCATGGGATATGGTGTCAGGCCCAGCATGGGATATGGGATTAGATCTAGCATGGGATACGGTGTCAGGGCCAACATGGGATTAGGTGTCAGGCCCAGCATGGGATATGGTGTCAGGCCCAGCATGGGATACAGTGTCAGGCCCAGCATGGGATACAGTGTCAGGCCCAGCATGGGAAATGGTGTCAGACCCAGCATGGGATATGGTGTCAGGCCCAGCATGGGATACGGTGTCAGGGCCAGCATGGGATACGGTGTCAGGCCCAGCATGGGATACGGTGTCCGGCCCAGCATGGGGTATGGTATTAGATCCAGCATGGGATATGGAACAAAGGCTAGAATGGAATGGGGTATTCCTGCAAGTTTTGGGTTCTTAACTGCCATTAGACTCCTGTCCAGTTCCCATAGGTCAGTATATTCTGGACTATAAACAACTGCCTCTGTTGGACTATAAACAACTGCCTCTGTTGGACTATAAACAGTTCTCTCCGTTAGGTTGTAGATATCTGTAAACAGTTGTCTAGGCTAGGCTATAAACATCCGTCTGTTGGACTATTAACAGTTCTCTCCGTTAGGTTGTAGATATCTGTAAACAGTTTTCTGGGCTAGGCTATAAACATCCGTCTGTTGGACTATAAACAGTTCTCTCGTTTAGGATATAAATATGTCTTGTGTTCCAATATAAACAGCTGCCTCTGTTGAGCTATAAATAGCTTTCTCTGTGTGACTATTATTAAGTCTCTGTTAGATTATAAACAGCTATCTCTGTGTGACTATAAATAGCAGTCTCTGTTGGGCTATAAACAGCCATCTCTGTGTGACTATATAGCAGTCTCTGTTGAACTATAAACACGTGTCTCTGTGTGGCTATAAACAACCATCTCTGTGTGACTATAAACAGCAGTCTCTGTTGGGCTATAAACAGTTGTTTGTGTATTTTATTGCAGGAATTAACTGTGTTGAACAGAACCGTTGACCCGAACCTATCCTGGGAAATCAGGTTTCGCCTCGAAGAGGAAGAGAAAAACATTTACAAAGCAAAAGCAGAAGAATATAAGGCACAGGTAGGGTTGTACGTCACAGTACATGTCTTCAGTTACATTTGTGTTGTTGTTAGTCCCAAGGCCGATGGATTGTTTGAGAACTATGCAGTTAGTCATGGGTCTGAGTTTTCTGAAAACTAACTACTGAAATATAAGTCTAAGAACTAAGGAACTACACGTGAGTCTAAGAACTAAGGAACTACACGTGAGTCTAATAACTAAGGAACTACACATAAGGGTGAGAAGTATGGAACTACTTGAGAGTCTGAGAACTAAGACTTTTCATTTGGTTTTATATCTTTTCATGAAAACTATGGAACTAAACATGAGACAGAACTAAAGAACTACACATGAGGCTGAGAACTGAGGGACTACACATGAGGCTGAGAACTAACGGACCACACATGAGACTGAGAACTAAGGGACCACACATGAGACTGAGAACCAAGGGACCACACATGAGACTGAGAACCAAGGGACCACACATGAGACTGAGAACCAAGGGACCACACGTGAGACTGAGAACCAAGGGACCACACATGAGACTGAGAACCAAGGGACCACACATGAGACTGAGAACCAAGGGACCACACATGAGACTGAGAACCAAGGGACCACACGTGAGACTGAGAACCAAGGGACCACACGTGAGACTGAGAACCAAGGGACCACACGTGAGACTGAGAACCAAGGGACCACACGTGAGACTGAGAACCAAGGGACCACACGTGAGACTGAGAACCAAGGGACCACACGTGAGACTGAGAACCAAGGGACCACACATGAGACTGAGAACTAAGGGACCACACATGAGTCTAAAAACTGAGAAACTACACAGGAGCCTAGTTGTCTCAGTAGGCATGATGCGAGTGCCATTATGCTTAGCTAGAGAATCACAGCTCTACTGATTTAGATTGTGTAAAAACTTTAGTACCTCAGGCCTTATTGTATCTGATATTACATGATCAGCCGCCTTTGTAAGATATCCTTTGTTTTAGAGTGAGATTTCTAGAAGAAAGACCCTGTGTAGAACTATCATCAGGGAAGGCCTGGCCCTGGGCTTATTAAACATCCAAGACCTAAAACAGGTGACAACAAACCACCAGACATAGAGAGCTATGACCCCTGCGCTGCCCTAGGCTCAAGAGGAAAGTAACCATATCAATCCTCTTTGACAGTATCTAATATAACTATCAGTCCTCTGTGACAATATCTAATGTAACCATATCAATCCTCTGTGACAATATCTAATGTAACCACATCAGTCCTCTGTGACAATATCTGATGTAACTATATCAATCCTCTGTGACAATATCTAATGTAACCATATCAATCCTCTGTGACAATATCTAATGTAACCATATCAGTCCTCTGTGACAATATCTAATGTAACCACATCAGTCCTCTGTGACAATATCTAATGTAACCATATCAATCCTCTGCTATCAATCCTCTGTGACAATATCTAATGTAACCATATCAATCCTCTGTGACAATATCTAATGTAACCACATCAGTCCTCTGTGACAATATCTGATGTAACTATATCAATCCTCTGTGACAATATCTAATGTAACCATATCAATCCTCTGTGACAATATCTAATGTAACCATATCAGTCCTCTGTGACAATATCTAATGTAACCACATCAGTCCTCTGTGACAATATCTAATGTAACCATATCAATCCTCTGTGACAATATCTAATGTAACCACATCAGTCCTCTGTGACAATATCTGATGTAACCATATCAATCCTCTGTGACAATATCTAATGTAACCATATCAATCCTCTGTGACAATATCTAATGTAACCACATCAGTCCTCTGTGACAATATCTGATGTAACTATATCAATCCTCTGTGACAATATCTGATGTAACCATATCAATCCTCTGTGACAATATCTGATGTAACCATATCAATCCTCTGCTATCAATCCTCTGTGACAATATCTAATGTAACCATATCAATCCTCTGTGACAATATCTAATGTAACCACATCAGTCCTCTGTGACAATATCTGATGTAACTATATCAATCCTCTGTGACAATATCTAATGTAACCATATCAATCCTCTGTGACAATATCTAATGTAACCATATCAGTCCTCTGTGACAATATCTAATGTAACCACATCAGTCCTCTGTGACAATATCTAATGTAACCATATCAATCCTCTGTGACAATATCTAATGTAACCACATCAGTCCTCTGTGACAATATCTGATGTAACTATATCAATCCTCTGTGACAATATCTGATGTAACCATATCAATCCTCTGTGACAATATCTGATGTAACCATATCAATCCTTTGTGACAGTATCTAATGTAACTATTAATCCTCTGTGACAATATCTAATGTAACCACATCAGTCCTCTGTGACAATATCTAATGTAACCATATCAATCCTCTGTGACAATATCTAATGTAACCATATCAATCCTCTGTGACAATATCTAATGTAACCATATCAATCCTCTGTGACAATATCTTATGTAACCACATCAATCCTTTATGACAACATCTGATGTAACCTGATCAGGAATATCTACTGTAGAGTTACAGTAAATGTTTGATAACAAATTGTTGACACCTGTGGATATTGTTCCCAAAGAGCATCATATTTCTTTGGTTTCAGGTAGAGCTTCTGCAGCAGCAAGTGGTTGACTTGGAAGCACAGTTGGCTCAGCAGAACCAGTTGAAGCTTCAGGAGCTGGCTGACATCTTAAACTCTGGAGATGTCAGCAAGCAAGGGCTGGGCCAGCAGCTGATCAAGTTCCTGGAGCAGTGTCAGCTGCAGACCCAAGCTTCTATCACAGTTCTCGAAGATGAGCCTGACAAACAACACGAACACTTAAAACATGAAGTCAGCATACTCCATGAGTTGGAGCATAACCCCAGTGCATTAGCGGATTCACTGAAAGCCGTGCATTCTCATTCACAACACTTGGATGCCGAGGGAAACACTGTTACTCATTTAAGCGAGATTCCTGATGGCTATCAGGTGGTTTGTACTACTTCTGAAGGGCATGTGGTGGTCGCTCATGCAGCAGACGCAGCAGTCACCTCCCCGTTGTCTGAAGGGGAGGGGATATCGTCTGCAGAGTGTATAGATGGTTGTAGTTCGGCAGCAGTTTCTGAAAGCAGCGAAGTGTTGTTTACCCATGTCATTGGTTCGCACATAAAACAGGAATTGCCAGATTTATCCGATGCTGGTGTTATGGCTCAGGTGGGTGGCAGAGAGTTGTCAGAAGTCACCGACGACCATGGCTGCTTACTGGAGGTCGTGGCAGCCGCAGACGGACTAGCATCATTGGGAACGGATATTGCTGTTGTCACCAGCGGGTCTGAATGTCATGAACACCAGCCAGAGTTTGTCGAAGGCGTAGACAAAGAGCGAGTGACTCTAATCACAGAAGAAAATAATTTAGAAGTAGGAGAACAAATCGGCACAGAGCACTCCATAGAAACAGAACCGCCAGCAAAAAGGCTCAAAATGACATGATAGTCAGTTAACAGTTAGTCACATTCAAGGCAGTTTTATTTTGTTGTTAGTTTGTTTTGCTTAAATGCAACTGATGCATTTCAAACAATTAACGTTTAAGAGAACAGTTCCTACAGTTTGTACTGACACAGGCATGAAGTGTCGGCACTTCGAGGACCAAGGGTTGCCTGTGTAGAAACGATATCATTTCTGAACACGGAATAATTTGGCAGCATCAGATAAGGTGGTAATGTAGCGGCTAGATGCTGGCCTGAAGATCTCGGATTTGTACCCTCACTAAACAGATTGTTAACCCTTTCACCCCGGGAGCCCTACAAAAAATGACCTTTTTGAGATTTATTTTTTAAAATTGATACAGAAAAAAAAAATCTTGTTTCTCTCCCCCCACCAAATGTGTAAAGATATACGAAGGTAGTAATTAATTAACACAGACAGGGTGGCCCTGGGGAGAAAACATACGCTTCAGGTGACTCGTGCCATGACCTCTATCTTACTGGAAAATTTGACCTAAGCTTGGATTTTGACTCGGAGAAAACCCTCTTAAGTGCTATTTTTAGTTATTGTACTCACATCCTGACCTCCTAAACGTTTGAGCAGGTGCAAAAACAGCCAATAGAATTAACTGTGTATCTCACAGACAGGTTACTGTTAGACAGGTCAGAAACTGGACATTTAGTGGTAACTGAACCTAACCAGAAGTTTTGTGGTTTTTCAGGTCAAACCGGATAAAATTGTGTTTGGCTTCCAGGTCAGCTGCTGCCAAAATCATTATCATGTTATGCCATTGTAAATCACATAGGGCTCACAGTTTATTTCTCAACTACATTATGTCCTCTTTTTTTTTCCAGCAGTTTTGTAGTAGACACTTGTGGTGCTTACCGGCACCTTTTATTAGACATCTTGTGGTGAGTAAAGTGAAAGGGCCTATACCGCGATTTCAACAAGCGTATTGGGCATATAGGGCTAGAACTATATTATGCAGACCGATCGGCACTTGGATGGGTGATGAGGTCAAGATCTGGTCTGTTGCCTTTACTTTCCAGGACTTTACCTGGTATCCACTCAAGGCTTGGTCAACCTGTGGGCCAAGGTCGTGTTTGGAGACAAGTTTGGCTCCGTCTCAAACACACAACCTTCCCATCTGCAGGTGAGGTAAGCGTCTAGCCACTACCATTTTGTTTTCCTAGAGGAGAAAACCCTGCCGGTGTCCATAGTCAGTATATTATGGTCATGGGTGAATTACGGCAGACCGGCAGACTAGAATTGTTTACTTCCTCTCCATGTCAACTCTGGCAACCACAGTGGCCAGAGTCATCTGCCTGCCAACATGAAGGTCGTGGGTTTGAATCTGTAATCAAGCTAGATTCCTTTTTTTCTAAATTGGTCCTGGGTCCCAGGTCAACCTAACCTCAAAATTGGTACCAGAAATGGTTTTGAAAAGCCAGAATAGCCCGGGAAATGATGACTGCAACACCCATCAAATAGTCTGTTGAAAAAAAAAGTGGGTCTGGCATCATATGCCAGTGGCATTAAAAAAGTTCTTTCTTTCCCAGTACCAACTTTAGCATTGGACGCACGCAGTCTATTTTTAAAACATTGACTGTTGCAGAGCGTTGAATTAGGGTTGCCTTACATCTGCCCATTTTGTGGATGCTCAGGTATGCTCTGAAATGAGGAGGTATCTCTTCAAAATGGACAGGATTATGGCAACCCTAACTGAATAATTGTGTAGAACTAGTCAGCCTACCTCATACTGTGACAGCCTAATGTGTAAGTACCGCTGCACAGTTTTTACCGTGGCATTACTGTTCTATAACCTCCCATAGCTGGTGTGGTGGTGGGGGCAAGCATCCATGTCTACAAAGTGAATAGATTTCATCTGCTCCCGAGCCTTATAGATAACTTAAATATCCAAGGCAGTGTGGTGTACACTTGACATCATACCACAGAAGCATGGTTCGAATCTCTTCTTATGCAAAAGACCCCCATTCCCCCCCCCCCCCACACGAGGTTTTTTCTTGTTCCCAGAGCAGCTTTCATACTGTCATCATCATCATCATCATTTCCACTTCTGCCCTTAAGCAATGTGGGGAGGAACAGTTTGTGATCCATCCATAGCTTGATGGGCAGCATTGGGCTATTGTCATTCCTTCAGTGTAGCAGTGTGGGGAGGAACAGTTTGCGATCCATAGCTTGATGGGCAGCATTGGGCTATTGTCATTCCTTCAGTGTACTAGCTCTTTAATGTCATCAGTCCATCTTCTCCTAGGATGGCCTCTTGCTTTCCTACTGTGTTTGCCCTTATAGAAGCATAGCCACACTGTGGTGCTGCAATATCTGCTCCTTTCATCCCAACACATCCGATTTCAGCAAAAACCCTAGTCTTGTGGTTTACAGCTAGGCTGCAGTGTCTGGGCAAAAAAAAACCCAGTCACCTTGTGCAGCAGGCTTATCTCTAGCGGTAGTGGGTACACCCTAGAACCCACACAGGATTTTTGTAAACAGTTGATTGCATTGATAATGTTGGTGCTGTTTTGATTCTTTTCTGTTTAGCGACCAGATAACACGAGGTTTAGGGGGGAGAGGGGGTGGGTCAGGTTTAGTGTTAAATTAATGGTGAGCTACTACTAAATCATGTAATGTGGTTGCTAAACAGAAAAGAACCCCTGTTTCCAGTTTGGTCTGGTTACCAGTTGTGTTTAATTTTATCAGCAGTTTCATATTTTTTTTTGTGTGTGGGACATTTGTGATGCTTCTGGTACAATTGCGTTGGTTTGTTTTCATGTACAATTATTGTTGGTTGTTTGAAACAATCACTGTATGAGGTGAGTTGAAAGGTTATTTCAGTTACATCCTGAAATTAAAGGAGACTGACAAAAATAAAAAAAAAGCGTTCTATTTTTTCCACCTTTACTACGTGGCACATAATGTCACATCTTGGTTTTTTGTTACACAAAAAATGGTCACAGTGTGGCTTCTGCTTTTGGAGTGTGAAATTGTGGACCCAGTGGGAGGGGGGGGGGGGGGGGGGGGGGGATTGGCAAAAAAATTAGTGTTAGCAACAACAAAAAAAGCAGATGACATCATTAAAAAAAAGTGTTTAAAGTATGTTTATGGGGGGGAACAAACCACTGTCATGGAAGGCAAAATTCTATTAACCACAAATCCAGCCTTTCAACCTAAAAAATAAAAGATACTCGGAAATTTTGTGCTTGCTTATACAATTACATTTTTAAAAATAAAAATAACTGCTAAGTTGTCACAAGTGGCGAAGAACTCCATGGCCACCTACAGATGTGTTTGGCCAGACTTCAAATCCCAGTTTCTCCATTTCTTGTTTCATATCATAAACTTGCGTATCTTGTGTGTCTGAAAAATAAAAAGTTAATGTCTTTGAGAATTACTGGCACCATGACGGCTAATCGACTGCAACAGAAGAGGCTGGGACTTATAAAGATGATGCCTGATGACAAAGGGACTTTGTACGCAAAAGAATTTAATGGGAGTAGATCACAAGGGAATTAAATGGTATGAGAGGATCACCTTTGGGAGAAAACTAATTAAGTTCCAGCGGACCAAACAGGTGAAGAAAAGATGATGGCGTTGGATAGGACACACGTTGAGAAAACCTGAGAATAATATGACTAGAATGTCTTTTCACTGGAACCCACAGGTGCATAGAAATGTGGGAAGAAAAAAAAACACGGGGAAGGGAGCTAGAGAGTGAAGTTAAAAAAAGATGGAGAGAGCTGCGTGCAATAGTGAAGGATAGAACGACTTGGTGTGAGTTGGTTGAGGGCCCATGCCCCATTGGGGTTTAGAAAGGCATAAGAACAAAACGATCGCGCAGACCAAGAAGGTAATGGTGCGGTAATATACAGCTAGTCATACAAACACTTGGAGTCTCCCACTGAATTGAGAAAGTCAGTTACAGAGACGAGATAAATGGAGGTAGGTGATATCTGCAGCAATAAGCCTCAATGGTTGAAAATGTGGTTGAAGTTTAGAATGTTGAAGAAGAAGAAGTACGTCTATTTAAGAACATAAATTATCACTAGAAAGCTCAGAAGAGGGTAATGGAAAAGACATGCACAAATCCAATTTAACATTTCAACCAAAGTCTTTATCAACAGAGTCACACCAACTGTGACTAGAACGCTCAACAGACAGACAAGACAACAGAGCTTTTAGACAACCATGGTAAATATGAAACTAAGAAATATGTAATAAGAAAAATATATGGACATGAAGGGCTATATTAGGAAACAAAATAAGAACGTGCTTTTTAAAACAAAATGTAGAGAAATATAAATGTCACTCTAACCACTATCTGTGTATTCACCACTTTGATCGGTTGTGAGTTTTGAGGATTTAGGACCGCATGGCTAATGTTGCCATAGACTGCAGGTTGGGATGTTTTTGTGTGTGCCCCTGACAGAGAAACTCACTTTAATAAGGTCAAAACCAGGTCTCCAGCAATAGATGTTCACCCTTTTGCTCAGCTTGAGTAGAACAGCAGCATTCTAAAACTCATTTTTTACTATCACTACACTATTCTTCTTCTTCATTCACTTGTAAACGGCCGGTTGGTAGGCTGTCGTGTGGTTTACTGCCAATATCTGCGCCTTCTGGCACAACACAAATCCGATTTTCGTAAACTCCTAATTAGGTGAGTAGCCTTTTCTGACAATTTTGTTAGGAGGCAGTGGGTCAGGTCGTCCCCCCCCCCCCCCCCCCCCCCCCCCCCCCCCCCCCCCCCCCCCCCCCCCCCCCCCCCCCCCCCCCCCCCATCCATGAGACCTGGAACTTACACTAGGATATCGTTAACACACAAGAATAACATACTTCTACTTTCTATAACACCCACCTGGTGGAATCAGAACAAACGCACAGCCCCCTCCTCCAGCTCCAGTCAGTTTGGAATGGAACCCATACTTCCTGGCCACTGCAACAACGTGGTCCAGTGACTGGTGCCCTACCCCCATCATGTTCAGTATCTGGTGGTTCAAATCCACCAGGTCCTGATAATGTAAACAGCAGAGTTATTAATAAACAGCTTTATTCAGCTAACGCTAACTAGTTACTGATAAACAGCTTTATTAAGTTTACCAGAGTTATTAATAAACAGCTTTATTAAGTTAATCAGTTATTAATAAACAGCTTTATTAAGTTAATCAGTTAATAATAAACAGCTTTATTAAGTTAATCAGTTATTAATAAACAGCTTTATTAAGTTAATCAGTTATTAATAAACAGCTTTATAAGTTAACCAGAGTTATTAAAAAAATGGGATAAATCTGTCTGGGCAACCACTAGTATCAACAATTATAAGACAGAGAAGATGGAGCTGTACTAGTCAGTCTGAGAAGAGACTTGGACATAAATCAAACTACTACTGGAATTGGAACTACTCACTGGCTGATGAAGATGAGAACGGGTCACCTATGGGAATGTCCCGAGTGCTGTGATGTCAGCACTCAATTGAGAACAGACAATTACCAAAGACACTGAACAGAGAACAGACAGACAGACATACAATCTACCAAAGACAACTGAGAAGAGACAGACAGACAATCACCAAAGATACTTAAGTGAGAAGAGACAGACAATCACCAAAGACACTCAAGTAAGAAGAGACAGACAGACAATCACCAAAGACACTCAAGTGAGAAGACTCAATCACCAAAGACACTCAAGTAAGAAGAGACAGACAGACAGTCACCAAAGACACGCAAGTGAAAAGAATTTGAATTCTACTGAAAACATAATTTTTGTTTGATAGAAATGGTGGCATAAACACCATTTATTACATTAGCTATTATATTTCTATCATTATTTAGTTTCTAAGTAATTCCACCATAATCCATAGCTTAATTATTCAATCCATAATTATCTGTGGCTATCTTAATCAATCCATCATTATCCGGTTATCTTATTCAAGCCACTGTCATCCACAGCTATCCTTTTCAATCCCAGCTATACTCAATCCCCCTATCTTTTTCAATATCCTGCGATCTTATTCAATTCCTCTCTTATCCACAGCTATCTTATTCATTTCCCTGCTACCTTATTTAATCCCCTTCTATTGCAGCTATCTTATTTAATCCCCTGCTATTCCAGATATCTTATTCAATCCCCTCCTTTCCACGGTTATATTATTCAATCCCCTCCTAACTAAGCTATCTTATTCCATTCCTTGCTATCTTTCTCAACTCCCTCCTATACCAGCTATATTATTCAATTCAGTTCAATTATTTATTCAGTTCCCTGCTATCGTATTCAATCCCCTCTTTCCACAGTTATCTTATTCAATCCCCTAATATCCTGTTAATCCCCTCCTACCCCAGCTACATTATTTAATCCACTGCTATCTTATTGAATTCCCTCCTAACCATAGCTATCTTATTCAGTTCATCGACATCTGACTCATTCATCAATCCATGAATATTAACATCTGCCTTATTTAGTCCACTATTATCCACAGCTATTTTATTCAATCCATAGTTATCCAGAGACTAATTTACCTCCCACTATCTCAAGTCTTCTTCTTCTTCCACCTTTTACCCCATCAAAGTATCGGGGGGACTATCTCAAGTAACCTACCATTTTCTAACTTACCCCCAATGTCTGGAAATGATCAGGTCTTGCATCATCACACAGTGCCTTGTAAACACTTTCAGCCTTTTCTGTGATAGCCTCCACCGCCTCAAAAACTGGATCAAATATTTCCTGATACTTTTTAGAGAACAATGATTTACAATTACTGAAGAATCAAGACAACTCACTGAATTAATGAACGGCTCTTTGCTAATGACTACAGTCTAATACATAATGATGGAGATATACTGTTCTTTACAGAATCAATTCTGACTTCTTCCTGTGTGAGTTCCAGGCCCCCTTTTGTGGGGAATCAAAGAACAGACCCACCCTGACAAGCATGTTGTACAAGGCAATTAATTAGGAGAGTTCCCTTGAAAGTCGTAGTGCGTCTACCTGAGAGACGTGGAACCAACAGTCTGCAAACAGATAAGCAAGGTCTGTAAAACGGATGTGCACACAAAACTCCAGTTCTAGAAGAAAACCAAAGTCAAGTGGACAAACAAGCAGAACCTTCCATCAGAGTTTACAGCTGGGGAACGCAAAGAAGACTCATGGCAATCCTCTAAAAGCATGTCCTAAAAGCAACTAATTAGGGGGTGTTTCCCTTAAAGTCAGAGTGCATCTGCCTGAGAGGCGAGGAACCAACAGTCTGCATACAGAGAAGCCGGATCTGTTAAATAGATGTGCATGCAAAACTAAAAGTTCTGGAACAAGGCCAAAGTCCAGAAGTGGACGAACAACCAGAATGTTCTGGAATGTTGTGCAGGAGTTGGCAGCCTGAAACGCTATGAAGAAGATCAGCATTCAGTTCGTAAACTAGAAGCAAAGGGGTTATTCGTTTTTGGAAAAAGGATGCAGTAGTGCTAAGTACATAACTGTAGGAAAGTTGCAGGAGAGGCAGAGGGAGACGGAGAGAAAATTTGCTGGACAGTTTGACATCATGGTATGGAGGATCACCTGTGTCATTAGTTCTCTTTATGCCTAGTGGCACATGAGGCTTCAGAGAGGACTTTCCATGCTTTCCTGTCCTGTGCAATCTTCAGTGCAGTTTTCCATGTCAGAGATGCCGCACTCAGGTCACTTTCCGTCTTTCGTCTCCATGTTGTTTTTGGGCGCCCCTGTTTTCTCTTTCCCTCTGGTGTCCATGTGAGAGCTGTTTTGGCAGGTATATCAGAAGTCATTCTCATAACATGGCCAAGCCATTTCCATCTTCTCTTGGTAATCATACTGTCTAAAGTTTCTTGGTTTGTGGCTTGAAGTAGTTTAGTGTTTGAAATTGTATCTGGCCAGAAAATTTTGATAATTCTACGTAGACATGTGTGGTGGAAGGTGGACAGCTTGTGTGCATCCTTTTTGGTCATTCTCCAGCATTCCGCTCCATAAAGAAGTACTGGCAAAATGATGCTCTTGTAGAGTCGGAGTTTCTGTTCCCCTGTGTCAGAGTTGACTGAAAGTACATGAGACAGAAGGTTGTGGATAGGCATGACTATCAACGCCAAATGGCATGGACTTTAAAGAAAAAGTGCTGACATAAATAATGCCTTTAAAAAGGTACCGGTACCTATCATTAAAAAAAAAAATTCCTGGGTAGAAGAAAGAAAAGTTCCCATTTCTATGCTGGCTGACTGACCGACTGACTGATGTTCAACTCCATCAGGACCGCATGACGAGCGAGAAATACCCAGTGACGGATCACCAGGGTAAAGCCCCAGAAACCCCATTAGTAGAAGAGTAGTAGATTTTTACCTCACCGGGACATCAAACAAGCGATAAACACCTGATGACACAAAGTGCCACCATGTGGATGAGGATCACTGTGGAGAAGTCCCAGAAACCGCGTTCAGCCATTAGACCACATTTATGGCCGGGCTATATTGGAATGCTGCTACTCATATTTTTTACAGAAAAACCGACATTCAGTGGATGATGTCAATTTAAAGCTGGCCACCTTTACCACCCTGGTAATTTCCTAGCACCCAACTAGATAATGCTACCTTGCTATATCACTTTCCCCCCCCCCCCCCCCAATTATATTGCATTTATTCCCCCTCAAATTACTTTGCAGCTGTTTCCCTTAAACATATTAATCTTGCATTCATTCAACATCCAAACCTATTACTTTGCAGATATTTCCCATCATACAAATTATTCCTGCATTGATTCCCCCTTGAAACATGTTATTTTGCATTATTGCCCTTTAAACACATTACCATTGTTGCATTTATTTCCCCCTGAGCACACTACCCTGCGATCATTCACCCTCACCACATTACCCTACTGTTGCTTCCCCATTAATTACCTTGTTATGTTTCTCCCTGACGCCAGCCACCAACACCATCGTACTCCTGGGCACCTTGGTGTTGACAAGCATCACTGACAGCGTCGGCATTCTCAACACACAACAGAAATTGAGTTGAGAATACATACCATGTTTACAACAGGCGACTTTTTAGTGTAGATGTTATGTTTAATGTGGATCTGACGTTTAGTGTCGATGTGATGTTGAGTATTGGTGTGATGTCATGTTCAGTGTAGATGTCACATTCAGAAACAATGTTATGTTTAGTGAAGATGTCATGTTTAGTATGAGTGTAATGTTTAGTGTGGAAAATGAGTAGGAATGTTGTTCTGTGTACATGTCACATTAAGTGTATATGTCATGTTCAGTTTAGATGTCACATATTTAGTGTGAATGTCACATTTAATGCGTATGTCACATTTAGAAACATTATATTTAGTAAAGATTTCATGTTTAGTGTGGATGTTATGCTCTGTGTATATGTCACATTCAGAAATATTTAGTGTGGATGACATTTAGTGGGGATGTCATGTTTAGTGTGGATGTATCATTTAAAAACAATGTTAAATTTAGTGTGGATGTCATGTTTGGTGTAGATTTCACATTTAGAAATATTGTCAAATTTAGTGTAAATATCATGTTTAGTGCAGATGTCATGTTTAGTGTAGATGTCACATTTAGAAATAATGTCCAATTTAGTATAATGTCCAATTTAGTATGATGTCATGTTTACTGTGAATGTATGTTTGCTTGCTTGGTGTACCCCACCAGGACAGCATACAAGCGATTAACACCCCGTGACACAAAGTGCCACCATGCGGATGAGGATCACCTGTGGAGAGGTCCCAGAAACCTCTTTCAGTCACAATTGTGGCCCAGCTATATCCAGGGCCCCCGACAAAAGCCAGGGTGGGGTTTCAAATAAGGAAAAATTGCATCACACAAGTGGACGACTTGAAATAATGATGTCATGTTTCACTGTATACGTCAAAATAAGAAACAATGTCATATTTAGTGTAGATGTGACATTAAGAAAAAAATGTCACATTTAGTAATGGATGTCATGTTTAGTGTCACAATCACCTGCCAAGCAACTAACCAACCAACTATACAGCCAATTAAAGAACTAGAGAACCCAGCAACCAGCCTTCAACCAACCAGGCAACCAGTAAAGCAACACTATTTCAGAGCGTCCATTTAGACGTGCATCAAAGCACACTGCTTCGCCCAGCTCTGAGGTGTGTTGTAGGCAGTAGTCCCCTTGAACATGAACTGGTGTGGACATGTTTGGCCAATTTCTGGCCTGTTTGAAATGCAGTTTTTTTTTTTTAAAATACTGTCTGTCCGTCCAACTATCAACATTTAAAAAAAAAACAGATAATGAGAAGCATAATCAGTGCCAGCTGGCAAGGTACATGATAATGGTGAGGCTTAACTCTTTCTGTTGTGCTTATAGATTTACATTTTGTATGTTGTCTAGAGTGTTGTAGCGACATCCTGCATGATCCTGAACATCAAGGAGAACTGGCTCATAAACAGCATCCTGTCTTGAAAGCTGGGGTATACTGGCCATGTCAAGCGCTATGGTGGTCTAGAGACAGAGACAGGGGGGGGGGGGGGGGGGGGGGAATGGAGGGTACAGTTTCCTCTTTTTTTTCTTCTTTCAATCTTTCCAACTGCCACAGCATCTTCTAGTTTTACTTTCCTTATAATTATCATGTTACATGATAACCTGAACCCAGAAATACTTACTTGTCAATAAGAGTTATCTTTCCTTTCTGAAATCTCAATGCGCCACCTGGAAATATTTGCAAATGTGAACAACGTTATCTTCACTCAGTCATATGTTACATCCAACTCTATGCACATCATGATAACCCAATTTTAGCTTGAGAATGGAGGTGGAGGCAGTCACTGCAGCTTTTTGCTTGTTTGAGAAAAAGCTGTACATATATAGCAATTGTAACTGACTCACAGAACATGTTGTGAAAGGGGGAGACAGGTATGCTCTGTGAAGAGTGGCAAACCTCGCTACATAGGTCCTGTGTTGTAGGGCCTTCAGATGTTTTCTCCAGGTATGACGGTGTGTTGGGAAATGAACAGATAGACAGAGTGGCTGGGTCTGCATGACTTGGTGGTGAAACGATGCATGACACGCTAGATGTTGAACGGGTCTTTTGGGAGCCAGTGAACAGAAAAAAGGTTGAACAGAGGTTTCTTTGACGTTTTTAACAAACCGATCAAAATCACGGCACATGGGTAGTAACCCATAAGTGCTCAGTTCTTCTTCTAACTCAAGTCTGAGTCTGAAGAAGCTCAGCACAGTGCACAGGCTCTGTAGCACTGGCGAGGATCCTGAAATACTTTGGGTAGATTTTTAACTCTAAATTTTGCCCGGGCAGCACCGCTAGGCTACTCTTTTCAATTTTTAACCGCCAAGGGATTTTTTACGAGCACAACAAAGCACACGGGCGTCTGATCTCACTACCCAGAGACAAGCAGGAATTACTAGAAGTCTAAGTCCACATGAAAAAATCCCAGCCCTTACCAGGGACTGAACCCGGCACCCCTAGCACTCGAGGCGAACATCATGTCTTAAGACCACACAGCCCCCTTTATGCTCTGTGAAGAGTGGCAAATATAGCTTCAGAGGTTCTGTGTAGTAGGGTCCTTCGGAGATTTCTCCAGGTGCGTTTGGAAATGAACAGGCAGACGGAATGGCTGGTTCTGCATGACTTGGTGGTGAACTGATGCATGACTTGGTGGTGAACTGATGCACCACTTGGTGGTGAACTGATGCATGACTTGGTGGTGAACTGATGCACCACTTGGTGGTGAACTGATGCACCACTTGGTGGTGAACTGATGCACCACTTGGTGGTGAACTGATGCACCACTTGGTGGTGAACTGATGCACCACTTGGTGGTGAACTGATGCACCACTTGGTGGTGAACTGATGCACCACTTGGTGGTGAACTGATGCATGACTTGGTGGTGAACTGATGCACCACTTGGTGGTGAACTGATGCACCACTTGGTGGTGAACTGATGCACCACTTGGTGGTGAACTGATGCACCACTTGGTGGTGAACTGATGCATGACTTGGTGGTGAACTGATGCACCACTTGGTGGTGAACTGATGCACCACTTGGTGGTGAACTGATGCATGACTTGGCGGTGAACTGATGCATGACTTGGTGGTGAACTGATGTATGACTTGGTGGTGAACTGATGCATAACTTGGCGGTGAACTGATGCATGACTTGGTGGTGAACTGATGCATGACTTGGTGGTGAACTGATGCATGACTTGGTGGTGAACTGATGCATGACTTGGTGGTGAACTGATGCATGACTTGGCGGTGAACTGATGCATGACTTGGCGGTGAACTGATGCATGACTTGGCGGTGAACTGATGCATGACTTGGTGGTGAACTGATGCATGACTTGGTGGTGAACTGATGCATGACTTGGTGGTGAACTGATGCATGACTTGGTGGTGAACTGATGCATGACTTGGCGGTGAACTGATGCATGACTTGGCGGTGAACTGATGCATGACTTGGCGGTGAACTGATGCATGACTTGGCGGTGAACTGATGCATGACTTGGCGGTGAACTGATGCATGACTTGGCGGTGAACTGATGCATGACTTGGCGGTGAACTGATGCATGACTTGGCGGTGAACTGATGCATGACACGCTAGATGTTGAAGGGGTCCTTTGGGAGCGAGTGAACAGTTTAGAGACACAAACAGATCATCACGGTCTGAAGAGAATGGTGCAATGAGGGGTGCAATGAGGGGTGACCAGGGGATCTGGCCAACTCTCATTCAACTGCTGCTGATGTTTATACTATGCAAACTTTTAGAACGACACAGTTCTTGATAACTGAAAACACAACTGATTTACAACAACTGCTGGATATTGTGGGGATGGAGAGTGCTCATAAAGGACTTTCTCTGAATATTGAGAAAATGGAAGAAATGGTTATGTCAAAAAAGAAGATAACGCCACAATGTGATATCTCAATTGAAGGAAAAAGACTTGACCAAGTCAACAAACTCAATTATCTGGGAGTAGTCATATCATCAGATGGAAAATGTGTGCCAGAGATTAAAAGCAGAATTGGCCAAGCGAAGGCAGCATTTCAGAAAATTATAAATATCTTATACAGTAGGTCACTCTCATTAAATGTCAGAAAGAGGGTGCTAAAATATTATATACAACCTGTTCTGCTGTATGGCAGCGAATCTTAGAATATCAGTGAACAAATTAGGAAGAATTTGGAAGCAACAGAGATGTGGTTTCTGAGACGAATGTTACGAATATCTTGGACAGCCAGAGTAACTAACAACGATTACTTGAAAGAAGTTAATTAAATTATATCTCTTTATACAGCAATAAGAAGGAGACAAACACTGTTCTTTGGCCACGTAATGAGAAGGGAGACATTGGAGAACATCGTGACAACTGGAAACATCAGTGAAAAGAGGTGTACAGGCAGACCAAGAGAGATGATGCTGGATGGGCTAAAACAATGGCATGGAGGGATATCATCAAGGGAGCTGTTCCACACAACCGGGGATCGTGATCTGTGGCAGCAAGCGAAGAGTTCTTATTCCGATGGTACCAGTAACTGTCTGATTGGTCTTCTTTCTTCCAGTCGACAACTCCAAATGTTTGTAGGTCTGAATGTATACTATCTCTTCACCATCTCCATGGTCCGCATCGTGGTGTACTCCCATTAAATTCTTTTGTGTAAGCCAGTGTTTTCTCAAACTTTTCTTAGCCGCAGCGCCTTTTTTTCAATTAAAATTTTTCCACTGAGCCCTAACCTAAGTAAAATTATGACTATTCGTATGTAAGAGATCAAAACAAATAAAATCGTTATCTTTGAATATTTCACGGCACCCCTGTGAAATGATTGTGGCTCACCAGGGCACTGCGGTGCACAGTTTGGGAATCACGGGTATAGGCAATTTTTGTCTCTGTTTTCTTCTATTCTTTCTATATGATGCTTAACTGTCACAGTTTATTATTTCCCAAACAACTAGACAAACATTTAAAGTTACCATGTGTGCTGACTGAATTGTCTATCTTCTCTTAAACAACTAGACAAACATTTAAAGTTACTGCAAGTGCTGACTGAATTGTCTATCTTCTCTTAAACAACTAAACAAACATTTAAAGTTACTGCAAGTGCTGACTGAATTGTCTATCTTCTCTTAAACAACTAGACAAACATTTAGAGTTACTGTATGTGCTGACTGAATTGTCTATCTTCTCTTAAACAACTAGACAAACATTTAGAGTTACTGTATGTGCTGACTGAGTTGTCTATCTTCTCTAAAACGAATAGACAAACATTTAGAGTTACCGTATATGCTGACTGAGTTGTCTATCTTCTCTTAAACGACTAGACAAACATTTAGAGTTACTGTATGTGCTGACTGAATTGTCTATATTCTCTTAAACGAATAGACAAACATTTAGAGTTACCGTATATGCTGACTGAGTTGTCTATCTTCTCTTAAACAACTAGACAAACATTTAGAGTTACTGTATGTGCTGACTGAATTTTCTATCTTCTCTTAAACAACTAGATAAACATTTAGAGTTACCGTATGTGCTGACTGAGTTGTCTATCTTCTCTTAAACAACTAGACAAACATTTAAAGTTACTGTATGTGCTGACTGAGTTGTCTATCTTCTCTTAAACAACTAGACAAACATTTAAAGTTACTGCAAGTGCTGACTGAATTGTCTATCTTCTCTTAAACGACTAGACAAACATTTAGAGTTACTGTATGTGCTGACTGAATTGTCTATATTCTCTTAAACGAATAGACAAACATTTAGAGTTACCGTATATGCTGACTGAGTTGTCTATCTTCTCTTAAACAACTAGACAAACATTTAGAGTTACTGTATGTGCTGACTGAATTTTCTATCTTCTCTTAAACAACTAGATAAACATTTAGAGTTACCGTATGTGCTGACTGAGTTGTCTATCTTCTCTTAAACAACTAGACAAACATTTAAAGTTACTGTATGTGCTGACTGAGTTGTCTATCTTCTCTTAAACAACTAGACAAACATTTAAAGTTACTGCAAGTGCTGACTGAATTGTCTATCTTCTCTTAAACAACTAGACAAACATTTAGAGTTACTGTATGTGCTGACTGAGTTGTCTATCTTCTCTTAAACAACTAGACAAACATTTAAAGTTACCGTATGTGCTGACTGAGTTGTCTATCTTCTCTTAAACAACTAGACAAACATTTAAAGTTACTGCAAGTGCTGACTGAATTGTCTATCTTCTCTTAAACAACTAGACAAACATTTAGAGTTACTGTATGTGCTGACTGAGTTGTCTATCTTCTCTTAAACAACTAGACAAACATTTAGAGTTACCGTTTGTGCTGACTGAGTTGTCTATCCCTGATGGCCGCCCATGAATCAGCTTCTCGCCAACAAAGGCCCAACTGTTTATAAGATTCTTGTTTGTGGAATTCCACGTGGCTGTACCGTCCTCTAGCTTCTCACTCTGGATGTAGCCAGCAAGCTGGACATTTGATCAACAGGCATAATGATAAAACAAAGCATAGTTGTATATGTTAAAGGAGTGTTAAACTCGTTCATGCCTCACTGCACGGGTTGAACATAATCGTGTCAGTACTGACCAATGAATAAAAGAGCTTCGTGTTTATCGTCCCATGATGCACAGGTACTATTTCTAATGTTATATATTATCTCCAGATCATGCCGGTGTTTTGGTAAATAAGCAGGCAGATAGACTGGCCGGTTCTGCACCACTTGGTGGTGAACTGATGTATGACAAGCTAAATGTGAGGGCGCTTTGGGAGCGAGTGAACAGTGCCGAGGCACAAATAGAACGGTAAGGTCTGGGGAGTTACCAGGGGATCTGGTTGATGCTAACCACTCAAGAGAAGGGCAAGACCCAATCAGACAGTTACTGGTGCTCTGGAATTGGAACTCTTCACTTGCTGTTGAAGATGGGGATGGAGCTCTTATGGGGGTGTGCCGAGTGCTGTAATGTTAATACTTAATTCAACATCCTAATCTTTTAAGGTTGATACAAAATCCGCCCAAAGAAGCTTAAAGAGCTGTGCTTCAGTTTTTTTTTTTATTGAAGGATGCCAACCAGTGGACATTCATCAAAGAGTGCAGGCACCGTATGGAAACAAATGTTTGTCGAAAACAACAGTGACAGACCGGGCAAGAATGTTTCAGAATGGGCATGAGTTCACGAAAGATCTTTTGCAGCCAGGTTAAGCGGAACAGCAAAAAAATCCACAAAATTAATGCAGCAGTATAATATTATATAACAAACATGTGCAACAGATGTCTTCTTAGAAGTCGTGATTGAATTTAGATGTAGACAATTCTTAAGAGAACCAAGAGATAAAATGGTTTGGCCATCTGCCAAGAATGCCCTGGTAACAAAAGTCACAGACAGCCATGTCAATCGTAAGCACAGAGTGAACAGAAGACAATATATTTCTATAGGCAACTGGAGGAATAGAAGAAAAAGAGCATTCGAAGGTCATGGGTTCAGAACCTTTTAAAGTGACCTTGACTCCCAGCCTTAAATGGGTGCCAGGTTAAGTCCTGGAAAGCAAGGGTGGCTGGCATGATGTCGATCTACCACATCACCCACCGAGTGCTGACTGGTCTATAGGTCTAGCCCTATGTGCCCAGTAATTCTGAAGGCGTAGGATTAACATCTCAAGGAAGACGATCACACAGAAGCAAATCCCAGAAACCCTGTCCAACCGGATACAACAGGTTGTGATGCACTTACACACCCCAGTGAATAATCAATATTTAGACGCTGAGCCATGAAGACAACACAAACATCAAAAAGTTATCACTAAATATTTGTGTTTATATTTTTAAAAAAAAACAACAACCACCAAAGTTTAAAAAAAAAAAGTCAAGGACCCTTTTCCAGGGCTTCAGGTGTATTGGGTATATAGGGCTAGACCTAAACGTCACTTGGTGGGTAATGTGGTCAGCATCACGTCAGCTGCCTTTACTTCCCAGGACTTCACCTTGTACCCACTCAAGGCTGGGTGGACCTGGGAGCCAAGATCATTTTTCTAAAAAGTCCAGCCTTTGTCAGGACTAAACCTTCCGATCCACAGGCGAGCGTCTAGTCGCTAGACCATGGCGGCTTCCCACAACCACCAAAGAAAAACATTTTTAAAAAAAATAAACAATAAGACAACAAACCTGCAGAAGTGCAGCAGACATGGTTACAGAAAAGGCTGCCGATGATCCAAGCCCAGCACCAACTGGCAAGTCAGACTTCATATGCACAGATATAGCTGGCAAGTCACTGGGGAAGTGAGATTAAAACAATGAATTTGCTTCGTAATAAGATAACTGTACAAGTGTTTATTACAACATAACAAAAGAGTTGAGTTGAGTTGAGTCAAGAATTTACATCACAGCACACGGGGCATTCCCGTGTGTGCTCTGTCCTCATCTTCAGCAGCCAGCGCAGAGTTCCAATACTGATGGTACCAGTCACAATCTGGTTATACAGGGTTCATAGCCAAATTTACCAACCAATTTCAAGGCTTTTCAAGGTCTCTTTAGTTTTTTTCAAGGTCGTCACGGGGGTAATACTTAACATTCTTAGTGCACTCATGGTGTGCTATTTATACATATACAAATGCATGCATGAACATAACAGGAATATATTTAACATAAACACAAAAATAACGTTGAAAACTCACCACAATAATGTACGCTTGCTAATATTTCATATGTATTCTTGCCTTCATAGACACATGAGAGAAATGAAAGTTGAACTACACAAATAAATATAACCTCACATTAAATCATGAGCTGACTCACTTGAAATAAAATATTTACACATAGTCCATAATATACTTAATCACTGAATATACAATATTTACACACACCATCCATTGCTTTTAACTACTCCTGTCTCTGGATCTCTAACTGTTTTTCGACAATCTGTTTGTCAACAATTTTAATTAAATCTTCCTTGTCTCTAACTGTCTTCCGTAAACTGTTTGAAACAGAAATAAGGGAGATGTTGCGCTGTTGTTCAGCCTGCAAAGCATTTTCATCAGCAGCATCAGTGATGGTTTTAACATCCTTTTCTAAAGCAAGTTTCCTTCTTTTTAGGGTCTGCAGTTCACTTTCAAATAATTTTCGTTTACTGCTTTTTTTGTGTTGTTCAGTCTTCTCCTTCTGACTGTCTAAATACAACATATATCTACTGTGGGCACTGCTAGCACTGGTTAACATCTTTGGTGTTATCTCAATGTTGTCTACCCCACCCTGATTTCTTATATGATCAACTATTACTCTTCGTGATATTAGAGTTCTTTCAGCCATGTTATATTCTTCCATTTCTTTATTTACCGAAAAACCCCTTTCAACAGTTGCTTGTCCATTGGACAACATTAATAACATTTGAACAACACTCCAAACATTTTGAAACTCATTTCTGCCTGATAACAGGTCATGGTAAAATGAATCAAGTCTGTCTGTTTCCCTTGAAAAAGCAGACAGTGATCCATTGACTGCCGACTGCTCAATAAATGTAACAAATTCAGAAATAACAGCGTCACATTCAGTTGCATTAAATTTCCTTGATTTCACCAAGGTTTGTAAAATTCTTTTCAGCTTCTTTGCTGCATTGGCTTTGTCTTGAATAATTATGCTTGGATCAAGACAGGCCAAATCTTTCACTAATAAATACTGCAGTGGAGATTTGGCCAAAAATTTCTCCATAAATGCTACCATTATTAATTTACAATCATTCTTGAAATTCAGAATTTGAAGATCAGTTACTTTTCTCTCTCTCTTCAAATCCTTAATTACTGAATCTGCCACAAAACCAATATCTACTGCAT
>CAJHNH020001396.1:162152-172981 GCA_905116865.2 Candidula unifasciata | reverse complement strand
TCTCTCTCTTGCGATAGTCCATTACGCATGACTGTTTAGTCGAAGATCTTGGGTTAGAATACGCATTGATGCAGATTTGTATCAATCTTCATTTTCTTCGTTGCATTCTACGGCTTTAAAATCAAGTGAAACGTTCTGGGTATTCGTTCACTACTGGAATTTTAATCTTGTTCCAGAAAGCGGGTGTTACGTGCACGTCCGCTTAACAAATCTGATTTAATTGTTTGGTTTCCTGACTTTCAGGCCGAGGTACCCCGACTTCAAAGGTAGTCCACAATTAGTTATTATGCGTTATTATAGATGATCTAGGCTTCCATGTTGATCTTGTAAAACTGAGTAACAGGAAATGTCGTTACAGATAACCAATGGCGATACTGGGCTGACCACATAACCCATCGTGTGCCTGATAGTCCATAGACACGTGAGTCTAGCCTGGTGCGACAATAGCCAGGCAGATTCTGCAGTATGCCTGGTTTCAACCCTTTTCCAGTCAACAAGGCAGTCGACGGAGAGATGACGTTGCATGGGCAACATATGATGTCTACAATAATGCCTAGGGTTCTTTATTAGGGTACTTCTGACACTCTAAAGCTTGTCACCTTACCGAAGACAGTCAGCCACATTTTTCATTCATATGTTGTTCTATAGGTATATGCTGCTAGATTCATATTTGTTATAAACCAGTCGAAAGGGGGTTTTCAATCCCAGACCTGCAGCCTTTAAATCCCAGAACATTCCAATGCCACTCAACTCTAGACAAAAAAAATCAAGAACTTGACCATGTTCCTCCTACTGTTGGCAGCAGTCTCCGGTTATATTTGTGGTCTGGTTTATTTGCGTCATTTGCGTGGCTAAGTTTAGGGTATGCGTGTCAGCTTTCTGGTTTTATGTTCCTATCAAAGGAGAGGCGGCTCCTTCCTGTCTGTGTCCCATTGTGATCCTCTTATCCTTGTCCTCCTGATTTGTTCCCTCGTAGGTAATCTTTTGTCCTGTTTTTTCTCTTTATTATTTTGCCCTTATGTCCTCCAGCGTGTGTGGACATTTCCTTACCCATGTTAACGATGGTCAGTCTGTGACAATAGGCTTGAGACGAAAACTGGACTGTCCACGTTATTGGAAATACTATTTAGTTTTATTTAGTAAAACAAGAACTGTAGCTTTTCATGGTAGAGGTGATAACCATTCGGTTCGTCAGGACGCGAACTGGTTTGATGCAATTACCAGGCTATCTCACGTTCACGTCATCCTCAGGTTATTTAATCAGAAGATTGCTGCTGGAAAAATCTCATTACCACAAGCCCGACACAAAGAAAACAACGGAGCGTTTCAAAGGCCTAGGTCTTGTTCATGTGAACAGTTATTATTATTATGTATATTTGTCTGTTGAATGGCAAATGAATATATTATTTTAAATAATTTAAAATGTGTTAACAATTACTTTACAATTTTTATAGATATAGTTTTTGTGGGTTGGGTGGAGTGCCTTTACAAATTGTCTAGCTCGGGAGGGGGGGGGGGGGGGCGGGGAGAGCTGTCAAACCCTAAAACATTTCTCCTGATGGGCTGCATGGAGGGGGTGTGTGGGGGTTGGGGGAGAAGCGGGCCTCAAAGTGCCAGCGCCTCTAGTTTCAGGTACTCTTACAACATATATTTATTCTCGCTGGTTCTAAATATATGTAAGTTGATTTGTTTAGTGGTTTGTGTTGAGTTTGTCTGTCATGTTTTCCCTTTGTCTCATCCCAAGTTACCTTACCGACAAACGTAAGGCGTTTTTTTTTTCTTCACATTTTGAGATCTCTGACGACATTTATCAGTTCATGTTGTGATATCTTACCATGCCATGGCAAACGACTGTCAATAATCTTCTCTCATTGCCTTCCGCTACTTTTCTTTAAATAAATATTTCCACACGGTGAAAAGTTGCAGATGTTCTTGAAATGTAATGTATCCAGATAATGATGATTGCTCTTTTCTGACTGTTAGAGTTAACTTTTCTTAGCCTCTCTAAATCATCTAGAGCAGTTTGTTTGTGGGCAGAATTCTAAGCAATATTTCTGTTTAAAATAAAATAAATATGTAATTGTACAGTGCAAACTTGATGGTTCTCATTACGAACTTCAGCTTTCCACCATTCCTGTGCCGGCTGTGATAGCAAAAACTGTGGAATGACAGGCTGAATTATGTGACATAATAAGGGGTTGGCGTCTGTGGCTTAGGCGTTGCGAACGCGCTTCGTAATGCCAGGGTGCCGGGTTGGATCCCAGCTGCGGGCCTTGCGCCTTGCGTCGGTTTCGACAGTGGTATCGAGAAGCGATTGTCCAGAAAGCAATGGCAAACTACTAGACGTTTATTTGCCTAAAAAAGCCACAACAGCCAACAAATGCTGGGGTTGGTTCAGAAACGTTCTGTAAAGGATACGCAACTAACTTTAATAGGGGAGTGCAGAAGATTATGTAATAGGGGACTCAGTTACATAGGAAAACATAATGACTAATTGGGGGTGGCGGGGTGAGAAGGGGCTGAGTGGTCCCAAAGTATGGTGTCCGCCTTGAGTGCTGAATGTCCCGGACTCAGGCCCCGGTGAAAGCTAAGATTTTTTCACGTGGATTTCTAGTAATTTCCCCTTGTCTCCGGGTAGTAAGATGAGACGCCCGTGTGTATTGTTGCGAACGTAAAAAATATAATGGCAGTTTGAAATCGAAAAGACTAGCCTAATGTCGCTGCCGGGGCAAAATTTTTAGTTAAACCACAACGGCCAACAAATGCTGGGGTTGGTTCTGCAACGTTCTGTAAAGGATACGCAACTAACTTTAAAAGGGAACTGAAGCAGATTATGTAATAGGGGACTCAGTTATTTCAGGATCCTCACCGATGCTACAGAGTTTGTTCACTGCGCTGAGATGTCTCAGACTCGCGCATGAGTTAGAAGTAGAAAGGAGCACTTATTGGTTACTACCCTTGTGCCATGATGTTGATCCGTTGTTTAAACCTAAACCTAAATGTAAACATAAGGACATCGATGAAATATTGACAGATAGAGAAATAGACAGTTTACCGTAAGTTGAAATCATTCTGGTGCAGGATGCCAGTTCTCTTGCTGAGCTTCCCTTTATCTTTTCTTTCTTTCTTTCTTTCTTTCTTTCTTTCTTTCTTTCTTTCTTTCTTTCTTTCTTTCTTTCTTTCTTTCTTTCTTTCTTTCTTTCTTTCTTTCTTTCTTTCTTTCTTCTTTCTTCTTTCTTTCTTTCTTCTTTCTTTCTTTTCTTTCTTTCTTTCTTTCTTTCTTTCTTTCTTTCTTTCTTTCTTTCTTTCTTTCTTTCTTTCTTTCTTTCTTTCTTTCTTTCTTTCTTTCTTTCTTTCTTTTTCTTCTGTTCTTCTCCTGCGTTCGTCCTTAAAAGAGCACTTGGCACGGTGAGTTGGGTTTTAAAGCTAGGCTTCGATATCTGTGTTTTCGAATCATTATATGCGATTTCAGTAAACCGCAATTAACCTTATTTTACAAACAAACTCATTGGCCGGTAATGGGTCAACAGTCATACACCTCTCTTCCCTTCCTCCCCCCTCCCCAATTCTTTTTTTTTTTTTTTTTTGCAGAGCTCCGACACCTTCAAGACATCTTGATTACTCTTCTCATCGACAGCTCCGGTGACCACAACAGAGGATAATCATTCAGGTGCATTGAAAACAAACACTGTGTTGATGGATTTTATTTCGAATAGAATATTTAACACACACAAAATCTGAATCAATAAAATTAAACAGTTCAATTGGTTTGAAAATCATGCAACGAGCGAGTCACTGTATGTAACTCTTTAGTGTCGACTGACAGAATCGTAACGTTACATATGTCATTCAAACGTATGTTTGTGTTTTACGGGTATGTTGTGACTGTAGGATTTTACGGTACTTTCCTTTTAGGTCTTTTCCAAACAGGGGACACCCCTGAATACCCTGGATAGTTAAATATTCTAGGGGTGTTATCTGTTGAGGTCGCTGCGTGTATTTCGTCATCATTCTCAGTGCTCATTTGTTTTTCGTCATCGAAGTGGGGCAGTTGTGCCTGATTTTTGAAGTGGGGTTTCCTTTATCCGTCATCAATCTCCTTGACGTGGCAGCATTGGTCCATGGCAAAAGGAGTAGCGTTGCTTACTCGACAGCATGATATCCTGCATTCAGCTAGAGTCATTTCATGGTGTTGACGATGACTGAGCGCTCTAACCGTTGGAGATGCCAGCATTCAAATTGTCGGCACGACATCCCACTAAGAGAAGGGACCTGGCTGCAAGGATTTCAGGAGGAGAGTCGGCATGGAACCAATACTAAACTTTATAGGTAGGCAACAGATTAAGCGGTTTGGCCATGTAACCAGATTGGTATCAGTCAGGGCACCACTGAGAGGTATGTTATACAGATACAACGGTAACAGCTCGAGGCAGTGGATGCAGGATACCAAGAAACCCTGAGCGTAACAGTTCACCAGGCGGGAAAGGTGGGACTAAATATCTTGTCCATTATGAAAGCTTCGTTCTGCAAAGGATCTGGTACATGATGAAGATATGCTCTAGTTTGCGTTGTCTATACCAAGACTCTGTCGCCTCTGTGGCTAAGTCGATGCAAACGCTTCGTAATGCCGGGATGCCGGGTTTGATCCCAGCTGCGGGCCATGCGCCTTGTGTTGGTTTCGACTGTGGTATCAAGAAAGCCGACCGTCCAGAAGCACTGGCAAACTACTGGACGTAAATTTGCCTAGAAAAACCACACAACAGCCAGTGGCTGTTGGGGTTGGTTCTGCGACGTCCTGTTAAGGATACGCAACTAACTAATGCCAAGAAAACACATTAGTTAAAATTATGTATGACTGTACACAGTAAACATGGACACCATGCTGAATTAAAAACAATCCAAAGGTTAAGTGATTAGCAAGGAAAACTTCTGTAACGTCACTAGAACACACTGATGACAAGTGACATAATATTATGCAATGTTGTCAACGTGTTAGCAAAAAAAAAAAATGTTATTGTAAAAGCATGAAAAATGTTTATGCGAAGATCTGATGGAATACTCACTCCTAGAATTCCTGGAACAAGTCTAAAAACAATAGAAGGAGGAGACAAAAACAACGGTAAGGTACTGTTTAGAACAGACAGGCACTTGGAAACTCTCGGGGGAAACTAGAGAAGCTGGTAGGAGACAGACACTAGTGGAAACAGTCACAGAGAGAGACGGGGAAATGGTCGTCACTGCGACCTTGTAGGTCGGAAGCGAAGTCTCAGAGGAGTCTCTTTGTTGATCAATGACTGTGTTGAGGGACAGCTGCTAATATGATCAATTCTGTACTCTCTGGGGCAGTGGTAGCAATATCGCTAGCCTACTGGCATTGAATTGTTGGGGTTTGAATCCACACAGAGGTCTGTGATTTTTATGTTTGACCTCGGTTTTCTCATTTGATCACTTCTAAAATGGGTAACAAGAGAAGTCAAGGGAAGTAAAAAGTCAAGGGAAGTAAAAAGTCAAGGGAAGTAAAAAGTCAAGGGAAGTAAAAAGTCAAGGAAAGTAAAAAGTCAAGGGAAGTAAAAATTCAAGGCAGTCAGTGTGATGCTGACTACATCCTTCATCGAATGGCGATTGGTCAGTAATACAAACTGGGGCTAGCACTATATGTCAGCGGCCACTGGCGGGAAAAAATACGTCTCTGCAATTGACTGGTAGAATAGAGGTAGTTGAATAGATAGTACAATAGATGTAGCTGTTTGCGCTCCGTTATGGCAGGCGTTAGAGGACAAAGAAAGCGCATTGCCTATAACTTTACCATATGACATCACTAGGTGACCTTACTTGTCGTTACATTGGTGCCCGCGATGATTTGCAAGTTTACATGTGTAATTAATACCTTAAACACCATGGACTGGAGAAAAGTCTCATGAAAATATTTTGTAAGCAGTTTAAAAAAAAGTTAAAGTCGGGAGATGTGAACCAGCGTCATTGTACACGGTTGTAAACCATAAGTGCTCTTCCACCAATACGGTCAGCAATTATTAAGTCCTTACGTCCTTTTCAGGACTTTTAATTTTTTTTTATTTGAAGCCCCACTCTGGCTTTTGCCAGAGGCCGCAATATAGGCAGGCCATAAAAATGGCCAAGTGTCTGAACGCGGTTTCTGGGACCCCTCCACGGTGATCCTCACCCACATGGTGGCACTTTGTGTCATCGGGTGTTTATCGCTTGTGTGATGCCCTAGTGGGGTAGAAAGTCACTCACTCACTTACGGTCAGCTTGATCTTTCATTAATCGTTACGTCCTTTTCAGGACGTAATTTTTTGTTATTTGAAGCCCCACTCTGGCTTTTGCCAGGGGCCGCAATATAGACAGGCCATAAATATGGCCAATTGTCTGAACGTGGTTTCTGGGACCTCTCCACGGTGATCCTCAGACACATGGTGGCACTTTGTGTCATCGGGTATTAATCGCTTGTGTGATGTCCTAGTGGGGTAGAAATTCATTCATTCATTCATACGGTCAGCTGATAAGAAACTGTCCGCCGTGTCACTGTCTGCTCGCAACTCTGTAGCTACAGCGACGTTCCTCCATTTACCCCAGAGTGTTAAATCTGGTACCCATGACCTAGAGGCTGGGTGAACCCCGGGAACCGCCCGGTTTCGAACACCAGCCTTGGGTTGCAGCGAGTTACATCACAAAGTATGATGATCATCCGCATTACCAAAAAGCAATCCACATTTATTCGTTACGTTATGAGAATGGGAAAGTGAAGTAAACTTGACAGTTGTAAGGTTAAGTCTGGAGGCAGCGAAAAAGGACCAATAGAGCCGATGTTTAAATTTGACATCAAGACATGGAAGAACATCAAAACCAGAAATGTTTAAAGAAGACCATTAGTGCCAGAAGGCATACACTATAACATTTTCTTTTAGAATGGATGTGGAGGCGGTTGCTGCAACTGTCCGATGTTAGGAGAATAAGCTGCATACGTTTGTTTTAATTTGATTAGACTCAATATCGTGTTGAGAAAAAGTGAAGACAGGCAAGCTATGTGCTGTGTGGCAGCCATCGTTTCTGTGGTCGTAGGTTGTTAGATCTTTAGGATCCTTTCTTCCCCCAGTGTTTTTGAAGCTAAGAAGCAGACAGACTCATTGGTTCTGCACCTGCATACGATGATGTGATAAACACCTGGGAACACACGAACTACAAGGAGAAGCAGCCAGAACACCATCGTGTTAAAATATTATTTTGACACTTGCTTGGGAAGACAAAACTTATGGATATGGTATATGTGGTGAAGAATTCCAAACATCACTGTCTGCAGGAATCAAAGGGCTATGTAAACACTTATGTATCACAGTTTGAAACAAATAAAATATCACATCACCCTTCACTTGTTTTAACCTATATGGTATAGAAAACTTACTCTAATTAACATTGTTCCCAGCACTAGTGTTTACGCTGGCATTGCATCTAGACATTCACTGAAGCGACATTTTGCTTGCAGTAGCAGTTGTTTACTGAGTTATTATTTATTGTTGCAGTAATTTATACTGACATTATGTGCTGCAAATATTTACTGTGTCATGTGTAGTAGTTATTTACAGTGAAATTTGTCGCAGTTATTCACTGTGACATTATTTGTAGCGGCTATTTACTGCGTTATTTATAGCAATTGTTTACTGGGGCATATGTAGCAGTTAATTACTGCTACCTGTAGCAGTTATTTACTGTGCTATGTGTAGTCGTTATTTAAAGTGCTATGTGTAGTCGTTATTTACTGTGACATGTATAGTCGTTATTTACTGTGACATGTGTAGTCGTTATTTACTGTGCTATGTGTAGTCGTTATTTTACTGTGACATGTGTAGCCGTCATTTACTGTGCTATGTGTAGTCGTTATTTACTGTGACATGTGTAGTCGTTATTTACTGTGCTATGTGTAGTCATTATTTACTGTGCTATGTGTAGTCGTTATTTACTGTGCTATGTGTAGTCGTTATTTACTGTGACATGTGTAGTCGTTATTTACTGTGCTATGTGTAGTCGTTATTTACTGTGCTATGTGTAGTCGTTATTTACTGTGGCATGTGTAGTCGTTATTTACTGTGACATGTGTAGTCGTTATTTACTGTGACATGTGTAGTCGTTATTTACTGTGACATGTGTAGTCGTTATTTACTGTGCTATTTGTAGTCGTTATTTACTGTGCTATGTGTAGTCGTTATTTACTGTGGCATGTGTAGTCGTTATTTACTGTGACATGAGTAGTCGTTATTTACTGTGACATGTGTAGTCGTTATTTACTGTGACATGTGTAGTCGTTATTTACTGTGCTATGTGTAGTCGTTATTTACTGTGACATGTGTAGTCTTTATTTACTGTGACATGTGTAGTCGTTATTTACTGTGCTATGTGTAGTCGTTATTTACTGTGGCATGTGTAGTCGTTATTTACTGTGCTATGTGTAGTCGTCATTTACTGTGACATGTGTAGTCGTTATTTACTGTGCTATGTGTAGTCGTTATTTACTGTGCTATGTGTAGTCGTCATTTACTGTGACATGTGTAGTCGTTATTTACTGTGGCATGTGTAGTCGTTATTTACTGTGACATGTGTAGTCGTTATTTACTGTGACATGTGTAGTCGTTATTTACTGTGACACGTGTAGTCATTATTTACTGTGCTATGTGTAGTCGTTATTTACTGTGACATGAGTAGTCGTTATTTTACTGTGCTATGTGTAGTCGTTATTTACTGTGCTATGTGTAGTCGTTATTTACTGTGGCATGTGTAGTCGTTATTTACTGTGCTATGTGTAGTCGTTATTTACTGTGGCATGTGTAGTCGTTATTTACTGTGCTATGTGTAGTCGTTATTTACTGTGGCATGTGTAGTCGTTATTTACTGTGCTATGTGTAGTCGTTATTTACTGTGGCATGTGTAGTCGTTATTTACTGTGCTATGTGTAGTCGTTATTTTCTGTGATATGTGTAGTCGTTATTTACTGTGACATGTGTAGTCGTTATTTACTGTGACATGTGTAGTCGTTATTTACTGTGCTATGTGTAGTCGTTATTTACTGTGCTATGTGTAGTCATTATTTACTGTGACATGTGTAGCAGTTATTTACTGTGTCGTGTGTGATAGTTATTTACTTTGACATGTAGCAGTTATTTACTGTGACATGTGTAGTCGATATTTGCAGTGTCGTGTGTGGTAGTTATTTACTGTAACCTGTAGCAGTTATTTACTGTGACATGTGTAGTCGTTATTTGCTGTGTCATGTGTGGTAGTTATTTACTGTCACATTCGTAGCAGTTATTTACTGTCAAATTATATCCAGCAGCTATTTTCTGTGACATTGTGTCTAACACTAAATTACCGTAAAGTGCAGTGGTTACCACATCACTGTCATTCTGTAGCAGGTCCTTTCTAGAAGAGTGCTCTCATCGCAGCACTTCTAGAAAAAGCTTTGTTTCTCGCCAGCTCTCCTGCTTCGTGCCTTCGACTGCTTAAGGTCTCACTTACATCCAGAGCCCATCTTCATGTTGGTGGGCCCCTGCCTCTTATCGGGTACCAAGTCCTCCGCTACTGTTCTTTCCGGTCCACAGTGGCACTTTGGATGGCCAGAATATTCTAGAAATAAGATGCTGTTTACTTGCTTTGATCTGCTATGATATTCATTTTTTTTAAATGTCAGTATTTCAATTCTTCTATGTCCCTGAAATTTAAAGTTCTTCCTATAGCATTCCAGCCCATCTGTCCTGATTTTCATCTTTAGAGACTGTGTGATAGTTTGCGACTCAAGTGTGTATGTTGCCACGGCAAAGTTACATGCTCTCACAGTTTTTAACGTTGATTTCCTCGATGGTGCGTAGCCGAAGATTTGTAATGATATTCAGCGGCTTCCTACTGTGACAATGTGTGTAACACTTACTGTAATATGTACAAGCTACTTACTGTGACTTTATAGGTGACATAATATTTACTGTTACATATGTAAGAACGGTAAAGTATACAGTGGCGTCTGTGGCTTAGGCGTTGAGAACGCACTTCGTAATGCCGAGGTGCCAGCTTCGATTCTATCTACAAACGATTTGGCAGCAGACCGTCTTGCGTCGGTTTTGGCAGTGGTATCTAGAGTCGACTGTCTAAAAAGCAATTGCAAATGAACGTGAATTTTCTTAGAGGAACAACAGCCAAAAAATGCTTGGCTTGGTTCTGCGACGTCCTGTAACAGATCTGCAAGCAACGTCCTTTAAAGAATCTTCAAGCAACGTCCTGAGAAGAATCTGCGAGCAACGTCCTGTGAAGGATCTGCAAGTATTGTCCTGTAGAAGATCTGCAAGAAACGTCCTTCAAAAGATCTGCAAGCAACGTCCTGTAAAAGATCTGCAAGCAACGTCATGTAAAAGATTTGCAAGCAACGTCATTTAAAGAATCTGCAAGCAAAGTCCTGTAAAGGATGAGCAACAATTTTTTTTTTTCAATAATATCAGCCTACTGTGACATTTTATGCAGCAGCCAAAATGATACATTCAGATACCACCTCCACAACCTAACTCCACCACGTCAAACATATAAAACAATAAAATAACATCATCGATCAACGTAATAATAATAGACCCAGTTAATCAGATTGGAATTTTTAGCACAATTAATTTGAGCCACATAACACTCTTAACAAGAACAATAAATATATATGTCAATATTATTACAAATAAGATTTCAATGCGCAGTGGGAGTCTTTGAAATCCGTCAGCTTTCCAGCGCAGTTACCAATTGTTCCAGTTTATAATCATCTTGCTCTGTGAGTCACTTGAGATTTTCAT
>CAJHNH020001396.1:84652-159652 GCA_905116865.2 Candidula unifasciata | reverse complement strand
GTCGTAGCCGAGCATGCGTAGCATTGGAGCTTGGAAAAGATACCAGTCAATTCATTAGTTACCAGGCAGATCCAGCAGCGCATTTGATAGACTTCGTTCAAAAGTCTGGAATAGAGCTGGCCTCAGTCTTTGCGTACTTTTCATTTCTTCAGTTCTTTATTTTCTCATTTCAATGCCCCTATTATTAAATTTACGTTCACAAGCTTGCATGATATGCCTAGTATATTAAGTAAAAGAAAACGGTTAAGACACAAAAACAGGAAGTGAAAAAAAAGGGGGAAAAGTGAAGAAAAAGGGGAAGTGAAGTAAAAGAATCAAATGAAGTCAAAGGGGAAATGAAGAAAAGGGTGAGGTGAAGAAAAATGGAAAGTGAAGACAAACTGGGGAAGTGAAGAAAAGAGGGAAGTGCAAAAAAGGGACAAAAGAAAAAAAATGGAAATGAAGAACAAGAGGAAAGTAAAGAAAAGGGGGATGTGAAGAAAAGGGGAGAAGTGAAGAAAAGAGGGAGGTTAAAAAAAGGGGGAGTTGAAGACAAAGTGGTAAGTAAAGAAACGGGGGAGGTAAAGAAAAGGAGGAGGCGAAGAAAAGAGAAAGGTGAAGAAAAGGGGAAAGTGAAGACAAAGGGTAAAGTGAAAAAAATGGGAAGGTGAAGGAAAGGGGGAAGTGAAGAAGAAAAGGGGAGGGGAAGAAAAGGGGGAAGTGAAGAAGAAAAGGGGAGGGGAAGAAAAGGGGGAAGTGAAGAAGAAAAGGGGAGGTGAAGGAAAGGGGAAAGTGAAGAAAGGGGGAATGTGAAGACAAAGGGGGAAGTGAAGAAAAGGAGCGGATTGAAGACAAAGGGAAAAGTGGAGAAAAGGGAAGGGTGAAGAAAAGGGTGGGTGGGGGGGGGGGGAGGGGTGAAGAAAAAGAAGAATCGAAGACTTCTGGATCAAAAAATGAAAAAAATGACACTGATTTAGTATCTATGCCCTTTTGTGAAGATTTTAAAAAGAAAAATCTAACATATATAACGATTCGGAATTCATAATGACTTTTGGTAAAGATCTGCATGCTTAAAAAGACAATAGAAAATATTGTGGAAAGACAAGACGACATACAAGTTATAAATAATAACCAGAGAAGCTAAACATGAAATGAGCTTCATTAGGCTAAGGATGGCTCCCTAAAAATTATATACTGACGTCAAATGGTGTTGAAATGTGTGACTTTCTTTGATTACATTCAATGACATTCTGTTCGTTACTCTTTCCTTCTTTAGCGTAGATTTTTAACTACCCCAAACAAGCACACTTAAAGTATTTCAGGATCCTAACCGGTGCAACGGAGTTCGTGCACTGCACTGAGATTCTTCAGACTCAGGCTGGAGTTAGAAGTAGAATGGAGAACTTTTGCGTCACACCGTGTGCCATGATGTTGATCCGTCGAATTAACATCCTCATTCTTTCACGTTTTTATCTGCCATCATCCGATATTGTTGTTTCAAATGTTACTGAACGATTCTAATGTGGTGATATCGTCTTCGTATTTAAGGCATGCTACAAGAAATTTAGCACAATAAAACATTGTATTCCATGTCCTTTGTAGAGGTCGCTCCCAGCACAGCTGGCGGAGCAGTGGCTGGTTCTCAATTAGCTGGTAGTCTGGTAGTCCTAGTTTCAGCTTCATAGCAAACGAATCACCCCATCTTTGCTCCGCCCTGTCACTAGATGATGTCTTATCTAAAGTATCCATAATGTCACTAGATGATGTCTTATCTAAAGTATCCATAATGTCACTAGATGATGTCTTATCTAAAGTATCCATAATGTCACTAGATTATGTCTTACCTATAGTATCCATACATGTCACTAGATGATATCTTACCTGAAGTATCCATAATGTCACTAGATGATTTCTTACCTGAAGTATCCATACATGTCACTAGATGATGTCTCACCTGAAGCATCCATACATGTCACTAGATGATGTCTCACCTGAGGTATCCATACATGTCACTAGATAATATCTTACCTATAGTATCCATACATGTCACTAGATAATATCTTACCTATAGTATCAATACATGTCACTAGATAATATCTTACCTATAGTATCCATACATGTCACTGGATGATGTCTTACCTATAGTATCTATACATGTCACTAGATAATGTCTTACCTATAGTATCCATACTTGTTACTGGATAATGTATTACCTATAGTATCCATACATGTTACTAGATGATGTCTTACCTATAGTATCCACACATGTCACTAGATGATGTCTTACCTATAGTATCCACATATGTCACTAGATGATGTCTTACCTACAGTATCCACACATGTCACTAGATAATATCTTACCTACAGTATCCACACATGTCACTCGAGTACGTCTTGCCTATAGTATCCACACATGTCACTAGATGATTTCTTACCTACAGTATCCACACATGTCACTGGATGATGTCTTACCTAGAGTATCCACACATGTCACTAGATAATGTCTTACCTACAGTATCCACACATGTCACTGGATGATGTCTTACCTATAGTATCCACACATGTCACTAGAAGATGTCTTACCTACAGTATCCACACATGTCACTGGATGATGTCTTACCTATAGTATCCACACTTGTCACTAGATGATGTCTTAACTACAGTATCCACACATGTCACTAGATAATGTCTTACCTACAGTATCCACACATGCCACTAGATTATGTCTTATCTCAAGTATCCATACATGTCACTAAATAATGTCTTATCTAATTTATAAATACATGTCAGTAGATTATAGTTTATCTAAAGTATCCATACATGTCACTAGATGATGTCTTACCTGGAGTATCCATAATGTCACTATATGATTTCTCACCTGAAGTATCCATACATGTCACTAGAAGATGTCTTACCTACAGTATCCACACATGTCACTAGATGATGTCTTACCTATAGTATATATACATGTCAGTAGATAATGTTTTACCTATAGTATCCACACATGTCACTTGATGATGTCTTACCTAAAGTATCCACATATGTCACTAGATAAGGTCTTACCTATAGTATCCCCACATGTCACTAGATAATGTCTTACCTATAGTATCCATACATGTCACTAGATAATGTTTTACCTACAGTATCCGTACATGTCACTGGATGATGTCTTACCTATAGTATCCATACATGACACTAGATGATGTTTTACCTACAGTATCCGTATATGTCACTGGATGATGTCTTACCTATAGTATCCATATCTTTCACCACATCGTCAGGAATAGAACCAACCCACTTAGACAGGGCTTCAATGTTGACTGGCTTGATGACCTGGTCCGTGGATTTTTCCACTCTGAAATACAGAAAGTTCTAGTGATTACAGATCAAGTAAAGTATTACTGAGTGGCATCAGTAGACTAATTCACTCACAACCATTTATAGTTTAAGTATGAATATACAAACAATATATTACTTCACCCCCCCCCCCCCACCCCCCCCCCCTTTTTTTTTTCTCCTAATATATACCTGTCTTGTCAAGGTTAAAATTTATATTAATAAAACTAAGACAAGAAATTAATAATTTCAAATTAAATACACACGTCACATATAAACGAATTCCAGAAAATATGTTCATCCCTGCCCATTAATAATTCGTTAGAAAGTGAGCTAATTGTCAGCCTTGTCAGATCTCGCAACAAATAGGAAATGCGTGTGTCAGATGTATTTTGTAACACTGAGAATCATCGTCTTGTATATCATTAAATTTTCCTATTTTGCATGTATCAAGGGCCGTCGGCTCTGTGGCTAAGTTGATGCGAACGCTTTGAAATGCCGTGGGGTCGGGTTCGATCCCAGCTGCGGGCCATGCGCCTTGCATTGGTTTCGACAGTGGTATCAGGTAGCTGACCGTCCAGAAAGCAATGGCGAACTACTGGACGTAAATTTGCTTAGAGAAACCACACAACAGCCAGGGGCTGCTGGGGTTGGTTCTGCAACGTCCTGTAAAGGATACGCAACTAACCAAAAATCAAGGGCCACAGCGAACAGTAGCAGAAAACACGGTGCCAGCAAAGAGGGACAGGGACCGGCCAGCGCGAAGTTATGCACATGATGTCAGTGACACGTTGGGTATCAGAGTACACGAGGCGGGAGATCTGTCAAAAATCCCAATTTCTTTTAGGCAGGCTGTAGTCAGAGCGACGTTCTACAAATGTTCCTGCTACATGATGATGACGATTAAATTCAATAACTGGTCATCATTTGATATGGTTCAATCCGTTAATCCTCGCATAACCTTATACAGAGTTAAGATGGCTTGAATTAAAATTCGACATTAAGTACTCGAAAGATTTTCCAGCGTTATCATCCATTGCAGAGGAACCCCAGTATTGCTTTTAGCAAGCTGATTATCTGCCTGTTCTGCTTTTGCTCTGAATATAAAATATATGAACAGTCTCGCTTTTTTGCCTGTTAGCAACAAGAAAAGATCGACTTTGGAACGATAATATCGAGGATAGTCGGAACAGAACCATTATTGAAATTTTTCGGGAGACAACTATCAGATGGTTTATCTATGTGCAAGATCAGCAACAGACAGGGCACCGCAGCGAGCAATAGTAAAAAATATCTTGGTAACAGAACCAGAGGTAGACCACGCAGAATATGGACGGACTAAATATAGGATGGAGTAAATATAGAAGACACTAAAATTTATTCTAAATATAGCTAATCACTGGTCCGTTCTAAAGATCCCTGCTTGCCCTGATGCTGCCAGGCATTCCATGCGGAGGAAAAGACAAATGCGAACATGAAGACTGTGTCAATTGTGTTTACAACTTACAGCTGCCAATTATTATTTTACATATGTATTGGGCTCACTTTTGTATCCCATAATTTAGAATTGTCTAGTTAAAAACCTGCTCTCGGGCGATCAGAGCAGACTATGAGCTGAGTTGAGATCTGATATCACTTCACGTTGGACATTCCCAGTAACGCTCCGTCCTCCATCTTCAGCAGTCAGTGCACAGCTCCAGTTCTGATAGAACAGGTGTGTGTGTGTGTGTGTGTGTGTGTGTGTGTGCGTGCGTGCGTGCGCGTGTGTGCCTTTCTTCTGAGTATTGGGTGTCGGCCAAATTCCAGGAATACTTTAAGAACATATTTGCATCATATGTGGGTCGTATAATAGGCCTCCCTCATTCTAGTAAATATTGTTTTGAATATACAATTTCAAAGCTGCTTTGAAGCGAACACTTCAGTTTAGTGCAGACGAAAAATCTCCAAATGACTCGCTCTGCCTGAGTTGCATATTTGGCAAGGTAGGTTGCTTAGTAATGAGATAGACCGGCCGATAAAGAAAAGGGTTGATGTATTTATGAAAGTATGATCGGATATATGGATAGATAGACTGACAGACAGACATGCAGACTACATATCTTTACTGCTTAATAATGAACAATCATAGTAATGAACAATCGAGGGCCGCGTTAGCCAGCCTATAGGAAATGGGAACCAGAGGTAACCCTCTGGGGTAAATGGAGGAACGTCACTTTAGCTACGGAGTTGCGTGCGGACGGTGACACGGGTGGACAGTTTCTTATCAGCTGTCTGTACTGGTGGCAGAGCACTTATGGTTTATAACCGTGTGCAATGATGCTGGTTCATATCTCCCGACTTTACCTTTTTTACTGAACAATCAACACATCATAGCACATCAGACGGTGCTTTACCAACTTCCCCCCCCCCTCCCCCCCAGGTTGATGTCACAGGATAATCCAATAGTTTCGAGGGTGGTAATAATTTTCCCGCTTTCTGAAGCTTTTTGAAACCATAAAACACCTAGAACTGGGCCTAACCCCAACCCACCTACGTCCCACGACTGTATGCAGCCTGTCTACGACCCCCTAAAATATTCCACTGTCTCTTTGTGGAAAAGATATTAAGATAGAACCCACCAGAGGTACACATAGGTGCTCATTATTCCGCAGCACACATCTCTGTGTCTTCAGTGCTTCGGGTGGGCTATAGTGATCGCTTCTAACAATACATGCAGACAAAATAATGGATGAGTGAAATTAGTAAGATAGTTAAGTCGGGAGTTCTTTCTGTACGTTTGTTAGTTTTTAGGTAAGTATAAAAAAGCCGACCATCATCCATTTCCTTAATGGTTACACCGTGGTATTAACGTGTGTGGCAATCAAGGATTTATTATCCGTCAAATTTAGGTTGATTTATTTGATCCGGTATCTTTTTACGGGTTTCCCAAATCACACAGGATCGCTAAACGCCATTTTTATAAATTGTCAGAACAGTATCACGGCAATCCAGGGCCGTCATTCAGCTGATTCTAGAGACCAGTTTTTATTGTTTAATGAAATGCCCGTCTTGTGCGGCTCTGAAAAATGACAGATATCCCTAACGGAAAATTAAAACGCCCACGTGCACGGTGATAGAAGATTGGGGAATTGGTGAATTAAAGGTTGGAGAGAAGGAGGAGACTTAAAGAATAAAATTATTAAGACTAGAGAAATGAAAAGATAAGGGACACGGAAAAGGAGAATACACGTAAGATGTAAAGATAACGGAACGGAGTGATGGAAATGACACTTGCAGATAAACAAAAAAACGAAAGGGTGTAAGAAATATACGACTGAGAAATGCTAAATCTGAGGGCTAAAATAATTGGGAGAAAAAAAGAAAATTAATTAAGGAAACGAAAGAACAAGAACACGTGAGACAGGGAGCAAAAGTTAAACAGAAAATTGGCAAGGGCAAAAAGGCAAGAATGCCTTATAAATAGTGAAAAGAAGAATGATAATAACAGCCAAAAAAGCAGATGGACAAAGAAACGGGAAAGAAGTGCCATATTAAATACCACGACACAACCGCTGAGCAAATAAATTGCATTCTACGTGAAAAACACAGCTCACAGGGCTGCACCAAACACTAAACTCAGTAGCTCAGGCAGCGAAACTGTAGACTACCGTCCAAATGTGGAAACTGCATAAGCAAAACGCTGTCAGAAGCAAAATAATTTCTAAGCTAAACATTCTGCTATGCCTAGTCCTCTATTTTCGACCGAAAGTCTCGGCCGCTTTAACCTCCGCGAAATCTTTGGCCAACGATCTATGTCTAGTATTTTGCGTTGCATTTTTCATGTAAGCCACATTGTGACTTCCGCTGAAACAATGAAAGGATACGGTGTAATGGCTGAACTCAAGGAACACTAGGGCACCAGAACTTAGGGGTCAAACCCCCTGACACCCCCCCCCCCCCCCCCCCATAAAACTGTAGGAGGCTAAGCGAGACCGCTAACTGTAGACAGATGTTTTATATTCCAGTTTTTAATTATACATTTTAAATGAGGATATCAACTATTGGGCATATTACTATTGCTACTATTGCACACTGAAAAAGGCTTAGGTTTATGAGACCTCACCCGCTTTTCCTTTAGAAAACATAGAAAATGGGGAGGGGACTTTTTTTTTTAGTCATGATATAAAAATGTAGATAAAATATTTGAATCTGCTGTGTCCATTAAACTACTGGTATATAACAGATTATGTATCTCTTGTGGTGCATTAGGTAGACAACTCTACCAAAAAAGAAAGGGGGAGGGAGGTTGTGCCAAACATTTTACACTTAATTTTTGCATAACAATATCACACTTATTACAGTTTTTTGTCTATAGCAGTTCTGTTCTTCAGATACAGGCTTTTGTGTGCCTAGTGACTAGTATTACAGTATTTGCTGTATAAGACACTGGATAAAACAAAATATGGTTGTCTGCTTTCTTTAAAAAAAAAAAAAAAACTGCTTATTTGCATTCAGTTTTCCAAGAATCTTCCTAGAATTACGTTTTTGTGATCTAAACGCGCTGCATGCATTTGTATGCTTGTTTTTTTTCGCCCCTAGTTATATAATTGCATGGCTCTGATGTGTATGTACTAGACGGAGTGCCACTATACTTTAATTCGGGACAGCTGCTATGCAGTTTTACAGCCAGGGACATGTAGCTTCTCCGTAACCTCAGGCATCAACATATCTGGCTCTATTATTGGCATCATCATAAGCAAATGCTGCTACTACATTCATTCTGACATCAAAGCATCCTAAGAACCCAAACTCCAGACGGTCCTAAGATCCATCGATCACTTGCCACAGCAGAAGCCAGTAATGTTTTAAATCCATATTCCACTTCCTGAAAGCCCCAAGTTCATTAACGAAGTCTCACTGATATGGGAAATGGGTTGCGAGGATGGAGTATGGAATCTTCCCCTGTCTGTTTGAGATATTACTCGTTGACTGACGTAGCCGTGTCATGCTGAACAGCCAATAATTGAAATGACAAGACAAAGGAGTGGAAAGCTCTGATCTCGTTAACCGTTTTATTCTTGGTTTTATAGAATCTTGAAACATTTTTTGTTGCTGCTTGACAGCAAACTTGAGCTCGGTTTTTTAGCATATTGTGTTTTATGTGTGATCTTAATTGATTTGATTTGTTTATGTTGTTTTCCGTGCGCTTTTATAGCGGGTAATTGTTTATTGTAATAGATCATTATTGTATTTACTGGTATTTCTTCTCTATATTTCTTCTTTTACCCCACCAGGACATCACTCAAACGATAAACACCCGATAACACAAAGCGCCACCATGGAGATGAGGATCACCCGTGAAGAGGTCCCAGAAACCGCGTTCAGCCATTATATGGCCGGGCTATATTGCGGCCCCTGGCAAGAGCCAGGGTGGGGCTTCAAAAAACGAAAAATGGCATCCCACAAAGGGACGACAAGATGAACCAATGCTCAGTTGGTATTTCTTATAGTCCATGAGGACAAGAGCAGTGACCTGATCCGTGTTCCGTGATACTTCCAACTTTAACGGTCTATTTTAATCATAGTTTCAGATACAATTGTAATATAAATAATAAAGTTTACCTTATATGAACAACAGAATCATGACCTATCTTAAGTTTATGTTTTTGTCAAACAAAATAACCGACCACTTAAAGCATTTCATCATGTGTATTTCTGTGCCTGTGTGATACTCCTATTCACATGACGTAGTTCACTCTAGTAAAAGTTTAACTGGCAACTTCATGGGGATGTGTTCTTTTGCTTTTTTGGACCAGAAATGTGTTAATTTCGGCTTCATCATGAGAAAACAAGAACTTTACAGCAGTGTGATAACTTGACAGATTGAGGTGTTAGAGGGAATAATGACTGGCGAGGGAAAAGAGCTTAATAACAGGGCTGGCTGGAGTTAGAGGTCAGGGTTTAGATGTGCATTACCATATACGTCCGAGTAGCATCAAGGAGTGAGATTAGTCCTTGAAGGTATTTTTATTTTTATTTTTTTAATTTTAAAAAGTCCAAAAGACCTTTTTCCCCACTCTTTGACGCGGGTCGGGTCACAATATACTACCGGTCGACATCACATTGACTGCTTTTACTTCCACAGAACAACTCCTAACACCTATTTTTTTTTTAGTTAAGACAACATCAGATGCAAGTCATTTAGCAAATCAAAGTAAATAGGAAGTCGAACCTGTGACCGACAAACCGACAGGTAAAAGCTCTACTGACTACGCTTGCCAGGCTAATGTTCTAATCATGGTATAAACTATGTGTTTATCAGACGCTGAGCGAATCGCTAGAAGAAAACTCCGGTGGCAGACTGAGCTGATAGTGAAACAATTCCATTACCAGCACAGAAAAATGAGATCCCCTCAGAGGCCAGACGGGCTGCACTATAATTCAATGCCCAGGCTCCGCTTACAGTTGAATTATTGTGAATTTTAAAACGCGATTACACACCAGCATCCGGGGAAGAAAGTCTTCTGGTGAAATTGTCCGACAATCAGAAGCAATTCTTGGGTCATTGAAAGGAAATGCAGTTTAATCAATAATGGGGGTAGCAAACGCGTTTCTGCTGAGATCGTTTGTACAAAGGCTTTGTGTGGAGAAACCAAGCGATGTCTAGACATCTAAAGGGCAACAATGTAGTAAGAAGATAACAGAAGTGGAGAAGGCTAGGGAGTTTGAATCGATAGAGAGGAGTTTGTGTCGTCTTCTTTGATTGCTTGGTCTGAAACAAAGGCACCTGAAACTGAAGGCTCAAACACATGAGCCCCTTCCCCCTTTCCCTTGCCTCATTTTTTTAGGGGACTGGGGCCACCCCCCCCCCCCCCAGGAAATACAAACAATTTTGAGAACACCCCACCCCAACCATCCCCTTCAACCCTCCACATCCCCAGCGTATGGCTTCAGGCAATTCATACCACTTCAAAAGTTTTTTTTTTTTCAGGTATATGCCAGTAGGCACACAATAGTCTTTCTAATTATTATTGCGCAGATAAACAAAGCTTAAACTACCTGATCCGCTACTCCCCGCCCAAATAACACGAGGAGAGAGTTACAGTAACATATACTTCATCGAATATGAACACTATTTATATTACCATTATTCCATGTCAAGTATAGTCTACACATATCTTCATTTGCTCTGACGTGGAGCATACAACCGGAATCATCCGTTACTCTGTTCGCCAGTTTCCCCCAGTTTGCGATTCTGCCTGGACTTCCGATCGGAGTCCAGCAAATATAATACACTGTCTTTTTAGCCCAGAACAGAACTTTGACCTGCAGAATGACAGGTCACAATATTATCCAAAGGAGGCTGCGTGATATCGACGCATGGCGTCCGCCTCGAGTGCTAGAGGTTCCGGGTTCAGTCCCCGGTAAGGGTTGGGATTTTTTCAAGTGTACTTGGACTTCTAGTAATTCCCCCTGGTCTCTGGGTAGTGAAATCGGACGCTCGTGTGCATTGTTGCGCAAGTTAAAAAAATCTCTAGACAGTTAGAAATCGAAAAGAGTAGCCTAACGGCGCTGCCCGCGCTAAATTGGGAGTTAAAATCTACCTAAATTACTTCAGGATCCTCGACGATACTACAGAGCCTGTGCACTGTGCTGAGCTTATTCGGACTCAACTTAAGACAGAAGAAGAACGAAGCACTTATGGGTTACTACCCGTGTGCCATAATGTTGATCCGTTATTTAAACCTCAGACATCAAACCGCAATACGATCCAAAATACAACTGCATCTTTGGTCTAGCAACTAACTATATGTAGCAAATCTAAGTGATTTCGATATTCTGTGTCGCAAAGTGATCTCCAGCACCAGCCTCCCCCTTTACCCACTCTCCCCGGGGAAGTTTTTCAATGAAGGCGTCAAGTAGTTTTGAAACTAAGTGTATTTGTACTTGTAATAATCAGTCCTACAGGTCATCAAAGAACAAAAAATGAAGTGGTTTGGACACCTAACAAGACTGCTCTGGTACTATCCACCACAGCGAGCCACACTAAAACGTTACAACGGGTATAGAGCGAGTGGAAGACCTCGGAAAATATGGAGTGATGGCATTAAGAACAGCCTTACAGAAATGAACATCAGTCCTAATAGTGCTCTTGACAGAGCTCAACAACGAACATTACATCTCCCCCCGACACTTTGATGAGGTAAAAGGTGGAAGAGAAGAAGAAGAAAAAGAATAAAATCAGGATTTTCAGTTTTACCGGTCATGAAAATAAAACAGCGTTGCTAGCTTGATGTGCACAGTTATCTCCATTGTTTGTACTCCAACATCAGACTGACCGACTGACTGGCTGACTGACTATCAACCCCCCCAGGACATCACGCCGGGCGATAAACTCCCGGTAAACATAAAGTTGCCACTATTCGGATGAGGATAACCCGGTGGCAGGTCCTATAAAACCAGTTCAACCCATAGACTTGATTATATTAGAGCAGCCGGCAACAGCCAAGGTGAAGCTTTAAGAAAAACTGGAATGCAGTATTATAATTTGACCAAGCAGCAAATATTATCACGATAAAACATTATCAACCAGCACACTGATATTTGGATACTAAGTTATCAGTTGTTAATGATTGTTTCTTTTGCTTCTTGACACTGAACAGTATTTTTGATATATTTTTAACCTCTTTTGAAATATTAAATCACATTTTGTTGTGGGGGGGGGGGGGTGGGGGGGGGGGGCATGTAGTGCTTGCCATATGCTCAAGAAAACACCACCAACAACAAGTTTGGAGATCACTGGTACACGCGACACGACTGGTAGGAAGTGAGGGCCCAATTTAATCTAAGAAAAAAAAAGTTCTTAGGCAACTATTCACTAAAAGTTGTGTACTCTTATAGACAAAGAACATGGGAAAACCAGACAGAGCAGTAGCCTGACACATTTAACAAAGCTCGTCCCAATTATTTTACTTCCAGTCCTTTTCAAAGAAAGCACCAGCTCTCAACCAACTCATATTTACCCCCTTTTTAGATGAATACATGAAATTGTTACCCGAATTCTTACAAACATGGTAAGATCCAGTGTTCAGTTATCTTGTCATCCCCTTGTGAGATGCCATTTTTCGTTATTTGAAGCCCTACTCTAGCTGTTGCCAGGGGCCGCAATATAGCTCGACCATAAATATGGTCTAAAGGCTGAACGCGGTTTCTGGAACTTCTCCACGGGTGATTCTCATCCGCATAGTGGCTCTTTGTGTCATCGGGTGTTTATCGTTGTGTAATGTTCTGGGGGGGGGGGGGGGGGGTAAAAGAAGATAAATATATAATGTTCACTGTATGTGCCCCTTTGCAAGCTCGTCGTCGAATCGTCATTATCTTGCAGGATGCAATTTTTAATTATTTTGAAGCCCCACACTCCAAGTGCTGGAGGGTGGGACACACTCCGGTGTGGGTAAGGCAGAAATGAGGACCAAGTACCCACCGGAATATGTGGATGACTCCGCAGCTGGGCACCCACTTGTCCTGACAGTCGGACATTACCGTCAAAGGTGCAGGTTAAAATACCCCATGTGGATGTGGAAGGCAACGGGAAACCACAACATTATTCTCCACACACAAAAAAAATTATGAGATTAAATATTAACAAAACGGAAGTAATGGTTACATCAAAGAAGAAGATAACTCCACGTTGTGATATCTCAATTGAAGGAAAAGACTTTACTAAGTCAATAAATTCAAATATCTTGGAACAATCAAATCATCAGATGGAAAGTGTGTGACAGATATTAAAAGCAAAATAGGTCAAGCGAAAGCTGCATTTCAGAAAATGAAAAATATCTTACTGCATTGAATTGCTCTCATTTAATGTCAAAATGAGGGTGCTAAAATGTTACATAGAACCTGTTCTGCTGTATGGCAGACCATCTTGGAATGTTAGTGAACAAATTAGGAAGAATTTGGAGGCAACATAGATGTGGTTTCTGAGACAAATTTTACGAATACTTTGGACGGCCAGAGTAACAAACAATGATTGCTTGAAAGAAGCTAATGAAAGTAGATTTCTGTATACAACAATAAGAAAGAGACAAACACTGTTCTTTGGCCACATAATAAGAAGACAGACATTTGAGAACATCGTGACAACTGGAAAGATCAGTGGAAAAGGGGTTAGAGGCAGACCAAGAGAGATGATGCTGAATGGGCTGAAGCAATGGCATGGAGGGATATCATCAAGAGAGCTTTTCCAGTCAACCAGGGATCGTAATCTGTGGAGAAGCATGAGTGCCTACGCCATTTGACAGATCACATGATGATGATGATGATGAACCTGACTTTTGCCGTTAGCCCTAAATATAGCCAGGCCTAAAATATGGCCTAACGGCTGAATGGGATTTCCAGGAACTCTTTACGGGTGATCCTCATCCGCATTGTGGTACTTTGCGTCACCGGGTGTTTATCGCTTGTGTGATGTCCCGGTGGGGCACAACTTACCTACCTATCTACTTTTGTGGGTTGCGGTAACAGATAATCAATTTTTCACTTAGCGAGATTCATTTTCACTACAACACTGAGTAAACATATCGTCATGTGCACAACAAGTATTTAAAATTGTCATAGTTCTGACAGTACTTGACAGTGACATTTCAAAAAAAAGAATTCTGTGTCATCTCCACGTTGAAGGTTGGTTACAGTGCACCACTGCTGTCTCTGAGAATATCTCGCCCCAGTCTTTTCCACTACGCGACTCTCGTACCACAGGTGGAAAACCACAGCAAGGTTTTTTTTTTCTTTTTCTTAACTAAAACGTATACCTAATACAACCCTAGCAACACACGCCATGTTGTTTGGTTTGGACCACAACAATTTTACAACATATTTTTCACATGTAGGTAGCATCATCTACACAGTTAAAGACACCTGGCCCCAAGAGCAAAGTGTGCAGAGCAAGCTATGAGGAGCCATAAAGGACCTGCTACATGCAAGTTCATAGAGGCAACCCACCAGATGGTCTAATCTGAGCATACGAAACTGAACGCAAGAAGAAGAAGATCTACTCAATTATAACAAGGTTGACAGACCCAGATCTCCTTCAACGCTGTGCTGAAATAATCAGGCAGGATGCTAGTGAAAGCTGGAACTCATTTGGCAGTGTTGTCCTAAAACAACATTTGCTTTAACGTTAGCGACAGAGACGGCAATTTCCCTGCCATTTTGTCTTTAAACTGATGTCCTGTAGGGCTAAAAATTGTATTTGACCAAAATGTACTGAACGGGGGACTTATACAAACTTGTATGCTACCAGAATACTGAAGAGGAAAGTATTACAATTCAAGTAAACAAACATTAAGTCTTTCAAAACGGGGGAAAAAAACCATAAGCATGATGACTAGAACATAAGAACACCAGTGTAAAAGTAACAGAAGGCGAAACCTATGTCACTGGTGCATTTTATTGCTAAATTAATCTAAGTGAATTTATTAAGTAAATGATACGAACAAAATCAGTGGAAAACAAAAACAAAACCGAAAAACAAAAACTGCATAAGAACACCTTTTTTATGTTAAACATATTTTAGTTTATTTTCAAAGTTTGAAATTCAGTTTTCTCTTACTTATTTTTCTAGTTTTTACATCTAAAATTCCGAAATCGTAACTAATATAAAAACTCATCATCATCATGTAGCAGGTCCTTTGCAGAACGTTGCTCTCATCACAGTCTGCCAGTAAGAAACTCGGTCTCTTGCCAATTCTCCTGCCTCATGCACTTTCACACTCAAGGAGTCACTTATATCCTGTGCCCATCTTTGTGTCGGTCGGCCCCTGCCCCTCCTTCCTGGTACCATGCCTTCTGCTATAATTTTTTCCAATTCGTCGTGGCGCCTGATATGACCAAAATATTTCAGCTTTCGAGAAAGGATGCTGTTTATTAGCCTCTCTTCCTTGATGTTCAGATATTTTAAGATGTCAATATTTCTCATCTTCTTTGTCCAAGATATTCTGAGAATCTTTCTATAGCATTTCAGCTCAAAAGCCCCTATTCTCTTTCTCAAGGACTGAGAGATAGTCCACGACTAACATTCGTATGTAGCCACAGGGAAGATGCATGCTCTCAAAATTCTAATTTTTATCTCCATGCTGGTGCTTAACCATAGACTTTTTAGGCTGTTCAATCTTTGCATTGCTATGGCCATCCTCCTTTTAATTTCTGTCGAACAGTCTCCATTGTTGTTTATTTTAGAGCCTAGATATTCAAAGTTTGTGACATTTTCAATTTCTTCATCATTTATTGTATTTTTTTGGGTGACAGCCAGTTTTATCTGTGGACATTATTTTCGTTTTCTTTAAATTCAAGAACAGATTTTGATCTTCACTGTGCTTTTGGACGGACAATATTAAATTTTCTATTCCCTTTACGCTGTTCGAAAGGAGGACTGTGTCATCTGTGTAGCGGAGTTCCGGAATAGGGTTGCCACCAATTTTGAGCGGATGTGACGAGCTGGTCTGGACAGCTGTTTCTGTCCTTTTAAAAAGTGCTTTGTTTAGATAATACTATTACCAAAGTTCTAAACATTTTCCTATTGCTTTTAATTAGCATAATAACACTGGATTAATTAAGAAATTTCTTACCCCTTTCCTAATGCTTCATTGTAGCAAAATTATAATTAAAGAGTTGAAAGGTAATATAGGCGAAGAGTAGTGCAAGGGGGACTGAAGAGTTACTTCCTCCTGACTTCCTGTTCCCTTTTCAATTCAGAAATTGACCGGTTCAGACCTAAAGTTGTTAGTCTGCCTGTGGTCCAATTTTCTGTTTGAATTCCCTGCCAGGGGTGAGTTAAAAGAATAAGTTTAATTTGATGTATTGCTGCTTATTCCTCTGAATTAATTCCACAGGTTAAATTCTGAAATTTAATGCCCACATGGCTCAAAAACTATGATAAATTTCTTTATCCTCACTAACCACGTTTATGATCTAGTATGTACATGTATGCAAACATATTATCCAATTGATGATTGAATTAATGTTTATTTGCTACTAGAAACGTGCATTGGTATTTTTAATTATTATATTTATATTAATTAAGTGATAATTATGTCCTCATGTGAAATCTCGGCCAGTTCCGGTTTCCAGCATGGTGGGACAATTAAAAAGGAATGAATTGTATATTCATTATACCTAATCCCTTCTAAGTTGATTTTTACCTCATGGTGATATTAGCTTAATAAATCACTGTCTTGCTTTAATTTAGATTTAGTCCAGATAATTTTGAGACTAGTTTAAGAGCTTGGAAAGTGAATAACACAGTGAGGCTGAATTTAATATTCACACTGTCAGAGAAGAAGAAGCAGAAAAGAGATGAATGGCCCCTGCTTTTAATTATTATTGTTGTAGATATATTTCCCTATTACTAGGAATACATTTCAGTTTTACAGCAGCTGGCCTTACAAATGTAATAATTATATTTCACCCCTCACCACTTCTAAACTCTGCTGAATAAGATTAGCACATGTGTGGATTTAGATTTAAACTGGAGTGAGTGTGGTATATTTTATGTTAATACTGTGACAGATGGAAAGCCCATGGTCATCTATGATTGTATTTTGACATCTATCCCAGCACCCAGTATATTGGAGATATGTCAATCCCATTTATTTTCAAACAGTGCAAAGCACCTGTTTTGAGTTCCTGCTCTTGGTAAACTCACTCCCTGCTTCTCATTCATTGTGATGTGAACCCATTTGGTTAAAATGAGAATATTGTGAAATATGACTGTATGTCTGTGTGTGTAAGCATGTTAACCCTTCAAAGGAGTACTAGTGTGCAGACATCAGAACAATTTACACTGAGAAATGTCCTTTCTTTTTGTGTGCTGTAAACTCTTGTTCTTGAGAGTATTCATGAAACTGGTTTCCTAAATATTTCCCCATCAGGATTATGGACCATGTTCTGTATACATTCCCATTCTATACCAGTAGAATGTGAACACCTGTTACTATCCTACTCCATATATATGTGTGTAGTGTAACAGTTTAAAGACTGGAGGTATTGTTGTCTCCAGTTAGAACCTTCCTGACTGTTTGTATAAGGACTGTTCTATTGTTCTAGTTCCAGATTGTAGTCCAGAAGTAGATCCTAAGCTAAGCTGCAGATACCCGATTGTCCGGACTGGACTGGAAGATTCGGCCTGCCTGATGTGTTTCCGAAGCTTAGTCAGAAGCTGACAACATAAACCTAAGCTACAGCTAAGTGGACAGTTGACCACTTACCTTATATAATAGGATAATTTTATCCACAGCCTTTTATTTAATTATCATTTGAATTTTCAAAATAAATGTAGTTTTAATGTTCTTACAGTTTTCTGAAGTTTCATTTTAACTATAATTGTGTCAGTGAACAAAAGCTAGTATAACTTTAATACACTTAAATATTCAAATTTAATAACAGTAGGGAATAGATGTGGGCAAACCCAGAATCCTCTCATTTAACCAGCAAGGCTGGGGTTACTATAAGACCGTATGATGTTTCACTGTTTGTAGTTCCCTCTGTAAAGTGCACATAGTGCATTCGCTAGTTAAAGCGAAGTTACCCGCCACAGCGGATCATAACTGTGACAAGTCTGGTCATTTTTGACATTTCTCATTATATTTTCTGCGTATATATTAAAGAGGTATGGTGAGAGAATGCACCCCTGCCTCACCCCCTTTTGCACCTCGAACAAATCAGATGTTTCACCAGCTGCTTTGATGGCTGCTTGTTGTTTATGATAGAGATTAATATAAAAACTAGAAACATGAAATTTGGCGTAGATACTTTTAAAATAATATTTTAGGCAAGAGACCAGTTTTAAAAGTAAAACTGATTGATTCATTTTCAATTTAATTTTTTTTTTAAGTTGCCTCATGAGGCTTCATTTTACAGTAGAACCTTGCTTAACGAGCACCTCTCATAACGAGTAATTCGCATAACGAGCAAAATAAATTGCAAAAGAATGACTCGCTAAACGATCGACGTTTCGCATAACGAGTGGCGAGAAGAAGTGAAGTGCAGGATTTTGCTCATGTTACATCAGTGTTTAGCACTCGTTTCAGTCGCATCATCGCTTGTGATCACACATTTTCTCAAACTTGTGTTATATTGTGATATATGTACATGAATCCTCCAGGCCTACAAGATGACCTTCCTGATGAATTTAAGTTAATCAAGATCCCGTTTCTGCCTTCCAATACCACTCCGTTACTCCAGCCCAATGGACCAGCAAGTTATTTCAAACTTTAAGAAGCTCTACACTAAAGCACTCCTCGAGCATTGTTTTCAGGTGACTGAAGAGACCAACCTCACTCTCAAAGAGTTTTGGAAACATCACTTCCACATCGTTCCCGTCTCAAGATGACGGACAAGGCGGGGGAAGAGGTTACCAAGAGAACTGTAACTTCTTTTTTGAGAAAGCTTTGGCCGGAGAGCTTTGTCGATTTGTGACTTTAAGAGTTCGAGACAGTTCGTGTGGAACCTGTAGTCAACGAGATTGTGTCTTTGGCCACTATCATGGGATTTTAGGAGGATAACAGTGATATCGAAGAGCTTGTGGAAGAGCACAGCCAAGAGCTGACCATGAAGAGTTTATGGAGTTGCGTTGTGTTTCAGAGCAAGAAGTTTTGGAGGAAAGTTTTTCAGAGGAGGAGGAGGAGGTAACAGAAAAGCAACAATCTTCTGGCGAAATAAGAAAAATGCTGAAAGCATGGGAAACTGTTGCATCTCACATTGAGAAGCATCACCCTAATAAGGAAGTGGCCATGCGCGCTGCAAATTTAATGATAATAAGATGTCGCATTCTTGCCAAATTTTGAAATGTCGACAAAGACCAATGTCTCTGGACATCTTTCTAGTAAACAAATAATTAGCTATGTATCATAATTATTTCGACTTTTTTTCTGCAAATCGAATTCGCATTCCATGTGGGTTCATTCCGCGTTTGAAGAAAAGATGAAGATGACTCCTCTTCTTAAATATGTATATAATTTTCTTTGAATAAATGTTATAGTATAACTTATACATAGCATTTTGTGAGTATTTTTTTTCGACATGGAACGCATTATCGTATTATACATTGATTTATATGAGAAAAATTGCTTCGCATAACGAGTGTTTCGCTTAACGAGTATGATTCTGGAACGAATTATGCTCGTTAAGCGAGGTTCCACTGTATACCCTTTTCGACAAACTTTAATGTAAAAATAAATAAAAAATAAAAAAAATTAAAAAAAAATAAAAAAATATTTTAAAGAAACTAGACAAGTTTATTACTTCAAATTAGGATTTAAGTCCTAAATGAATAATTTGTTCCTCAGTATCTATGTTTTTTTCTCAAATGTTAGGATACGACAGCTTTTTATCTGGGGGTGGGGGGGGGGGGGAGGAGTGGCGGCTGTTGCCATTCGGCAGCCATGATTAAGGATTTAGGGAGGAATGGAAGGTGGTTGGGCAAACTGCTTACAGGTTAAGTTGTCAAAGTATTGTGTCCATCTAAATAGAATATTACTTTAAAATACTTTATCAATGTCAGTATAATGTGTGAGTACATACAGAAAATTTTAAACTGATCAAATTAGGGATCCATAACCCCCTCAACATCCTGAAATATTGTTGATACATTCTTCAGTTATATAACACTTTCTACTAAACCAGTGGCTCTCAACCTTCCTAAAGCTGCCACCCTTTAATAGAGTTCTTCATGTTGTGGTGATCCCCAACCGTGCAATTATTTTCGATGCTACTCCATAACTTCAATAAATTTGTGTTTTGCGATGATCTTTGGTGACCCATGTGAAAGGATGGCGACCCACATGTTGAGAACCGCTGTCCTAAACTATGGATTACCTATCGTGTCAAATTTTACATTTTTGGTTTGGTCAGTAGATTTGTTTCTGTTCAGACGGAGCCGCCGTGGTGTAGCGGCTAGACTCTTCATGGGGGATCCGAAGGTCGTGGGTTCAAATTGAAAGGACCCGGACTTCTTTTTAAATGACATTGTCTCCCATGTCGACCCAACTCTAAATACATATCAGGGAAAAGTCCCGTGAAGTGAAGGCGGTCTGTGTGACGTTGAAGACATCAGCCCTAGAGTATAGGTTGGTTTATACAGCATAAATCTAGCACCATATGCCCAGTATGTCTGAAGGTCTGGAAAAAGTTACTTTTTATGTTCTGAGACAATTTCAAAAGTCGCATGTGCTCACCTGAACATGAAGGTCAAGTTGTTGTTCAGTGTTCAAAACAAAATTTTATAATATGGAAAACCAGCATTAGCATCATAGGCCATGTATCCATATCGAACGAATCGACTTCACTCTATAGTGGACATCCAATGCGGCTCTGCCTCTCATCTCAGCCAAGGCTGCAGCACAAAGAACGGACTCTTAGCTCCAGTGACGGCCCTTATTGATCTCGCTAGAAACTGCACTTGTGAACCTAATGACGCGAAACCAACTCACCACTTTCCTAGTGGGAGGAAAATGCCGTGACCACTTGTCTACCAAGACCACCTTACATTATGTACAAGGTTGACTTCTACAGTGTCCTTGCTTCATGTGATGCTCTGGTCAGATCGCTAGCCGTTCTGCGGAGAGAGACTAAGCCATATGGGATAAAACACGATGCAGTAAAGTCGATTCTCTCGAAAGAAGCTCTACCCGTTCAACCCTGTTGACTGTACAGCAAAACGAATGCCCCTGGAACTTGACACTAATGAATATTAGATTGCTTTACATAACGCTGTCAAAGCTAGATCCCACTAGCAGAGAGGCTACAGAGTCGGCTTATTTGAAATCGTTAAAAGTTTGAGTTTAATGCCCAACTATTAGGTGCCCCATGCGACCTATTGGAGCCTGTTAGCATGAGGTTTCGATGGTATCAGAGGATATTGAGATAGTTGTATGCGTAGGGACAAAATGCCATGAACCCCCTGTTGCACGGAAGGGGCGATTTAGGAGGGAATATTGATAAAGGAGGAACTTAAAGCAAACTGGTTGAGAGCACGATTGCAACAGTGGTCCTGCTTCGCAATGGGTTGTAATTCATATGATGTGATCCCTGTAGCCCAACTAATGAGCACATATATGCAGCACATTATCAAACAATTCAGTGGAATATACAACCCCTTTGACCTATTTCGAGAAGCTAATTCAACCCTTTCAGTACCAATGAACTCACAATACGTTCAGTGGTTACTTCATATATTGCACATGTTTCTTCTTCTACTTTTTTTTCCTTCTCCATCTCACTCTCCCCCTCTTCCTACGTTCATGAACCCATTCTGTCTTAATTGTTTCTCTAGCTGCTTCTGTCCTGAAGCTGTACTCTTTTTTTTTTTTTTTTAGACTTGAAAAGTCAGTGTTGTTGCTTTGACGAACTAAAACACTGAGATATAGTGTTGAGAACAACTACCTGGAAGAGATCGAGATATGATCTTTATATAATGATAAAGACACCAATCTTGAGACTGATAAACAAAAAGCAAAAAAAAGCACAATGTTATTTAAAAGATTGACCAACAGAAGGAATAACAATTAGAACAGAACTGCATCAAGGCCTAAAACAATTTGATGTCATGTTAATCAAGGGAATCGTCATGGTGTAGCGGTTAGATGCTGGGTTGCGGGTTCTAAATCCGAACAGAGCCGGACGTTTTTGAAAAATTTGATTGACTGCCAGGTCAACTAAGCTTCAAACTGGTTACCAAAACATTTTCTCGAAAGTAAATCCCGCCGTTGTAATGCTGGCCACATCACCCAATGGCAGCCAAGTGGTATAAATAAAACTAAATTTAACTGCCCGGCTTAGCCCGAGACAGTGAAAGAAAGTCTTATTCCCCCGTCCTCTACACCATCTTGCTCTCCGTCGCTGTCTTATATGTAGCCTAGCAAAAATAGGGGTCTAACCAAAACTCTATACTGAATATCCTGTCTTATAAAGGTAAAGGTAAAGTTGGAAGATGTGAACCAGCGTTATTGCACACGTTTATAAACCATAAGTGCTCTGCCATTAGTACGGACAGCTGATAAGAAAATGTCCGCCTGTGTCGCTGTCCGCACGTAACTCCGAAGATACAACGACGTTCCTCCATTTATCCCAGAGTGTCACTCTGGTACCCATTTCCTAGAGGTTGGGTGAACCCCGGGAACCACCCGGTTTCGAACACCGACCGTGGCTGCAGCGAGTCGCAGCTGGATTAAACAGCGAGCCTCCTATCGACTGCGCTAAAGCGGCCCCTTTATCGTCTGTCTTATAATTCCTCTTTGTCTCTACCTCTGCCGTATCTTTAGTCATTGCAACTAAGTGCAACTGAGGCATCACCTGTAATACTAACACAAATAATTACCAGTTTGGAAGACTGACCAATGTATTGTCTCAGACACTTATAGATCTGTGGTTTCAAGGAAAAAAGCAGAGAAATTTAATTTTCAAACATTACCTTTTCAAAATAAATAATAGGACAAACATTCCAAAAAACATAATTTCAGCGAAACTTTTACTGATTGTCGCAATGAATAACGAAATGTACAATAACCTAGGCCACCAATGTGACTTTTCAATTAAACATTGAAGTCATAATGGCACACACACACACACACACACACACACACACACACACACACACACACACGCACACACACACACACACACACACACACACACACACACACACACACACACACACACACACACACACACACACACACACACACACACACACACACACACACACACACACACACGCACACACACACACACACACACACACACACACACACACACACACACACACACACACACACACACACACACCACCACACACCACACACACACACACACACACACACACACACACATGTATTCCGTGTATTGGTTCCGGTCCGGGAGGAGTTAACACTTCACTTACAATAAATTCCCGAAAAGAACTCATCTCGTCATCCCCATGTTGGATGAAATTTTTAGTTATTGTGAAGCTCCATCCCGGCTTTTGCCGGAGCCCTAAAAATAGCCGGGCCTCAAATATGACCAAGCGTCTGAACGGGGTTTCGAAGACCTCTCGACGGGTGATCCTCATCTGCATGGTGACACTTTGTGTCACCGGGTATTTATCGCTGGCGTGATGCTTAGGTGGGGTACAACTTACATACATAAAAATACACGAAATACAGAATATGTTTGTGATTTATAGTATAAGATAGATCTAGCACTATATGACAGTACCCCAGAAAGCGCAGAAATTGTTTCTTGAATGAAAATGAAATTGGAAAGAAATATTATGACTACAGTAGTGAGAGCTAAACATAAAGGCACCGTCGACAGAACTCAGTATTACGACTACCGTAGACAGAGCTGAAAATAAAGGCACCGTCGACAGAACTCAGTATTATGACTACAGTAGTGAGAGCTAAACATAAAGACACCGTCGACAAAACTCATTATTACGACTACCATAGACAGAGCTAAACATAAAGGCACCGTTGACAGAACTCAGTATTACGACTACCGTAGACAGAGCTGAAAATACAGGCACCGTCGACAGAACTCAGTATTATGACTACAGAAGTGAGAGCTAAACATAAAGGCACCGTCGACAGAACTCAGTATTACGACTACCGTAGACAGAAACTGAAAATTAAGGCACCGTCGACAGAACTCAGTATTATGAATACAGTAGTGAAAGCTAAACATAAGACACCGTCGACAGTACTCATTATTACGACTACCATAGGACAGAGCTAAACATAAAGGCACCGTCGACAGAACTCAGTATTACGACTACCGTAGACAGAGCTGAAAATACAGGCACCGTCGACAGAACTCAGTATTATGACTACAGAAGTGAGAGCTAAACATAAAGGCACCGTCGACAGAACTCAGTATTACGACTACCGTAGACAGAGCTGAAAATAATGGCACCGTCGACAGAACTCAGTATTATGACTACAGTAGTGAGAGCTAAACGCAAAGACACTGTCGACAAAACTCAGTATTACGACTATCGTAGACAGAGCTAAACATAAAGGCACCGTTGACAGAACTCAGTATTACGACTACAGTAGACAAAACTAAGCATTATGAATACGTAACTGAAGCAGATCATTTGCGTGCAAACAAGCGGAAGAGTAACCAGCTATCTGGCCAGTTTCAGCCAGTTGTTGTTACTGCGAAGATCTCATTTTCAAACACTAAAGACACCGGAAATCGTCGATAAAAGTGTCTGAGTACAGGCACGTGATCTGGATTGGAACAATATTGTTGCTCACAAGGTAGATGAACCACTATGAACGGATCTCGTGTGACTGAAAGCCACTGAACGAGTTTGACATAACTAGGTTTGTGTTTTTCCTTCTGTTCCTTCTGTTTATCCTTCCATGAATGAATTAAAAATGTCGTTTTGTATATGGCAGTATACCCGAAAATGTATGTTTTTTTTTTTTTTTTTACAATTTGTAACGTATGAAAGAAGACAGTAAAGTTAACAAGTTAAGTACATAACACTTGTCCACGCCCCTGGGCGTAATGGTCATTTGGGCAACATCACGCCGGCCGCTTTTACAAAGTCATTACTTGTTTAAAATGTCCGAACCCACGACCTTCAGATGAGCAGGCCAATGTCTAGCCACTAAACCGCGACAGCTACCCCGAATAAAAAGCAAAACATAGGCCTTGTTATTCTGCTTTTCTAGCTCCCAGTGGAGCATAGGTTCTTAACCAACTTACGCCAAGTCGTTCGATCCTTTGCTTTGACATACAGCTCTTCCTCATTTTACCTTCACTCTCTAGACCCCATCTACGTGTGTGTTTTTTTTTTTATCTTCCTTTGTTTCTATGCCCCTGTGGGTTCCAGTGCAAAGACATTCTAGTTATATTGTTCTCAGTTGTTTTTTTCAGCGTGTGTCAAATCTAACGTCAGCGTCTTTTCTTCACCTCTTGGTGAAGTAGACAAACAAGATGGAACGATAACAGCATAGAATCTCCACCAGATGGACCCCCCCCCCCCCCCCCCCAACAAAAAAAAAAGCAAGAAGGAGAACCGTGTATCCATCTTTACACCCCAAAACGGTTTTCAAAAAAAAAAAGTAAGTGAAGAAAAAATGACAGAATTCACAAATAAATCTTGCCATAATTGAAATGCGCAGAACATTGTCTCATTGAGTCTTTCAAAATGTCTCTCCATTCATAAGGCAGACTTCCTAACCCTGTTGCTGTGTGTAGCCATTTGGGACAAAATGTCCAGATAAGAAAAAGTGCTAGTAATTCAGCTTCCTAATATGATAATCGCGAATGACAATGAATGTTGCGGCTTGAAAATCATAATCACTAAATGATACATACGGACAATGACGCCTTTATAATAGATAAAATCATTTAATTTTCAGGTGATGTCTGCATCTATTTAAGATATTTATCAGAATTCGTCTGCGTTCTGGATTTTGTTTAATCATCTCTACTTTCAAGGAATTTCTAGACATTCGTGTATTTTTTTTTACCTGCCTAAATTATCTCATTTTATGCAGTTGTATTCATCTTTGTAAGCTACGGTCTTTAATGTTGAGTTCGTGTTAGGTGGATCTGTTCGTTCTCCTGACCACTTAATGACTTTTGATACTATTATGTGGTAACACATGCATACTCTCTCTCTCTCTCTCTCTCTCTCTCTCTCTCTCTCTCTCTCTCTCTCTCTCTCTCTCTCTCTCTCACACACACACACAGACACATATATATGCCTGTTATGTATGTGTGATGCGTGTTTGTCTACCACAGAAAAGTACTACAATTAATTAAATTTGTGGGTGTGTCTGTGTGCGCGCGCTATACACAGACAAGAAAAACAGAAAGACACACACACACATATCTATCTCCTTTTACCCCACCAGGACATCACACAAGCGATAAACACTCAATGATACAAAGTACCACTATGTGGATGAGGATCATCCGTGGAGAGGTCCCAGAAACCGCGTTCAGCCATTAGACCATATTTATGGCCGGCCTATATTGCGGCCCCTGGCAAGAGAGTAGGACTTCAAATAATGACATTTGCAGCCCACAAGGGGATAACTAGATATAAAGACACACATATATACACACACACACACACACACACACACATACACACACACATATGTACGTATGTATCTGTACTATACAAAACAAAATTCATTCCTGTATGTTTGTACGTTTTCAATGAACTAATAGCTCCTTCAAAATGGTGACCAGAAAATTGGTTAAATTTTCGGTTGTCGGTTTCTAATTTAATAGTGAATTCCCAGTAACTTTGTGTATGCCTTTTTTTTTTTTTAATTTACACTACAAGCTCTAAGAGTCCATTTTCTGCGGGAGTTATTCCTCATGAAAAAAAAAATCTCTCTTTAAATTTAGAGAGTCTATTTTTTCTTTTTTTTTTTAAAGATCTAGCAGACATATACATATGCATACATCTCTTAGACAGTATATGGTTTACATAATCTTCTATATATATAAAAATCAAAGTGTGTGTGTTTGTTTATGAGCTATAGACTCGGAAACTTCTGAACCGATTTAGCTGAAATTTTCAGGATATGTTTGTTTTGATACCGGATGTTTACCCATCATGGTTTGAAATTCAACCTGTCATTGTTAGAGATAGGCGACCACACTTGTTGGACTAATCTTCGAAACTAATATTTCCATTTTTAGTGATATTTAATGCTGCAGGGGTTTCAAACAAAAGACAGAAAATGAAATCATGAAATCAGACGAATGCTAGGAATAAAGCCAGTCTTACAGGTCATCAAAGAACAACAAATGAAGGGGTTTGGACACCTAACAAGAATGCCCTGGTACTATTCGCCACAGCGAGCCACACGAAAACGTTACAACGGGTATAGAGCAAGTGGAAGACCTCGGAAAAATGGAGAAATGACATTAAGAACAGCCTTACAGAAATGAACATCATTCTGAATAGTGCGCTTGACAGATCCCATCAACGAACATTACATCTCCCCCCGACACTTCGATGAGGTACAAAGTGGAAGAGAAAAAGAAGAAGAAGAAGAAGTGACATTTAATTATAGCCACGTTAGTAAATGCGCCTGCGTCGTAGTCAGAATGCAAGAATTCCAGCATTCGCCGGCGAGATACGTACAGCCAACGCATTCTCTAATAAATAGAGTACAGCAAACATGGTACAGCAAACAAGACTATCTCTATATCTGTGCAGACAATGATTGCCACAATAACCATATTAGACACGATTTATATTTTGTGTCTTTTCAAACTACCTTCGATGAGTTGGAGAGTAGCCGATGGACTGGAAAAGGGGGGGGGGGCATCAAGGACTATCTCGACGTCTGCGCAGACAATGATTGCGACACTAACCGTGTTAGACACGTGCGATTTCTATTGTGCCGTTTCAATAATATATCTGGAATATCTGTCTATGAGAAAACAAATGCCTGCGGTTTTGAGTTATGTTATAATCGGGACAAAGTAGTAGGGACACACATCTCTAATAGTTTTCTCTCTTTTCGTTTCTCTGATGGTGTGGTTGCTTGGTTGAATGGTTAGAACACTGGGCTCCTGTACGGGAGACCAGGGTTCGAATCCGCAGTAGTTTGTTTTTTTTACCCGGGGGCAAAATGAAATCATTACCTGCACAGTCGTGGCGACAGCACTAGCCATGTGGCCCTTAATGCTAAAAAAAAGAATAGGTATGTGGGTAAACCAGATGATAATTAATTTGACCTTTTGCATACTTATGATTTCATTTTAAACTTTCCGATTGCATGGTTACGCTGAAATTTCATAGCTTTCCATTTATTTTCATTTAGATTTAATTATTTCATATGCGTTGGAATTTTTAGATGTGCTGTTTACCATAGCGTTCATTTCCTAATTATGGTGTATTTTTCCTGTTTTCCTTGCTTTTCAACTGGTTTTTTTTTTCTCCCTGCTACTTCGATGAGGGAAAGAGTAGTCGGTGAATTCGGGGGGCGGGGGGGGGGGGACTGTTTACTAAGAGATCTTTGAGTCACAGTAACTGCCTTACCCCCTCAAAGTAGCAGAAGCAGTAGTAGTTGTGGTTAGGCGGTTACACCGTAGTGTTCTCATGCGAAGACCGCCGGTAAGGTTATGGCGTTCTTCTGTCGGGGAGCGAAATTATACATCCTAACCTGACCAGTCCGTGACGACAGCAGTAGCCATGCGGCGCCAAATCTTCTGGCTCACGACTCCCTGTCTGCTCCGATGGTAAAACAGATAGCAGTGACATTATTTTAGCTATTGTGGTGGTGGTCGTGGTAGTAGTTGTACTGGTACTTGAAGGGTGATGTGGTAAATATTACACTAGCCCCATTTACTACCTATTACAATTCCTGCTCCCCATTTTAGTCCGGATGGACAGGGATGTCAATGTCAGTTACAAAAAGAAATATCGCCAGGTAATGATTTTCAAATCCTTGGAAGAGGGAGAGAACAGTAGTCGGTGGATGGGGGTAGGGAAGGGGGTAATGACTGAAATTGTTACTTAAAGAGCTTAACACGTGATTTTAAAGTTCTCATTAGTTAATTTGTTTATATTTTACTAACACTACCTCCGCTATTCTAATTTTTTACGACTTACTTTGTTATTTACAAGTACAGTAGTAGCTTTACTTCCGTCTCCTATAAAAATACAAACAGCTTTAGCATGTGATAACCAAATAACCATTTTTGTTACTGTGCTAATAACACCATTTAAACGACCATTAGTATAAAGACACAATTATATGGTCTGTGTTCTAAAGTTGGAAAACCAGACTATCTCTATATCTGTACAGAGAAATAATTGCGACATTAACTATATTAGACACGTGCGATTTCTATTGTCTTTCTTTTCCAAAAATCTTTTAATGAGGGAGAGAGTAGTAGTGGGATTTAGTGGTGGTGGTGGTGGGGGAGGGGGGGGGATCTCAAAGACTATCTCTATATCTGAGCAGACAATGATTGCGACAGTAACCATATTAGACACGTGCGATTTCTATTTTTTTTCTTTTCCATTTAGCCAAACTATGCCACAGCAACACGTGGCCGGGTACAGCTAATGATAAATAAATCATCAATGTAAAAGATCATAGACAGACAGTGTGAGCTGTGGATGTCATCTGAAATATTTTTCGACAATGCCTATTTCGGCGCGTCCGTGGCTTAGGCGTTGGGAGCCTGACTCGTACTTCCAATGTACTGTAATCGAAACCCCTGCTGGCAGGACTTTTATCATGGTATGCGGCGTCGCAGGTCGACCCAGCCTAAAGTTTGCACCAGGATTTATGTCCCGGGAAAGTAAAGACAGCCGGTGTCATGCTAACCACTAGGGCTGTACCGAATAGTGATTTTCACTATTCGGCCGAATACGAATAACGGGCCAACTATTCGGCCGAATACGAATACGAATAGCGTATGAAATATATATATTAAACACGCACACATACACACACATACACACATTCATAATGTCAAATGTACGCTGAACTCTTACTTCACATAAAGTAGCACAGAATAGTCATCTTCTTCTTTAGCATTCTGAGCCCTTGATGTTTACTGCTGCAGACTGTTTTTGAAAACCTGTAATAAGGTCTCATCTTTTTCATTTCTGCTTCAAGTTTCAGAGCCATATAACACGACTGGTCTCATCAACGTTTTATATGTTTTAATCTTGATGTTGCGAGACAGACAATTGGTCTTTAGCAGATGTTGAAGGGTATAGTATACTCTATTTCTAGATTGTATTCTAGATTGTATTTGTTCTCTCAGCATGTTGGAGCCATTGAAGTTTGCACGCAAGTACTTATATGTTTCCATTCGTTTGATTTTCACATTATCGACTTGGATATGGCTGGAGTTTATATTCTTTCCATGTCTAGTTAGTATTCGTACAGAATAGTAAACATTTAAAAACATTTTATGTTTTGCATCCTTCAGTCAGTCTGTGGTAACTAATAACTAGGAATGAAATAATCCTAAGTATTATAACAAGTAACTAAACTTGGAAAGTGTCACTGATAGCTTAGTTAATGCATGAAAGCTGCATTAGCTTTCAACAAAACCAATCGTTCTATGTTTTCATCATTAAGGCCGTGTATGCAGAAGCGGGTGTAAGGTAACTACTATTCGTATTCAGCCCGACCGCAACTATTCGGCTGAATACCGAATAGTCAAAAGGTCCACTATTCGGCCCCGAAGCAAATACGAAGCGAATATTCGGTACAGCCCTACTGACCACATTACCCACCTAGTGTCGATTGATTTCTAACAATATCAATGCTCTTCCCATGTGCCCGATGTGCTTAAAATGTGTGAAAAGGGATCTTTACTTACTTTTTACTACGCCTAAGTTGATTTGTATTCCGAAGTGCAGACTCATCAAATGGCTGGTGTCCAGAACTGAAAGTGCCTTATGCACCATCGAATGCCGAATTGCTTGCTGATATGCTGTAAATGATGCTTCAGTAGAAGATAAAATGTAGTTCTGGTGACGGACTGTTGTGTTGGCATTTCTACTGGCTGCATTTTGCATTGAATACGTGTTCATGCTAACGGCTTTGTCTGATCTCGTTTCCTTCACAGGCACGTTTGTGTGCGTTTCTGTAGGTAGGTCGGTTGCTATATTCGTCAATATTTGTACAGACATAAGGACATAAAAGACTATAACACTATTCTCTATTTTTTGAGACTTTGAGCAGTATGTGTATGGTAATTACAATTCCAACTATATGACACTGACATAAATCATTCGGCCGAGTGCTAATCACAGTGTCCGTTTTTATAGTGTAAGCTGTGGCCTCCTATCTCTAACTTTCGCATTCTCCATCTATTGATGCACATCAGTCAATTGTAGGCTTTGTCATGCCATTACACAACATTCGTTGACTGTTGCAGACGTTGGGAGAATGGGCGTCTATGGCTCTGACCTTTCCAACGTGCTTCTTAATTGTAACATACTGGGTTCGATTCCAGCTACGAGCAAATTGGCAGCAGATGCTTAGTTTTGATTTCCACATTGATATCGGCAGCGAACGTTTAGAGGACAATGGCAAACTACTGAAGTAAAATTACCGATTGACATCACACACAAAAATACTAAACAATAACGTCAACAACAACAAATTTTATTCTAACGTCAGATTAGTACTGTTAGATGAAGTAGAAACATGGAGAACAACTAAGGCATCTAATAATAAACTGCAACCATTCAATGACTGGTGCCTCCACAGAAAAGAGGAAATTAAAGGCTATGATAAAATCACTAAGGTAGAGCTTTGGGGGAGAACTAAACAAGTTCCAATGGACCTAAAAGTGAAGAAAAGGCGTTGGATAGGACACACGATGAGAAAACCTGAGAACAATGTCACTAGAATGTCTTTGAACTGGAACCCACAGGGGTATATAATTAAAGGAAGACCAAAAAACGGTAAGGGAACTAGCAAGGGAGCGCTGCATGCGATATCGAAGGATGTAACGAATTAGTGTGAGTTGGTTTAGGGCCTATTCTTCATTAGGTGTTAGAAAAGAAGAAGAGGAAGAAGATATAACAAACAGCCAAAAGATGTCGTGGCTGGTTTTGCAACATTGTGTAAAAGCATAAAGCCATTAACTGTCGAGAGAAAACGCTGTGAAGTCAACAAGCAGACACAGCACACAAACACAATAAATCAGCGGACTCCTGACATTCCTAACGTTGTACAAATTTCTCCAGTGACCCGCTGTTCTTTACGGTAATCCCTTATTTATTACTCGGATATACTCGCAGTAAACACGCTGACGGAGGGACGTCACTCTACAGCCGACAACGGTCTTAGTTCGTGACAAAACACAAGTCGCAAACGGACAACCGGGTTGTTAAACGGAAGTTGTGACAATTATGTTGTCCTGTGGTCTTACATTTCTTTCTAATAACGGCTGCTTCAGCCTCCAGCCTGCGCGAGCAGGAACTTTGTCTTTAACATGCCGGGACCACAGTCATGCCTCAGCTGTTGGTTGGAGGATTAAAGGTCTAAATATTTTCAGCAGAGTGGGGGCTGTTTTGGGCTTCTTTTAGAAATAGAGATTAAATATCAGAAGCTGGAAATACGTCTACTGGAGGATGGAGACATGTAAAATAAACATTACAGGGCAATGCATGGCTACTGGGGTCGTTAGAGAGGTTAAGACGTTACATTTTAGATTAGGAACATATAATCTTCTTGTGTGTTTGTGAGTGTGGTCTGTGTGATATAGTTAATGTGGCATGACTGATATTCTCCATTGTTGTTGCTTTGTGTATCCTCTTGTGAGGAACTTTTTTAGTCCAATCACACAACGTGTATATGATGCTAGACTCGTATTTTCATAGATCGATTAACACGTAATGGGTGATGTAGTCCAGCCGATACTACTTCCTAGAAAATTCAATCAGCTGTCGTCTCCACACTGAAGGTTGGCTGCAATGGATCTCCAACTCTCTTTCTCTCTCTGTCTTGTCTTAGTTATACACTCTCTCCTACTGCTGTTAGTTCATCTCTTAATGTTATCCTGCAACTGTTATCGTTGGATGGATTGGATTTTTTACCCCACCAGGACATCACACAAGCGATAAACACCCGATGACACAAAGTGCCACCATGCGGATGAGGATCACCGTGGAGAGGTCCCAGAAACCGCGTTCAGACATTTGGCCATAATGATGACCTGCCTATATTGCGGCCCCTGGCAAAAGCCAGAGTGGGGCTTCAAATAACAAAAAATAACGTCCTAAGAAGGACGAAAAGCAATAATAACTGTTATCGTTGTCTGCCTCTGGCTAGTCTTGCATTGGACTTTTCGTTGCAGTATGATACTGAAAAGAGTATTATGCCTTTTAATGTGCCCGAATTATTCAATTGTTTATTTTTTTTTTTACTTCCCTCAGTAACACTCTTTTAAGTCACAAAAATCCCAGAACCTCTTTTCCTTTTTAAAATACGACATATTCCTCTGTACATCCACAAGATCTATGTTTAAACAAAACCTCAAAACGTATAACAAAACACTAGACGCCTTACTACTTTCTCTTACTATTCCCATAAATATATGGGAAGCAACTCGCTTCCAGGAAATTACATTTACCATTGGCAGTGCGAAGGCGTAGCAGTCTGACCAATGTAGGTGTTGGAATGTCCAGTTTCAGTTTCTGTTCTTGTGTGCGAACAAGTATAACGTTGATGGTTTAATTCAATATATGCCTGTTTGTTCTAAAATATCGTTCACAACCATTTTGTTCTATTTTAAATAAAACGCTATCTTGAGTCTGATTAAACTGCTCGACACAATTGATCTAAATCATAAACACGTGGCGTTTATGGACATATCGGTGTTCACCCGTGTGCCATTGAAACAAACCATCAAGGTTATGCTTGTTCGATTACAAAATAAAGAAACTCAAACTAGACATTGGTCAGATTACTACACCTTTGCACCGCCAATGTTAAACGTAATTTCCTGGAAGCGAGTTGCTGCCTAATTGGTGGAGCAGCCATGGGTAGCCCACTAGTTGCAATCTTGGCCAATATCTTCATGGTACATCTCGAACATTGCAGATCTGCCCACATCAGCAAGTTGGTTTTGTACCGTCGGTATGTAGATGACATTCTGATAATAGCTGCTGATAAACAGCAAGCTACAGCTTTCCATACCACCATAAACAAGTCACACAGGAATATCACATTATCATTACAACACGAACATTCCTTGATGTGCTTATTGCAGGTAGAAAGAAAAGCTATATTCAAAGATTCATCATCATCATCATCATCATCATCATCATCATCATCAGGTGCCTTGCCGACTGGCGTGGGCGATCATGCTTCTCCATAATCTGCGATCTGCTGCAGCATGTATCAGTTTAGGTGCCGACACACCTCCATGCCATGAAACAAGACTGTCAAGCATCTTCTCTCGTTGTCTTCCTCTATTTCTCCTTCCACAGATCTTTCCAGTGGTCCCAGCAGGCTCTATTTTCCCTCTTCTCATAACATGGCCTAAAATTGATGACTGTCTCCTTCTGATGTCTGTGATAAGTTGTCTTCGGGCTCCCGCCTCTTTCAAAACCTCTTGGTTGCTCTTTTTGGATGTCCAAGGTATTCTAAGCATTCTTCTGTAAAACAACATCTCTGAGGCCTCTAAAAATTGTTTGGCCTGCCTACTGATTGTCCAGGATTCGCATCCATATGTTAAAACTGGATGTATGTAGCAAGCAAGAATTGTAAGATTAGTGTACAGAAAAGAAATATGGACCAGTCAGTACTTAAACTTTTACAGTTTTGTACCTGTTCAGTACAAAGGTGTCCTAGTAAGTATCTTGTTTAACCGAGCCAGAAAGATTTTTCCCCGAAGATAACACTGACGACGAGTATTTAACTGACCTATCGAGGTGATGACGTCATGCAGTGTCTCCAGGACCAGCAAAAAAAGCGGCTGTTCAGGTAGTGAGGTACACGACCACTACTCTCCCAACCCCACCTATTAAAGTGCTCGTGTCTCCGTACACCAAATCAGATTGTATTTATCAATGTACATGTAAGTGCCAGTTGACCTACACCGGTCGAACGGAGAGACAGCTTGGAAATATGTGGCAGAGCACATACCCAAATGGCTACATAAACAGTTTAGGGATTTTTCAAAGGTGTCTAGACAAGTCAAACGGAAGGAGCCCATTTATTTCGAAGGACGTCATCTGCCTAATTTTGGACACGTAATTGACAAAGACAGTGCTTTCCGTATTGCTTATCACACACCGAACAGGCTGAGAATGGCCGAAGCTTTAACAATTAACATTAACAATCACTCCCCCTTCCTACTTCATTGTAAACAGGCGGAATTTATAGTCAATTTGAAGTTAACCGGGTAGGTCACATAACTACGGGGAACTTCCGGTGACTACACAAAGATCGAAATAGGCTATTCGCATTTCAGTTGGATTTATTCAGTTTTTGTGCTTCATATTTATGTTAATATAATTCTGTAGTAGCGCACCTGAAGAGATACAGCGAAATATGCCTGGCAATAAATTGTGCAGTGTATTGTTTGTGTCCGCATTATTCAAAAACGTTATATACTAATATTAAACAAAATATGTTCCTCTATACGAGTTTTCACGTCGCCATCTTGGAAAAGCACCCATCATAATACTTTCTTGTATACACTAGACAATCTCCGCACCACCAATGTACCCATGTCGTCTTGCCGGCGAATGCCACCAACACCCTCTACACAACAGATGGCTCCCTGACTATTTCCACCAACACCCTGGTGCTCTACACAACCAATGGCCCCCTGACTATTTCCACAATCTTAAAGGAGCTTCAAACACTACTCCAAAGTATTTCAGTTAATAAGCCAACCGTCTGCTTTCTTTATGGAGTCACCTTTACTTTACAAATGCCATACCCAAAAGCCCGAAATAGCCAGTTTTATTTTTACTATACTGTTTCCAAAAACAAAAAAATCCACAGTGAAATACACACTCAAATGTTGTTAAGCGTGTCCAGTGGACATGTGGGGCTGAATTGCGTGGGTTTTTGTAATCGTTACAACACAGTGGTCAGCTGTGTTTAAGACCATATTTGTGAGCATGAGAAAGCAACACAATTTGCAGTGAGCAGTATTCACTGGCAACGCAATTTAAAACCTTTAAAAGGGTAACGCTACACTAAAACGATCAGTTCATTTTCAAGCAGTCAAGTAGAATGGTTTCTCTATCGATAAATTTAAGGCATTTTGCTTTTGGCATGTTGCAGGCAGAAGAAAGTCAAAGTCAGGTTGTCAGGCATCTAAACGTGCATCACAGTACTATCAGTTGACTTTGGCACCGGTTCGAAGCCATTGATTTAGTTAAAGACCGACATTGAGAGGATGACCCAGAGTGACAACAGCAGCGGAGAATCACTTTATTTGGCTTCGCAACCTGAGAGACAGGTTTACAACAGCTTTAAATAGGCAGGCATTGCCACTATGACGTCATGTGTCTGATCAAACTGTTCGGAACAGACGACGAGTTGGACTTTTGGCTCGACGACCACATTGAGGACATGTGCTAAAGGGTCACCACTGCCAAAATCGACTTCTTTGGGCGAACCAACATCGTGCCTGGGCAAGTGACAATCAGCGATGACGTGTGTGGTTCAGTGACAAATTTTTCTTTTTTGTTACAACGTCATGATAGACGGCGTAGGGTATACAGTACAGGAAATGAAGGTTTAGCCCAAAATTGTGTTGATGAAGCTCTGCTGCACGGTGGTGGAAGTGTAATGGTATGGGGAATGATTAGTTACAACGGAAGGAGTAAGTTGGTGCACACTGAAGGAAGCTTGAATCCGCAGAGATACGTCCAATAAATTTGTCGACCACATGTCCTTCCATTTTGAGATGCCAACAAATATCTTTTTTCAACAGAACTTCGCCAGACCCCATTCTGCACAGCTGACCACGCCAATAACATTCAAACACCTCACTGGCCATCCCTGTCTGCAGACATGAGTCCGATTGAACACCTGTGGGATGCTCTGTAAAGACATGTTTGTCACCGAAACGTTGTTTCAGCCAATGGTCGTGATCTGTTCCATGCACTCCAGGAAGAGTGGGCAGCCATCCCACAGGCCCACATCAGACATCTGATCGCATCCATGCCCAGGAGATGCCAGTCACTGATCCACACAAGAGCAGGACACACATATATATACCTTGACCCCATACTATGTGACGCTGACCCTAAAATTCATCAACTAACTAGCTAAATATATTAAATATACCCTAAGACGACGCCACCTTTACAAACAACCGCCGTTCTGACGCGACTCTGGGTGGCACGTTCGTGTTTACGTAAGAGGCTGCGTAGGATCAAAATGCTAAATGAATTGCGCTTGCTATACTACTCGCAAAGCGATCTGCTGTCGAATCGTCTAAAAGTGACTTTGAACCGCGGTATGTCCGAATTTAAAAAAAAAAAAAAAAAATTGAGACAAATATATTAGCACCAGCTATTTCTATAAATGACACACAGGTGATCCACGGAGTAGTGAAGAAGGTGCACTTTAACAAAAGACACGTTTTCTTTGATTACTATCTATCTCTATCTCTTTCTCTCTTCTGCCCTCTCTCTCTATCTCTCTCTCTCTCTCTCTCTCACTCACTCACTCTCCGTATCAATTTCTGGCTGTCTCCCCACCCCTTTCTCTTTGTATGTATGAATGAAATGAATGAATGTATTTGTATGTATGTGTGTGTGTATATATGAGTGTGCATGTGTCTGTGTAAGGTGACGTCAGAAAATGTTTTAATATGTATTTGTGAATGTGTATGATTGTGCACTTATGATGTTTGTATGCATTATTTCGTTACGTATATTTGTATGCAGTCACAAATTTGCATTTTTCATAACATGCAACTGTGGTGTGAAAGATGAATATATGGATAAAGCGAATGTAAAAAGGTCCTGCGTGCCCAGTTTTTATTCCTTTGAAAATAAAGTTTCTTCGTTCGTTCGGTCGTTCTGTCTATTTTTTACTCTTACAAACAAACATAAGAGCCGTAATTCAACAAAATGACAAACACTATGGAATGTACACAGATCTTTAAAACATTTTCCCATTAGACACAAAGAAAAAATCTTTATCTGTTTGTCAGTCCAATCGACGTTTCCCTCACTGTCTCCCTGACTCTGTCTCTCATTCTCTGTCTGTCTCTCTCTCTCTCTCTCTCTCTCTCTCTCTCTCTCTCTCTCTCTCTCTCTCTCTCTCTCTCTCTCTCTCTCTCTCTCTCTCTCTCTCTCTCTCTCTCTCTCTCTCTCTCTCATTCATATTTTGTCTTTTATAAAACTATAACACTTGTATCTTATTCCACAAAGTTATTCAAGTACTCTATTCAATCACAAACTATACTCCATTAAGTGTACTATCATATTATTAGAAACAACATCATGTGTATCCTTTGTCAGTTTGTTTCTCTCCCCTTCCCGTCCCCCTCTCCCCCCATCCCTCTCTCTCTCTCTCTCTCTCTCTCTCTCTCTCTCTCTCTCTCTCTCTCTCTCTCTCTCTCTCTCTCTCTCTCTCTCTCTCTCTCTCTCTCTCTCTCTCTCTCTCTCTCTCTCTCTCTCTCTCTCTCTCTCTCTCTCTCTCTCTCTCTCTCTCTCTCTCTCTCAATCATTTTCAGGACAAAACGACAGCTTTACAGAACTCCACAAATCGACCTAAGTACTCCACACAAACACAGACAACTGTAAACAGATTAGGAAGTGCACTTTGACATTAGACACACTGTCATATTTCCATTGTCCCCATTTACTCCAGTCTGGAATCTTGGCCCCAGGTGCTCTGGTCTGGAATCAGAATCCCCCAGAATCCTCACTTCCGACCTGACATTTGTTGTTTTCCCTCGCAGGCTCATTTCTGGATTCTAATCCGAGAATATATTCTTTTTATATTATTTATGTAGGGATATATTCTTTGCGTATTATTAGGTTTTCTTCTTTTCTGTGTTATTATTTTATAGAAATTTTTTTAGTTTTCATGATGTGTCTGTCAGGTGTGTTTGAATGTGTGTGTATTAGCTGGAACTACAGACATTTTCACGGCAGTTACTCACCAGCTGTAGTATGTAATGGAAAACAAAATAGCCCTAAGTGGGGGAGGGGGTGATGGAAAAGCTTGATAAAAATGTGTTTCTTTCTGGAGTGTGTGTGTTTTTGTATCTGTGAGCGTTTGTGTGTGTGTGTGTGTGTGTGTGTGTGTGTGTGTGTGTGTGTGTGTGTGTGTGTGTGTGTGTGTGTGTGTGTTTCCTTACATATTTTAGGGGTTGGTGAAAAGGAGGGGCCGAATAGTGGACCTAATAACTATTCAATATTCCGCCGAATAGTTGCAGTCGGGCCGAATACGAATAGTGGTTACCTTATATTACACCCGTTTCTAGACTGGTGGAAAATGAACATATTACAATTTCTCACCTTGGTTCATACTGTCAAGCGTTATCTTTGTACACCACCGAGTGAACGTCTGTTTAGTACAGCTGGAAATACCTTCAGTGAGACAAGAAGCTGCCTTAATGCTGACAACATTAAACGATTTTGTTGTTGTTGAAAGCTAATGTCGCTTTCATAGATTAACTAAGTTGTCAGTGACATTTTACAAGTTTAGTTACTTGGTATAAAACTAAGAATACTTTCATTCCTAGGTATTAGTTACCACAGACTGACTGACTGAAGGATGCAAAACATGAAATGTTTTCACATGTTTACTATTCTGTACTACATTTTGTAAAGTAAAATGTCAGAGTACCTTTGACATTATGGATGTTTTTTTTTTTTTTTAGATCTATTTTATACACTATTCGAAAGTGGAAGAATGGGCCTCAGTTTGAATAGTGGGAAGAAAGAAGTATTGGTCGTATCAAAGAAAATAATTATTCCTAAATGTGTAATAAAAGTCAATGGTTTTATTTTGGGACAAGTACAGAAATTTGTGTATCTGGTTACATGGATAACATCAGATGGATGACACATTACTGAAATAAGAAACAGAATAGGACAGGCAAAAACGGCATTTTATAAAATGAAAAACATCTTATGCAATATATCTTTGTCATTGAGGGTTAGAAAAAGAAATCTTGCTTGCTACATACATCCTGTTTTATCATATGGCTGTAAGTCCTAGGCAATCGGTAAGCAGGCCAAACAATTTCTTGAGGCCTCAGAGATGTGGTTTTACAGAAGAATGCATAAAATACCTTGAACAACCAAAAAAAGAAAAAAAGAAACCAAGAGGTTTCAAAAGAGGCGGGAGCCCGAAGACAACAACTCACAGACATCAGAAGGAGACAGTCATCTTGACAGTCTTGTTGCATGACATGGAGGTGTGTTGGCACACGAACTGATACATGCTGCAAGAGATCGCAGATTGTGGCGAGGCATAATCGCCCATGCCAGTCGGCAAAGCACCTGATGATGATGATTCACTATTCGTATTCGTATTCGGCCGAATAGTTGGTGCAGCTATTCGTATTCGGCCGAATAGTGACAATCACTATTCGGTACAGCCCTAATTATTAGAGCTGTAGTGGCTTTGTTCCATTTATACCTGGCTAAAATTCATTTAGTTCCGGGAAATCAGTCTCTGAACCTAACTTTTGCAGCAAGGTTCTTAGAGTGTCATAGACCAAGTAAAGGAAAAACACAAATATTGATATTCTTGGGGTCGAAACAAAGATACTGACATTCTTGGGAACACAACAAAAATACTGACATTCTTGGGGACGAAATATAAATTTGAAATTCTTAAAGAGGAAACAAAAATATAGACATTCTTTGGACAAAAAACAAATATTGACATTCTTGGGGACCAAACAAAGAAACTGACATTCTGGGGACCAAACAAATAAACTGACATTCTTAGGGACCAAACAAAGAAACTGATATTCTTGATGACCAAACAAAGATATTAAATTCTTGCAGACCAAACAAAGATACTGACATTCTTGGGTACAAACATAAAAATAACAATCTTGGAGACCAAACAATGATACTGACAATCTTGGGGACAAAAAAAAAATGACATTCTTGGGGACCAAACAAAGAAACTGACAATCTTGGGGACCAAACAACGATATGACAATTAAGGGGACCAAACAAAGATATGACAATCTTGGGGACCAAACAAAGAAACTGACATTCTTGGGGATCTGACTAACAAGAAAGTCTTGCTCATAGAGAGTGTTGTTATCCCGGAATGAACTACTTTGGCCATATTGAACATCCAAATTGTTTAAAGAGAAGAGAAATAAAGGGTAAGGTTACTGGCTGGGCAAAACATGAATTCTGTAGGATGGGAAAGTGCCTAATTACATCCTCTATGGGAAATTATAGATGGTAGAAGATATTGAGGCGCACCTCTGCTAGGATAGAAAGATGTTCGCAAACAGGACATCAATGATACAAGTATTGAGGTAGATTCGTGGCAACAAAATGGCATGGACCGTGTTGTGTAGAAGGGTCAAATAATGAAAGGGAATTAGAATGAAAGAGGGAAAATGATTACAAAAAGTATGAGAACTGCGCATTTAAGAAGAACCAATCTAAAAAAAATGATGACAATAAAGGTCTTGATCCCGTGCTTTAACTGTGGAACCCCGCTCAGTTTGAGTTGGTCTTGCAGAGTCACACTCGCTGTGAGTCAAGGGCAGTAAGCCATATGCTTCCACATAGCACAATATAACACTACAGAGCCCTGCTACGTGATGATGATAGTGGTGGTGGTGGTAGTCAGGAATCGCTCCAACATTTATGATAATAGTCACCAACAATCAAGAGTAAACAAGTGCCCCTCCACACAGAACAATACAGTACCCACAATTGGTCTACAGAAAAGTTTCCACTCCACACTGAACAATACAGCACCCACAATAGGTCTACAGACAAGTGCCCACTCCACACAGAACAATACAGCACCCACAATAGGTCTACAAACAAGTGCCCACTCCACACAGAACAATACAGCACCCACAATAGGTCTACAGACAAGTGCCCACTCCACACAGAACAATACAGCACCCACAATAGGTCTACAGACAAGTGCCCACTCCACACAGAACAATACAGCACCCACAATAGGTCTACAGACAAGTGCCCACTCCACACAGAACAATACAGCACCCACAATAGGTCTACAGACAAGTGCCCACTCCACACAGAACAATACAGCAACCACAATAGGTCCACAGACAAGTGCCCACTCCACACAGAACAATACAGCACCCACAATAGGTCTACAGACAAGTGCCCACTCCACACAGAACAATACAGCACCCACAATAGGTCTACAGACAAGTGCCCACTCCACACAGAACAATACAGCACCCACAATAGGTCTACAGACAAGTGCCCACTCCACACAGAACAATACAGCAACCACAATAGGTCCACAGACAAGTGCCCACTCCACACAGAACAATACAGCACCCACAATTGGTCTACAGACAAGTTTCCACTCCACACAGAACAATACAGCACCAACAATAGGTCTACAGACAAGTGCCCACTCCACACAGAACAATACAGCACCCACAATAGGTCTACAGACAAGTGCCCACTCCACACAGAACAATACAGCACCCACAATAGGTCTACAGACAAGTGCCCACTCCACACAGAACAAAAAAGCACCCACAATAGGTCTACAGACAAGTGCCCACACCACACAGAACAATACAGCACCCACAATAGGTCTACAGACAAGTGCCCACTCCACACAGAACAATACAGCACCCACAATAGGTCTACAGACAAGTGCCCACTCCACACAGAATAATACAGCACCCACAATAGATCTACAGACAAGTTTCCACTCCACAATGAACAATACAGCACCCACAATTGGTCTACAGACAAGTGCCCACTCCACACAGAACAATACAGCACCCAAAATAGATCTACAGACAAGTGCCCACTCCACACAGAACAATACAGCACCCACAATAGGTCTACAGACAAGTGCCCACTCCACACAGAACAATACAGCACCCACAATAGGTCTACAGATAAGTGCCCACTCCACACAGAACAGTACAGCACCCACAATAGGTCTACAGACAAGTGCCCACTCCACACAGAACAATACAGCACCCACAATAGGTCTACAGACAAGTGCCCACTCCACACAGAACAATACAGCACCCACAATAGGTCCACAGACAAGTGCCCACTCCACACAGAACAATACAGCACCCACAATTGGTCTACAGACAAGTTTCCACTCCACACAGAACAATACAGCACCCACAATAGGTCTACAGACAAGTGCCCACTCCACACAGAACAATACAGCACCCACAATAATTCTACAGACAAGTGCCCACTCCACACAGAACAATACAGCACCCACAATAGGTCTACAGACAAGTGCCCACTCCACACAGAACAATACAGCACCCACAATAGGTCTAAAGACAAGTGCCCACACCACACAGAACAATACAGCACCCACAATAGGTCTACAGACAAGTGCCCACTCCACACAGAACAATACAGCACCCACAATAGGTCTACAGACAAGTGCCCACTGCACACAGAACAATACAGCACCCACAATAGGTCTACAGACAAGTGCCCACTCCACACAGAACAATACAGCACCCACAATAGGTCTACAGACAAGTGCCCACTCCACACAGAACAATACAGCACCCACAATAATTCTACAGACAAGTGTCCACTCCACACAGAACAATACAGCACCCACAATAGGTCTACAGACAAGTGCCCACTCCACACAGAACAATACAGCACCCACAATAGGTCTAAAGACAAGTGCCCACACCACACAGAACAATACAGCACCCACAATAGGTCTACAGACAAGTGCCCACTCCACACAGAACAATACAGCACCCACAATAGGTCTACGGACAAGTGCCCACTCCACACAGAACAATACAGCACCCACAATAGATCTACGGACAAGTTTCAAGGTAAAGATAATGTTTCCGTTGAGTTTTCTCAACTCTAAGCTGCCACATGGATGTTTGGCCACCCTGAGATTTTAAAATCTCAAAGCTACAGGGCAAATCTCAGATACCCTCTTCAACCTCTATAAAGTTCCAACTGAGACACCTGTAACAGTTTCAGCAGCCTCGTGTCTCCTGTAGTCCTTTGTATGGATGCGAGGATGAGTGTCAGGTGGTCGGACAGCCACAGTTACAATTTCATAGCATTTCCATAACCCTTCACTTCCTAGGCCAACGAAAACCATTCAGGATTTCCTTCATTGTCTCTTATTGGAAAATTGACATAGACTGCAGTTTCAGCATTTCCAGTTGAATACACACATTGAATACACAAGGCAACCATCAGAGGTGCCATCCAACAGTCCGACACTAAAGATGCAGTTCATCATCGATGGCAGCAGCAGTGACGACTGAGTAGAAACCGCACACGTAATTAATCACATAAGGCACTACTAATTTTATGCCACAAGCCATTTTCTTAATTTACAGTTTACAATAAAGTCCCGCTAGGCACAGTCGTAAAAAAGCATTCCAAATGAAATCTACAGCTCACAGTGTCGCGTCATGCACTTAGCTCAGTAGCTGGACGACAAAACTGTATCCTTTAGTCTACATTTAGTGAAAAATGCAACTGCCAACTACTAACAGAGGTAAAAACTTAACAAGCTTAAAAACAGCAAACCTGTCTGTCCTTCACATTGACCGGAAGCCAGGATTAGTGTCATAAAATGACCATCACTACATAGTAGTTACCACGCACACTGACAGCCGAGAGAACTCTGAAGAGTGAAGTAGCCCACTGTGTAATCAAGGAGATCATTAACATTAACGGACAATAGCTCTATTCGCGGACAACAATTGATGACAAGACATTCCTGTCTGTAATCTCACATCTATTCCCCGGTACTGATCCTTCTGATAGAAACGTCATTAGAGATACAGCTCGCGGAAATCTGGAGGGATCTGAGATGGTGGCCCAGAAATGCCTGGCTAATGTGCAGAGTTATCTAGAGACAGGGCGAACGCGGGGAAATACCTCATGTGTATGAGCTATTGATTTCGAAAGGTCATATAAAAAAGATTGCCTGGGGATATATATGTTTTGGGGTTAATAAGACGAATGACAAGAGAGGGGTCTCCGCAACGACCGATGAGGTCGGTTTCCTAGCTCTCTGATGGCTGAAGGTTCGTTTCTCACCTGCACGGTTCGGTTCACGGGTGTAATTTTTGCTGGGATCCCTCAAGTTTGTCCGCGAAGCTGCGAAGTTCGTGCTTTTTTGTGAAGCTCTCAGGTTGTGCACACACACATACACACTCAAACACCCACACACACACACACAGTTATATATATATATATAGATAGATAGATAAAGAGAGAGAGAGAGAGAGAGAGAGAGAGAGAGAGAGAGAGAGAGAGAGAGAGAGAATGCTGCAATAAATCTACTCTGTATCTTTAAGAAGAATACTACAAGTGTATGGTATATAGCCTGGCAATGAGATTGGGAGCAGTTAATTTTTACATGGTCTGTCTTTCTTCCTACGATTTCAAACCGTTAAGATGGTGAAAGGATGCAGATTAATAAATGCAATACCAAATACATACAAAGACATACAAGGAATGGGGTGTATATTCATAGGGACTGGCTTTGAGAGACTGGTCTGATAACACAAATGACCCCTTTCACGTCAGTAGCACATCGGGCATATGGGACTTGACTCATCTGTTTATATTCTTATAGACACAAGGTGGTGATGTGGTCAGCATCTCGACTGAATTGGCTAAATGCAGACACGAGAACGTCGTAACAACTGGGATGATACGAGAACTTGGTACTAACTGGGTAGACTTCAGAACTTGGTACTAGCTGGGTAGAATTGAGAACTTGGTACTAACTGGGTAGACTTGAGAACTTGGTACTAACTGGGAGGATTATTGTGTGTTTGTGTGTGCATGTGTGTTTGTGTGTGTGTGTCTGTGAGTGTTTTTTTCCGAACTGAAACCTAAATTTATTTTTTCATTTTAACAAAATATTTGCCTCGATGAGAATATGGAATCCAAAATATGTCACCTTTCAAACTAGAGTCAGGCTACTGCTCTAAAACTATTTCCGACATAAGAACTTGTCATCTTTCCTCTAACTGAAACTGTATCTTTTCTGAGAGAGAGAGAGAGAGGGAGAGAGAGAGAGAGATAGAGAGAGAGAGAGAGGGGGGGGGAGAGAGAGACAGAGAGAGAGAGAGACTGACAGACAAACAGCCAGCCAGCCAGCCAGACAGACAGCCAGCCAGACAGACAGACAGACAGACAGACAGACAGACAGACAGACAGACAGACAGACAGACAGACAGACAGACAGACAGACAGACAGACAGACAGACAGACAGACAGACAGACAGACAGACAGACAGACAGTCAGGCAGGCAGACAGGCAGGCTGACAGAGACGGAAACAGAGATTTAACTATAACTGTTTGTTCTGATTCCAGTGGAATCACTTCGTCCGGTAGGGACCATCATGTTTTACGGGTGATTTCTGACCGTCATCGGGCTACTGTGAGAAGAGGAAAAATGGAACATATTGTGACCACTGGAAAGATCTGTGGAAGGAGGGATAGAGGAAGACAACGAGAGAGGATTTGTAACAGTCTTGTTGCATGGCATGGAGGTGTGTCGGCTGCAGGAGATCGTAGACTGTGGAAAGGCATGATCGCCCACGTAAATTCAACACCACTCCTACCCTGATATGTAACCTAGCAACCTAACTTGAACTGTAACGAAAGTGACTCCCGAACGAGGAAAGTATAAAAACAGGCATTTTACAAAGGAAAACGCAAACACGTGGGTCAAAGAACCAATAAAACAAGAATATAAGTTAACAGCATTTGAATAACAGCCACGTTTACAAATGATTTCTCTCCCCTCACAGATGAAACACTGGTGGACACAAGAGTCAAAAGCCACCGACCGTGCTTGTTGCCCGGCTAAAACAACCATAGAGGAATCAATAACGCCTACTGGTTGCCGGCTGGATGTGACTTTTGTGTCGGCACCGACGTACTAAGGAGTCGCTTCAATACTCTCAACATTTGTATACGATTATTTAACAGGGAATGGGAATTCGAGATGGGAATTGGCAGAAATAGGTTTCTGTGTGAAGAAAAAATAGGTTAATTCCCTGCCCTGGTCCGGAGGTCATGTAACTTCGTAACCGTCGTAACTTTTACTGACGAACACGGCTATCGGAATTTATACTGTAACAGGCTGGTGAGAAAAGTTTAGCTTGTTAATAATTTGTGGTTGGCTACACTTGCGAATTAAAACCGGCAGTAGAATAAGACTCCCCGGAAGTGGCCAGTGAGCGGAAAAGTTGATATGAAGCCCAGCGGGGCAGAAAAGGCAGTTTGAATGTTTTAGACCTACATTCCCATTGTGCATCCTAGAGCGGAGATTTTTTATTGTAGGTCGCTGAAGGCGAACTCACATCTTTGTTAGCTAATGTGATTAGCGCATAGTCTTTTCGAACACGTTGTTGATTTTTACTGCATTGTTGTCTATGAAGGACGATAGTTTTGTGTTCAGGAAACCCACAACCAGATGTTGAATATGATAATTATATTTCATATGTTTTATTCAGAATTAGGGTTGTAGTTCGTTCACGTGGTTTGTCTAGGTGCTACCTATGCAGTTATATGGTGTAGTTGTTGTTGTGTAATTCACTATTCAGATACCCATCTCCTGAGCCATGAGTAAAATATCATGTTTCCGGCACCAGAAGAACTCTGGTCATTTCTGTACTCTTCCTGTTTTTGCGGAGAAGTACATTTTGTCCTAAGCACATTTCTTTCCTTGTCTCCTAGTCTAGTGTTACCTCGTGTCGCCTGTCGCTAGATCAGTACATACAGGATCATCATGCTTGGTGTGATTACCCGACAGTCTTTGATCCAGGAGGGACCAGATTAGATTGGGAAAGGAAAAGAAGAACAAGGCGATAAAGGGGAGGAATTTACATTTTTGTTGTGGGTAGAAACAGGAGAGAATAGATAGGTACTCTCTTGTCTGTTGTTGGTAGAAATAGAAGGAAATAGGGAGGTACTTTCCTGTCTGCTGTTGGTAAAAATAGAAGAGGATATAGAGAGATTAGCTTGTTGTTGTTTTGGGAACAGGAATAAGGAGTAACTGGCTTTGTGTGTGTGTGGTTACAATAGAGTGGAATAAAGGGATATTGGTTTATATATTGGAAGAAATATAGGCAATTTAGAGTGGCTGGCCTGTCTTTGGTTGGTAGAAAAAGAAATAAATAGAGAAACTCTGGCTTGTCTTGGTAGAAATAAAAAGGAATAGGGATGTAACGGTTTGTCTGTTGTGAGCTGATATACACAGGAATGTGAAAGGACTGGCTTGTGTCTTGTTGGTAGAAATAGAAGGGTATATGGAGGGACTGATTTGTGTGTTGTAGACAGAAATAGAAGGGGATAGGAAGGGACTAGGTTGAGAGTTGTGGGTATAGAAGAAGGGAATAGAGAGGAATTGTCTTGTGTTTTGTGGGTAGAAATAGAAGGGAGTAGCGAGGGATTGGCTTGTGTGGTGTAAGTTGAAATAGAAGGGAATAGAGAGTGACTGGCTCGTGTGTTGTGATTAGAAATAAAAGGGAATAGGAAAGAGATTGAGTTATGTTTTGTGGGTAGAAATAGAAGCGAATAGGGGAGGGGGGGAATTGGCATGTGTGTTGTGTGTAGAAATAGAAAGGGATAGGGAGGGATTGTCTTATGTGTTGTGAGTAGAAATAGAAGGTAATAGGGAGTAACTTACTTGTGTGTTGTGGGTAGAAATAGAAGGTAATAGGAGGATGATCTTGTTTTTTTTAGGTAAAAATCGAAGGAAAAAGGAAGTGATTGGCCTATGTGTTGTGAGTGGAAATAGAAGGGGGAAAAAGAGGAATTTCATTTTTTTTGTTTTTTTGTTGTTGTTGTTGGTAGAAATAGAAGTGAATAGGGGAATAGGGAGTGATTGGCCTGTGTGTTGTGAGTAATAAATACAAGGAAAAAGGGAGGGATTACCGTATGTGTTGTGGCTTTAAATAGAAGGGAATAGGGAGGGATTGGCTTCGTGTTGTGAATAGAATTATGGCATTGCGCATTCGGTACCAGTCAGTTCATATGCATTTCTCTGCTTCTCCATTCATAATCCAGCCCTGGCGTTCTTTGGCTTCTTGTGATGTTACTGTTTAATTTAATATCCAGTAGTATGCCATAGCTAACTAAACAGTCGGCGCGGTCCTACTGCCAAATCGCCAGCAGCTTAAAAAGAATCAGATGTTTCGGAATTACGAAGTGCTTTCGCTATATCTAAGCCAGAGACGCTGGCAACACTTTCTTTACTGCCTGTATTTACTGCTTTTGAAGCGGACAAGGGTGGTGATCCTGAAGGTTTAATAATGAGTGGATAGTGTTGTGGCCACAAACTGTGTGGATTACGAGTTCTCCCCCCCCCCCAACCCTCCCCTCCATATTCCCAGGTTAAGGCGCTGCAGGGTGTCCATGCACTTTCATCCAGCGGGCTGGACAAACGAGGACATCCTGGTTTGTTAGACTACAGAAACAAATAACCACGAGTGATGGAGTCTTTTCTGCCCAGACGTCCGTATATTATTTATGGTTTTAACCGTGCTAACTAACCCATGTAGGTCATAAGATAAAGTCAACTGGGCACAGTAAGGGATTGTTAGTGAACTCCAATATTCGCCTTTTTTTTTCTTTTAATTCGTCCTGTTTTTCTTTGACATTTTGGTTTTGATATTCGCCCGAAAAGTCAATATTCGTCCCTCCCCCGACTAGGAAAAGTAAGATAACGGGCCTGTTTCAATAGCTAAAATTAAGGAATAGCTGTCTACACGGGTGGAAAAATTCAAGATTTCATCGAGAAATGGCACCGAAACATTGCCATATTTAATATGTGTATCAAATAAAAACAGAAGGGATGATACCAGGAAGGAGGTGAAGGGGCCGACCAGTACAAAGACGGGCACCGGATATAAGTGACTCCTTGAGTATGAAAGTGCATGAGGCGGGAGAGATGGCGTGAGACCGAGTTTCTTTCAGGCAGACGTTGATGAGAGCGAAGGACCCGCTGCATGTTGATGCTGATGATCAGTTCATTTTGCTGACAATGTGTTTGGACACTTTAGAAGCATTAAAAAAAAAAAAAAAACAGAACAGAACAAACAACAGTGAAAAACTTCTATTTTTAAAAAACAAACGAGTGCTTGTAAGTCGCCTAGGCAATGGTAATGAATGATCAGCACAGGAATCACCAGAAATGACACTACCTGATGTTGTAATTCAAGGTGACTCAACTTCCTAATAATATTTTGTTTTTTTATTGTATTGTGTGCTTACGTAGGCATCCAATGTATTTACTTCATCAGGGCCAGTAACTCTCAGTCATTACAATGTTGAAATAGTAAATACTGCAGCTGATATGTCAAAAAAACGTATTCACCATAATTTAAGAGATATATTTTGAGTGAAATTGTGTGTGTGTGTGTGCTTTTGTGTGTGTGTGTGTGTGTGTGTGTGTGTGTGTGTGTGTGTGGGGTGTGTGCTTTTGTGTGTGTGTTTGCGTGTGTTTGTCTGTGCATATGTATGTGTTAAAGAATACATTAAATAAAGTCGGGCCAGATAGCAGATGAAATTATTTACAGTGGGAAAAAAAACTCATTTGATATTCGTCCTGTTTAATTCTCGCCCCCCCCCCCCCACCCCCTTTTTTTCCCACCTTTCCAGGAACAGATTAAATATGAATTATGAATATTGTAGTTCCACTGTATAAGGAAAAGCATGTAGGGGTGGGGGAAAGGAGGAGGGTCACTGAGATTAGGGGAGAAAAAGAGAAGAAAATTTAAAACAAATGGCACCTCCGCAATCCACTTTTTACTGGGGAAAACAGAGTAGTTACAGTAAAAAGAAAATTATGGGAAGTTGTTTTTGCTAATGTTTCTCCTGGTGTCTCCCTCAGACTATGTTAGCGTGGCCTGTATATACCCAATGCTTCAGCAGCTGTGAGCTTCTAACTACAGGTAAAGAATCCATTTAGGGGACAAGAAAAAGAAAAGGTAAATGAACAGGTAAATAAGAGAGAGAGAGAGAGACAGAGAGAGAGAGAGAAAGAAAGAGAGAGAGAGAGAGAGAGAGAGAGAGAGAGAGAGAGAGAGAGAGAGAGAGAGAGAGTGGTATTAACATTAGTTTTTCATTTCTTCATTTATTATTAGTTGTTTAGTCCACCTGTTTATGTATTTCATATTCCGTTATAGCTATTGTAAAGTTCTTTGTGTTTTCCGTTATAGCTATTGTAAAGTTGTATGTGTTTTCCGTTATAGCTATTGTAAAGTTGTATGTGTTTTCCGTTATAGCTATTGAAAAGTTGTATGTTTTTTCAGTTAAAGTTATTATAACGTTGTATGTGTTTTCCGTTATAGCTATTGTAAAGTTGAACGTTTTTTCCGTTATAGCTATTGTTAAGTTGTATGTTTTTTCGGTTATAGTTATTGTAACGTTGTATGTGTTTTCCGTTATAGCTATTGTAAAGTTGTATGTGTTTTCGGTTATAGTTATTGTAACGTTGTATGTGTTTTCCGTTATAGCTATTGTAACGTTGTATGTGTTTTCCGTTATAGCTATTGTAAAGTTGCATGTGTTTTCTGTTATAGTTATTGTAAAGTTGTATGTGTTTTCCGTTATAGCTATTGTAAAGTTGTATGTGTTTTCTGTTATAGCTATTGTAACGTTGTATGTGTTTTCCCTTATAGCTATTGTAACGTTGTATGTGTTTTCTGTTATAGCTATTGTAAAGTTGTATGTGTTTTCTGTTATAGCTATTGTAAAGTTGTATGTGTTTTCTGTTATAGCTATTGTAAAGTTGTATGTGTTTTCTGTTATAGCTATTGTAAAGTTGTATGTGTTTTCCGTTATAGCTATTGTAAAGTTGTATGTGTTTTCTGTTATAGCTATTGTAAAGTTGTATGTGTTTTCTGTTATAGCTATTGTAAAGTTGTATGTGTTTTCTGTTATAGCTATTGTAAAGTTGTATGTGTTTTCTGTTATAGCTATTGTAAAGTTGTATGTGTTTTCCGTTATAGCTATTGTAAAGTTGTATGTGTTTTCTGTTATAGCTATTGTAAAGTTGTATGTGTTTTCCGTTATAGCTATTGTAAAGTTGTATGTGTTTTCTGTTATAGCTATTGTAACGTTGTATGTGTTTTCGGTTATAGTTATTGTAACGTTGTATGTGTTTTCCGTTATAGCTATTGTAACGTTGTATGTGTTTTCCGTTATAGCTATTGTAAAGTTGTATGTGTTTTCCGTTATAGTTATTGTAAAGTTGTATGTTTTTTCCCTTATAGCTATTGTAAAGTTGTATGTGTTTTCTGTTATAGCTATTGTAACGTTGTATGTGTTTTCCGTTATAGCTATTGTAACGTTGTATGTGTTTTCTGTTATAGCTATTGTAAAGTTGTATGTGTTTTCTGTTATAGCTATTGTAACGTTGTATGTGTTTTCCGTTATAGCTATTGTAACATTGTATGTGTTTTCTGTTATAGCTATAGTTAAGTTGTATGTGTTTTCTGTTATAGCTATTGTAAAGTTGTATGTGTTTTCTGTTATAGCTATTGTAAAGTTGTATGTGTTTTCTGTTATAGCTATTGTAAAGTTGTATGTGTTTTCCGTTATAGCTATTGTAAAGTTGTATGTGTTTTCTGTTATAGCTATTGTAAAGTTGTATGTGTTTTCTATTATAGCTATTGTAAAGTTGTATGTGTTTTCTGTTATAGCTATTGTAAAGTTGTATGTGTTTTCTATTATAGCTATTGTAAAGTTGTATGTGTTTTCCGTTATAGCTATTGTAAAAGTTGTATGTGTTTTCTGTTATAGGCTATTTGTAAAGTTGTATGTGTTTTCTTGTTTATAGCTATTGTAAAGTTGTATGTGTTTTCTGTTATAGCTATTGTAAAGTTGTATGTGTTTTCTGTTATAGCTATTGTAAAGTTGTATGTGTTTTCCGTTATAGCTTTTGTAAAGTTGTATGTGTTTTCCGTTATAGCTATTGTAAAGTTGTATGTGTTTTCCGTTATAGCTATTGTAACGTTGTATGTGTTTTCCGTTATAGCTGTTGTAACGTTGTATGTGTTTTCCGTTATAGCTGTTGTAACGTTGTATGTGTTTTCCGTTATAGCTATTGTAACGTTGTATGTGTTTTCCGTTATAGCTATTGTAACGTTGTATGTGTTTTCCGTTATAGCTATTGTAACGTTGTATGTGTTTCCTCATATCTACTTCTCTGTGCGAGTGATTCTCAACCATTCAGTTTATTACATACACAGTCCGATGGTGGTCTCTGTGGTGAAGTGGTCGAGCCATTTGCCTCGCGCTCTAAAAAACGTGGGTTCGTTTTACGGCGGCGTCGTTCACTTTACGAGCGGAATTTTTACTGAGATTCCTGGGAGTCGTCGCCGGGGCTTCGGAGTTCGTGTTATGTTCTATGCATTCATCAGGCGGCTAGCCCTTCTGTGGAAAGAGACCGGTTGATATGGGATCACATCTAGTGCAATAAAGTCGATTCTCTCGACTTTAACCCTTAACAGTCCGACAATTAAACAGTTGGACTGATTTTGTGATGGCGAAAACGGAACCGCTACAGAAACACACACCACACATCTATGCTCCGACAAAACTGCAATACTGCCCGGACATATGACAGGTAACCAGTGATTTTGATTAGCTAGTGACAGTTGTAGAATAGCTCCAGCCTCAGGTAGCGTTTTACAAAATAAAGAATGTTTTATGCAATCATCCTTTGTCAACTGAGACGAGAAATATAATTCTTAAAAGCTATATAAATCATATCTTGATATTCTGAAGTGAATCATGGACAGTTGGTAGATTATTGAACAAGTATTTAGAAGCTGCGGAGCTGCGGCTTTATAGACATGCGGTGGTGTTTAAAACGCGAGAATGCGGTTCCCAAACTGTGCGCTGCTGTGCCCCGGGGAGCCGCGACCTCTTCACAGGGGCACTTCAAAAATTTCAAAGATACACGAGTTTTATTTGTTTTGATTTCTTACATACGAATAGTCATACTTTTACTTAGGTTAGGGCGCCGTAAATTTTTTTAAAATTATTATTTTTGAAAAAAAAGGCGCCGCGACCTAGGAAAGTTTGGAAAACACTGATGTAGATGATTGTAGACACCGCTGGACCGGGGCGTGCAATTTCTGCTGGCAATGTGACACTCATTGTCACAATCAGTGAACGGAGAGGCAAAGACCAGTGTCTGACTGCGAGGATAATGGCAGATGAATACCATCTTCAAACATAATAACAAACATGACCATAATTAAATCAGTATCATTATTTTTTTGATAGACTGTGTACTGAAGAAATACCAGACAAAATCTGACGTACAGAGACGCGGGCGTGGCGATACAATGCTGTTTAACCGACTCATTTTATGATTAGTATAGAGAAGATGCTTAGACGGAGCCGATATCATCAACGCTGTACGGACTAGACTGGCGGGTAATGAAGAATCACTGGCACTAACGTGGTTACATGACCTCGGAGGGACGCCTGATTAGTTAGACTCATTTGACGGTTTTCAGCCTGCGATCTTTAGCGCATTATGGACGCGTGGTAAAACTGGATGGGGTTATAATTTTCTTTACTCTGCATTTATTTAGTAATTAATTATTTTTTTTTTTGGGGGGGGGGGGGGGGGGGGGGGAATTGTTTTTTTACAGATTGTCCAGTATTAGTATTATTTATTATAAGTATTATTTATCTGCAGCTGTCATTCTGTAACATTTTTGTCCGACTGCATTTGTATTAAAAGTGTGTGTTTAAAAATATATTTAAAATGGTTTCTGTGGTCCTTGTTTACATAAGAGTTAATAAGGACGAGTAAACATTTGTAGAGTACTTTCCGGATATGTCGGGCCGAAAGGTGCTTATATCGCGGCCTAGCTGTAAACCACAAAACTGCTTGTTAACCGCCATTTTCAGGGAGCACGCAGGAGGAGACAATCTTCATGAAATAAACCCGAATCTAAGTATTATAAACTGTATTCTATTTATTCTGTGTCGCCTTATCAACATACTTGGTAATATAAATAGCGAGTGAGTGACTTTTAACCCCACAGAGACCACAGAACTTGCGATCAACACCGGCTTACACAAAGTGCCTCTATTCGTATGAGAATCACTCGGGTAAAGGTCTCAACGATCCCGTTCAATGGTTAGGTTATGTTAGGGCCCCGGACTACATCTGAGGTGGGGCCTTAAACAAAAAACACAAAATTTGCGTCCTGTAATGGGGTGAGGATTATAACCGATAGAGAGGGGGATACGAGAGAGCTGATATAATGAATGATTGAACAAAAGATGTTAAAACAAACAGAGCAAATCTGCACCAGCGCAACCTCTCGTTTCGAACCAGTTCGACAGAAATGAGACACCACCAGACAGGCTCATAAACGGGAAACTTGGCTCAGAAATGGAAATACTAAGGCTAATCTTAGAGGGGGCTTAGTGAGAAGAGCACAGCACCCGAAAGAAGGAACAGAGTTCGACAAGCAGGCAGGTGGACCAGAATATCGCAGACATTTTAAGCATGAAAATATATTAACCATGAACTATCATTAAAATAAACAAACTAAAGTTTTCAGGTCAAAAGAGGTGTCGGTAAACAGGATCACTATACAGGTAGCCAAAGAAGAATAGTAAATCAACACAGTAAAAGTAAAGAAACCTTTCCACGCTTTCAGGCGTATTGGGTATATAGAGTAAGACCTATTCTTATAGACCAAACGGCACTTGGTGGGTAATTATGACAGCATCATGCCGGCGGCCTTTACTTCCCAGGACTGTACCTGGTACCCACTCAAGACTGGGTCGACCTAGGAGCCAAGTTTATTTTTGAAAACAAAAGTCTGGCCCTGAACCAACACCGAACTAATGTTAATTAGTCTTCACACGCTGAATGATCCACTGAAGATGGGATCCGAATTGCAGTGAGGGTAATCTGTCGTTTAACTACCCAAACAAACGACAAGAGGGCGGTTGGGGGGTGGGGGGAGGGCCTGCTACCTGTGGTGCTCTGCAAAGCTTTGTGAATGTGACAGTGGCGATAATGATAATAATAAAGGTAGTGTTGGCAGAGATAATGATACTTACAATTATGATAGTGCTGATAATTATCATTTTGTAAATAACGATACTAAACATGATGACAGTGACACTGACGATAATGATGAGAAGGATGTATGATGATGATTACCACGACGATGACGTGGGTCACAATGACTTGAAATATTTTGAATCGAGGAAATAACCTTCTTCCGTCATACTACTGCATTTTATCCAACTTTTGTTTAAAATCTATAATCAGATAATTAAATAATATATATATATATCTCACACAAACACACACACACACACACACACACACACACACACACACTCTCTCTCTCCGCCTTCCCCATCCCTACGCCCCCACCCCCGATCATAGCCTGGGCCAACGAACTACAAAAAATAATAATCCCCTAACATTACATGCGGTAATGAACCCGGCAACATTCGCTCACAGAACAGATGGGAGATCCAGAGTGACATGTCTGTTTGGCTTACAGCATTCTAGAAATTTTGTTCATTAACGGTGTTAGTGTTTTTTTTTTTTTTTAAATCATTATAAAATTAAAAGAAAAATATATTTAAAAAAAAAAAAAAAAAAAAAAAAAAACAGGATATCCCTGATTAGTGAAGAGAACAGAGCGGCGACAAGAGATACCGGTAGTGAATTCATTTCACTACAAGTGGTAATCGCAGTGCAAAATACCAACAACAATAATAAATAATTCAGGGGGCTGCGTGGTCTCCAGGCATGGTGTTCGTCTTGAGTGCTAAAGGTTCCGGGTTCAATCCCCGGTAAGGGCTGGGATTTTTTCACGTGCACTTCTAGTAATTTCACCTGGTCTCTGGGTAGTGAGATCAGACGCCCGTGTGCATTGCTGCGCACATGCAAAATTCCTTGGCAGTTGGAAATCGAAAATGGTAGCCTAACGGCACTGCCCGGGCAAAATGTGGAGTTAAAAATCTATCTAAAGTATTTCAGGATCCTCGCCAATGCTACACAGCCGGTGCACTGTGCTGAGCTTTTTCGGACTCAGACTTGAGTTAAAAGAAGAACGGAACACTAGCCGTGTGCCATGATGTTCATCCGTTGTTTAAACCTCAAACCTCAGTAACAATTCAACAGTCATGACTCATGTGAATAGCAGAAAAGATCACCCTTATCCATCTTTGAGAATCTTTGAGAATCTGAGAAGCTTTGAGAATCTGTCGACATTGAAAACAATGACGATTCATTATTACAACAAAACTTAAACCTCAACCAATGATTGGTTATGCGGGATTCACAACAACAAGCCAGTACCGCCAGGATATTGGCAAACAAAAAGACATGGACCTGAGTTTTCTGTGGTAAAACAGGCGGTTACATTCCAAATCAGTCGATTTTGTAATTAATTTAGAAGGAATTCATTTATTTGCTTAATTTTACTCAATTGTTATTGTAGCATGCACCTGACGGGAATCAGATACATTTTCCTGGCAATAATTGTTGTTATAATTGTAACGATGTGGATGTTGAGACAGTAACTATGATGTGTTGGTGCTGTTGACCATGACTATGATGATTTTGATGAGGATGTTTACGATAACTTTAAATAATGCAGATTTAAAACACAGTGATCATTCTGTCACACTGCCAGTGTTGATCCGGCGTAAGAATGAAGATCTAGAATCAAATTATTAAATAGGATTCCCCCACCCCTCATCCCCCCACCCCATGTCCCTGTCTCAAACTGGAAACTAGAGAGATTAATTACCCCCAGACATTAACAGCGGTAATAAAACCGGGGATGATGTGCATTCACAGGACAGATAGAGAATACAGCGTTACATATATATCCTTTGCTGACACGATAAGGGTGTTTGAAGTAAAACTCCCTTTCCACGCCTTTAGGAGTATATGGCATATAGGGCTAGACCTATATTTTATAGACCAACGGCACAAGATGGGTGATGTGGTCAGCATCACGCCGGCAGCCTCTACTTCCCGGAACTGCACCCGGTCCCCACTCAAGTTGGGTCGACCTGGGAGCCAAGGTCATTTTTGAAGTCCGGCTCCGCCAGGGAGCGAACCCACGACCTTCCGATCCGCGGTGAGCGTCTAGTCGCTCTGCCACGGCGACTCCCTCGGGGTGTTTTACTAAGAAGTTTATGTTGCTCTTTTTCCTCCGCTTTTCTTCGAAATCATCCCAAAAGAAAACGTGCATGTCCCTAATATTAATTAATGTGTGGATGACTGTATTTGTGCATATCCCTCCTTCCTGAAAAGTTCATGCAATTTTCTTAATTATACGCGCATTTTCAAGTATTTAAATTGAGTGCTTGCCTTGTCGGTTCGGTCATGTGGAAAGATCATTAGGGAGAGCTGTTCAGCGTATTAATTATATTTCTTTAACGTGGCTCTCTGTAGCAACTGATATCGAGCCTTCTTGTGTGTTGGCCAGAACCTTCTCATTTTTTCTTTTAAATTTCTTCTTCTACCTTTGCTATACAAATTGTGGCGGTAACGCTGTGCTGTGGTTTACAGCCAGACTGTTCTATCGGCGCATTTTCGTTCAACATATCCTATTTCAGCAAATCATTAACCTTTTCCAACATGCATGTTAAAAGGCAGTGAGTCAAATTTCGTTCTCCTCCAAAATGTAGGGACGGAACCCGCACAGGAAGTTGCTCGAATGCACGAGGTTCTGTCCACGGCCTACTCTATATACTCTACACGCCCTGGAGCCTGGAGCCTGGAGCTGGTCGAGGTTCTGTCCATCGTCTACTCTATATACTCTACACGGCCTGGAGCTGGTCGAGGTTCTGTCCATCGTCTACTCTATATACTCTACACGGCCTGGAGCTGGTCGAGGTTCTGTCCACGGCCTACTCTATATACTCTACACGGCCTGGAGCTGGTCGTGGTTCTGTCCACGGCCTACTCTATATACTCTACACGCCCGGAACTGGTCGAGGTTCTGTCCACGGTCTACTCTATATACTCTACACGCCCTGGAGCCTGGAGCTGGTCGAGGTTCTGTCCACGGTCTACTCTATATGCTCTACACGGCCTGGTGCTGGTCGTGGTTCTGTCCACGGCCTACTCTATATACTCTATACGGCCTGGAGCTGGTCGAGGTTCTGTCCACGGCCTACTCTATATACTCTACACGGCCTGGAGTTGGTCGTGGTTCTGTCTACGGCCTACTCTATATACTCTACACGGCCTGGAGCCTGGAGCTGGACGAGGTTCTGTCCATCGTCTACTCTACATACTCTACACGGCCTGGAGCTGGTCGTGGTTCTGTCCACGGCCTACTCTATATACTCTACACGGGCTACAGCCTGAAGCCTGGAGCTGGACGACATTCTGTCCACGGCCTACACTATATACTCTACACGCACTGGAACCTGGAGCTGGTCGAGGTTCTGTTCACGGCATACTCTATATACTCTACACGCACTGGAGCCTGGAGCTGGTCGAGGTTCTGTCCACGGCCTACTCTATATACTCTACACGGCCTGGAGCCTGGAGCTGGTCGAGGTTCTGTCCACGATCTACTCTATATACTCTACCCGCCCTGGAGCCTGGAGCTGGTCGTGGTTCTGTCCATCGTCTACTCTATATACTCTACACGGTCTGGAGCTGGACGAGGTTCTGTCCATCGTCTACTCTATATACTCTACACGGTCTGGAGCTGGTCGTGGTTCTGTCCATCGTCTACTCTTTATACTCTACCCGCCCTGGAGCCTGGAGCTGGTCGAGGTTCTGTCCATGGTCTACTCTATATACTCTACACGGCCTGGAGCTGGTCGAGGTTCTGTCCACGGCCTACTCTATATACTCTACACGGCCCGGAGCCTGGAGCTGGTCGAGGTTCTGTCCACGGCCTACTCTATATACTCTACACGCCTTGGAGCCTGAAGCTGGTCGTGGTTCTGTCCATCGTCTACTCTATATACTCTACACGGTCTGGAGCTGGTCGTGGTTCTGTCCATCGTCTACTCTATATACTCTACACGGTCTGGTGCTGGTCGAGGTTCTGTCCACGGCCTACTCTATATACTCTACACAGTCTGGAGCTGGTCGTGGTCCTGTCCATCGTCTACTCTATATACTCTACACGGCCTGGAGCTGGTCGAGGTTCTGTCCATCGTCTACTCTATATACTCTACACGGTCTGGAGCTGGTCGTGGTTCTGTCCATCGTCTACTCTATATACTCTACACGGCCTGGAGCTGGTCGTGGTTCTGTCCATCGTCTACTCTATATACTCTACACGGTCTGGAGCTGGTCGTGGTTCTGTCCATGGTCTACTCTATATACTCTACACGGTCTGGAGCTGGTCGTGGTTCTGTCCATCGTCTACTCTATATACTCTACACCGCCTTGAGCTGGTCGTGGTTCTGTCTACGGATTACTCTATATACTCTACACGGCCTGGAGCCTGGAGCTGGTCGAGGTTCTGTCCACGGCCTACTCTATATACTCTACACGGCATAGAGCTGGTCGTGGTTCTGTCCATGGTCTACTCTATATACTCTACACGGCCTGGAGCTGGTCGAGGTTCTGTCCACGGCCAACTCTATATACTCTACACGGTCTGGAGCCTGGAGCTGGTCGAGGTTCTGTCCATGGTCTACTCTATATACTCTACACGGCCTGGAGCTGGTCGAGGTTCTGTCCACGGTCTACTCTATATACTCTACACGGCCTGGAGCTGGTCGAGGTTCTTTCCACGGTCTACTCTATATACACTACACGCCCTGGAGCCTGGAGCTGGTCGAGGTTCTGTCCATGGTCTACTCTATATACTCTACACGCCCGGAACTGGTCGAGGTTCTGTCCACGGTCTACTCTATATACTCTACACGGCCTGGAGCTGGTCGAGGTTCTGTCCATGGTCTCCTCTATATACTCTACACGGCCTGGAGCTGGTCGAGGTTCTTTCCACGGTCTACTCTATATACACTACACGCCCTGGAGCCTGGAGCTGGTCGAGGTTCTGTCCATGGTCTACTCTATATACTCTACACGGTCTGGAGCTAGTCGAGGTTCTGTCCATGGTCTACTCTATATACTCTACACGGTCTGGAGCTAGTCGTGGTTCTGTCCACGGCCTACTCTATATACTCTACACGGCCTGGAGGTGGTCGTGGTTCTGTCCACGGTCTACTCTATATACTCTACACGGTCTGGAGCTAGTCGTGGTTCTGTCCATGGTCTACTCTATATACTCTACACGGCCTGGAGCTGGTCGAGGTTCTGTCCATGGTCTACTCTATATACTCTACACTGCCTGGAGCTGGTCGAGGTTCTGTCCATGGTCTACTCTATATACTCTACACGGCCTGGAGCTGGTCGAGGTTCTGTCCATGGTCTACTCTATATACTCTACACGGCCTGGAGCTGGTCGAGGTTCTGTCCATGGTCTACTCTATATACTCTACACTGCCTGGAGCTGGTCGAGGTTCTGTCCACGGTCTACTCTATATACTCTACACGGCCTGGACCTGGTCGTGGTTCTGTCCACGGCCTACTCTATATACTCTACACGGCCTGGAGCCTGGAGCTGGTCCAGGTTCTGTCCACGGCCTACTCTATATACTCTACACGGCCTGGAGCTGGTCGTGGTTCTGTCTACGGCCTACTCTACATACTCTACCCGGCCTGGAGCCTGGAGCTGGTCCAGGTTCTGTCCATGGTCTACTCTATATACTCTACACGGCCTGGAGCTGGACGAGGTTCTGTCCACGGTCTACTCTACATACTCTACCCGGCCTGGAGCCTGGAGCTGGTCGTGGTTCTGTCCATGGTCTACTCTATATACTCTACACGGCCTGGAGCTGGACGAGGTTCTGTCCACGGTCTACTCTATATACTCTACACGGCCCGGAGCTGGTCGAGGTTCTGTCCACGGCCTACTCTATATACTCTACACGGCCTGGAGCTGGTCGTGGTTCTGTCCACGGCCTACTCTATATACTCTACACGGCCTGGAGCTGGACGAGGTTCTGTCCACGGCCTACTCTATATACTCTACACGGCCTGGAGCCTAGAGCTGGTCGAGGTTCTGTTCACGGCCTACTCTATATACTCTACACGGCCTGGAGCCTGGAGCTGGACGAGGTTCTGTCCACGGTCTACTCTATATACTCTACTCGGCCTGGAGCCTGGAGCTGGACGAGGTTCTGTCCACGGCCTACTCTATATACTCTACACGGCCTGGAGCTGGTCGTGGTTCTGTCCACGGTCTACTCTATATACTCTACACGGCCTGGAGCTGGTCGAGGTTCTGTCCACGGCCTACTCTATATACTCTACACGGCCTGGAGCCTGGAGCTGGTCGAGGTTCTGTCCACGGTCTACTCTATATACTCTACACGGCCTGGAGCTGGTCGTGGTTCTGTCCACGGCCTACTCTATATACTCTACACGGCCTTGAGCCTGGAGCTGGACGAGGTTCTGTCCATGGTCTACTCTATATACTCTACGCGGCCTGGAGCTGGTCGAGGTTCTGTCCACGGCCTACTCTATATACTCTACACGCCCTGGAGCCTGGAGATGGTCGAGGTTCTGTCCACGGCCTACTCTATATACTCTACACGCCCTGGAGCCTGGTTCTGGTCGAGGTTCTGTCCACGGCCTACTCTATATACTCTACACGGCCTGGAGCCTGGAGCTGGTCGAGGTTCTGTCCACGGCCTACTCTAATACTCTACGCGCCCTGGAGCCTGGTTCTGGTCGAGGTTCTGTCCATGGTCTACTCTATATACTCTACACGGCCTGGAGCTGGTCGTGGTTCTGTCCTATCTTTTTGTAATTTCTTGACTTTTAATATCATCTCTTCTGAATACTCCGGCAAATAACGGCTAAAAGGGTTTTCTTGGACCTCTCCACGGGTGATCCTCTTTCGCATGGTGGTACTTTGTGTCACCGTTTGTTTATCGCTTGTGTGATGTCTTGGTGGAGTACAACTATCTACATACCTCCGGCAACTATTCTAAATTTTTAAAACATCGTATCTCTGTCAAGACCTTGCGCTTATCACAACGAGTTTTTGTTAACTGTTTGATCATGTCTAACCATTTCTAGCGACCCAAAGCGATGTTTCATTCTTTGACACCCGTTCACAACATATAACAAATGTAAACCAATGTTTCACATGATCTGTATCGGCAGAGGACCGCAGGTTTCTCCAGGCTAGTTTAGACGTTATGGTGTCCGAGGTATAACTTCTTTAAAGATGGGATATATCCTGTAAGTCTGTCACTCCGAGAGAGAGAGAGAGAGAGAGAGAGAGAGAGAGAGAGAGAGAGAGAGAGAGAGAGAGAGAGAGAGAAGGAGACCCCTGCAGTCTCAGGGTGTGATCAGACCTTAAGGTAGCAAACCTAGAGCGAAAAAACACAGACACACATGGAGGGTAATGCAACCTAACAATCATTAGCATAAGTGGAGTAGATATGCTAAAATAGTCACTTTCCTGCCAAGTCAGATCCGGTATCAGTCCCTAGAAACGACAAGAACTGTTTTCATAAGAACGCCTCTAGATTTAACATAGTCTAATACAAATTAATACCTAATATTCTGGGAATTATGTGGCAAAGAAAGGCGATATAGAACTGACCACACCGTCTGGTGTGTGATGACTGGCACCTTTCCGACTTTTAAGGTCTAATATTGTACTATGAAGAGGAGCCGAAAACACAGCGCGTGTATAACGAGTGTTACAAGCAAGACGCGCCTCTATGTTTCAGGGCGCAAAGTCTAGGCAGTCTTACAGAGACCATGTGTTCCTCCTTAATCATGATCTATGTCTCAGCATGCTTTGTTTACTTCGAAGGAAAAGTAACACCAAAACGTTTAGAACAAAAGCTGCAGAAGCTGCAGTTTGGCGCGCTTCATATTCCAATAGCTTTATCTGCATCAATTTCATCCTGTCCTGTGTAGACCTTCGAGTGTATTTGATGGGATCCAACCTCTTCGGTCTCTCCTATCGACTTTCGTGTTAGGTTTTGACTTAATCGCCCTCGTTTCTTTAGTCCATTTGCCCTCAAATTTCAGTGCTCCTTTTGGTGATTCTCTGTAAGCCTCTCTCCATGATTTGCCTAATCTTTGCCTTAGAGCCTTTGGTGCAATCGGTTGTCCGGACATTATTCTTATTCGTTTGCCTTGGATATGTGTGTGTATGTGTGTGTGTGTGTGTGAATGTATGTGTGTGCGCGTGCGCGCGCGCTTCCACAATGCAGCGCTGCAGTTTTTACAAGCTCAAACAATGTCTGATGATCTTGCAGTCCGAATACGTCACTGCGGATAGAGACAAGAATAGTTGCTAACCGCGCAAAACTAGTCTTCACCTGAAAGATTCCACTTTCGTTCCAAAAGTGTCTTATGTTACAGATTCTCTTAGGCATACGATCTCTCACCGTTTCTCTCTCTCTCTCTCTCTCTCTCTCTCTCTCTCTCTCTCTCTCTCTCTCTCTCTCTCTCTCTCTCTCTCTCTCTCTCTCTCTCTCTCACACACACACACACACACACATACTTCCGGTCAAAATGGACGTTAGGCAGCGGCACTGTTCGAAACAGAGGCAAATTTTTTTGCTTCTGCCGGACGGTGGCCGATGCATTTTTGTTCCATTTGTAGACTGGATATAGTTTCGTCGCCCAGCTTCTGAGTTGAATGCATGGCGTGACCCTGTGAGCTGCGGATTGCATTTTTAATGTTTTTTCGACTGTGACCAACGTGTTTGTGTGAATTGTAGATTCAGAAAATGGCGCGATGCCTGTCGTGCAGTGTTGTGGTGCCCGTATGTGATTAAAATTTATCGCGTGGGCAACTGCTGATCTGTTGGCGACTTCTGCTACCATCAATGATAAACTGCAATTCTAATACTATGATAAACATTCTGTGTGTTTTTCGTTGGCACAGGAGCGGAGCAAAGATGGAGTGACCCGTTTGCTATGAAGCTGAAACTAAGACTACCAAACTACCAGACCAGACACACACATACACATATAGAGACAAAGTGTTATATGTGGAAAAGGGTGGGGCTTTCACAGAAAAGGAGAGGTGCGGGGGTGGGGCGGCGAGGAGGTGAAGATTTAATGGCACCTCAAAAAAATATGTTCACTATGATATAAAGCAATGATATCTTCATCTTTTAGTGTTCACCGGCTTTAAACTGCGGCGAAAGGTTCCCGTTGTTTGTCCGTCCGCTTTAGGACTTTAGTCTTGTCCCGCAACCTAAATTGTGCGTACACGTCCCTTTTACAGATCAGGCTTACATGCGTGCAGACAGTTGGTTCATTGTCTGTCATGCAGAATTCGCTGCGACTTCGGAGGCCGTGGTTACTATTATTTTCTCCTAACCAAAAATGATGTCCCTTGAACCAACACGGAAAAGGGGGGGCGGGGGGGGGGGGCAATGATGTAAAATGTCACTAATGATCACATCTTTGATGAAATAATGAATTCAAAGCATTTTGTCTAATGGGTAGGTGCCTCTAATACAGTAAGTACAGTAGAAGACAATAATCCACGCCCGCAAGAGTATCGGGCATATAGGGCTAGACCCATATTTTATAGACGAAACGGCACACGGTGGGTAATGTGGTCAGTATCACGTCGGTCGCCTTTACGTCCCAGGACCATACCTGGTACCAGTTCAAGGCTGTGTCGACCTGAGAACAAAGGTCATTTTTTGAAAAAGTCTGGCTCCGCCAGGAACCGAACCCACGACCTTCCGATCCGCAGGTGAGCGCCAGGGAGGCTCAAATGAATACAGTATCAGGATCTTAGAGTTCACCGGCTTTAAACTTCGGCTGAAAGCTTTGGTTGTTCGTCCACTTCTGGACTATGTGCTTGTTCCAGAACTTAAGTTGTGAATGCAAAAAACTTTCTTGGGTGTTTGGTAGGGCGAGTGGACAGCGGGGGGTGGCAAAGGTGGGGGGGGGGGGGCTATTGGGGCGGGCTTGGGGTTCTCACCGAATGTAAATTTGCTTAGATGCAAAATAATAATGTGCCGAATAGCAAACACGACATTTTGAAATAATGTGAAATGTGTAAACACGTACTTAAAAAACAAACGTGCGTACATGGTTAGAGGAAAGGGGGAGATGGAGGCTTAAGGTGTGTTTGTCCCGAGTTCCGGCTCCTTTGTGGACTAATGTTTACGAATTAATGTTCTTAGAGATTTAAAGAAAGTTCTGACATCAAATTGTTTCGAATTGTGTTTCTATGTTGATCTAAAAAGAAAAATCAAAGTTTAAGATTAGGGGTTACAAGTTATATTATTGGCAGAAAGAAGATTACCTCTGTTTATAGACAAGCTGTTGCATGTTACTTTACTGGTAGAAAGAAGTTGACCTCGTTTTATAGACAATCTGTTACATGATACTTTACTGGTAGAAAGAAGTTGACCTCGTTTTATAGACAATCTGTTACATGATACTTTACTGGCAGAAAGAAGTTTGCCTCTGTTTATAGACAAGGTGTTACATGTTACTTTACTTCCACAAACATATTTTATCTTTGTTCATAGACAAGATGTTACATGTTACTTTACTTCCACAAACATATTTTATCTTTGTTTATAGACAAGCTGTTACATGTTACTTTATTGGCAGAAAGAAGTTTACCTTCATTTATAGACTAGCTGTTACATGTTACTTTACTGACAGAAAGAAGTTTACCTCTGTTTATAGACCAGCTGTATTATGACGAAAGAAAGTAACGGTTGAAAAATAGACTAGTGGTCATGTGTTATTAAGATGAACGAAAGCAATGTTTTGAATTTTTTTAGCCTAGCAGTTATGTGTTATCGCTCACAAGTTTATAGACTAGCAGTCGCATGTTACTATGATTAAAGAGCGTAATATAGCAAAGTTTATACATTACTTGTTATCTTGACAAAATGCGAACAGATTGGTCATGGAATATAGTCATTCAAAATTAAAAGAAATGTTTTGAAACAGATAGCAAAACTGGTGAAAGTTGTGTGCCTAACATGCCTAATTTATGTGAAAAGAAAGTCTTCAGAGTTCTTATGTTATCGAGACAAGGAGCTCTGATAGATTATTTTCATGTCCGGAGACAGTCTATGAAACAGACGACTAGTTCAAACAAACTCACTTTGAAAGGATCTATTTAAGTTGGAAAACGGGTAACAGCGTAATGTCAATGCAAGGAAACGTAACTGTCTATTCTAGAAATCTCCTTGAGAAAAGGAAGCAAATCTTTGAAGAACCAATCTTCCATCCTGCTCTCTTTCAAGACATTATCCCTACAACCACTGCAGTTTACCTTCAAGTACTCAGAATAGGACATCAAAAGAAGCGTCTGGGCTCTTGAAGAATCCGAATCAGTCACCCCCTTCAGACAAGGGAGTTTTGAGTTTCTGATGTCAGGAATGTTTTATTTTCACACTCTTTCTGTTTACACTAATCATACATTTTTTGTTGGTAATGTCAGGGATCTCTTGTTTTTTTTTTTTTCTATCTGTTTGTTCACCCTATTTTACGATGACTGACTTATTTAACTATATATACCAGCTGTACTTTTTGTTTCAACGCTTTCTGTTTACAATATTTAAACCATTGTTATTTAACTGTTTATGCATGAATTGCTATCATCATAGTCATCGCTGTTAGGCCTAGGCTGGCGACTGGCCAATTCACATAATCACCCCAGTCTGGAATCAGGCCTTCCACAGGTCATGTGGTCATACCATCCACGTATGAGACTCTTTGTCTTCGTCTTGCTCGTCCCCCATCATATATGCTAGCTTGTAGTTTTCTAAATTGTAGATTCGAAATGAGATTGAAATTCTAATTTGTCTCAATGTTGCATGTATTTCTTGGAGGAATGTCTCAATTTTTAATGTTTTATATATATATATATATATATATACATTATGCATATTTAATATAAAAGCCCCATATTGCATACGGCTCAACCTCAAATGGGTACCAGATACAGTCCTTGGAAGTAAATGCGGCCAGCGCGGGCGTGATGTTAATCACGACACACACTGAGTGCTGTTCGGTCTAAAAAAAATATAGGTCTAGCCCTATATGCCCAATAGCCCTTAAGATGTGGAAAATGGTCCTTTACTTTACTTTACTTTAAAGTGCACTCAACACAAGTATACTCTTTACTTTATATTTATAGTACAAACGACATAAGTATATTCTTTACTTTACTTTATATTTATAGTACAAACGACACAAGTATATTCTTTACTTTACTTATATTTATAGTACAAACGACATACGTATATTATTTACTTTACTTTACTTTATATTTATAGTACAAACTACACAAGTATACTCTTTACCTTACTTTACATTTATAGTACAAACGACACAAGTATACTCTTTACTTTATATTTATAGTACAAACGACACAAGTATATTCTTTACTTTACTTTATATTTATAGTACAAACTACACAAGTATATTCTTTACCTTACTTTACATTTATAGTACAAACTACACAAGTATACTCTTTACCTTACTTTACATTTATAGTACAAACTACACAAGTATACTCTTTACCTTACTTTACATTTATAGTACAAACTACACAAGTATATTCTTTACTTTACTTTATATTTATAGTACAAACGACACAAGTATATTCTTTACTTTACTTTATATTTATAGTACAAACTACACAAGTATATTCTTTACCTTACTTTACATTTATAGTACAAACTACACAAGTATACTCTTTACCTTACTTTACATTTATAGTACAAACTACACAAGTATACTCTTTACCTTAATTTACATTTATAGTACAAACTACACAAGTATATTCTTTACTTTACTTTATATTTATAGTACAAACGACACAAGTATATTCTTTACTTTACTTTATATTTATAGTACAAACTACACAAGTATATTCTTTACCTTACTTTACATTTATAGTACAAACTACACAAGTATACTCTTTACCTTACTTTACATTTATAGTACAAACTACACAAGTATACTCTTTACCTTACTTTACATTTATAGTACAAACTACACAAGTATATTCTTTACTTTACTTTATATTTATAGTACAAACGACACAAGTATATTCTTTACTTTACTTTATATTTATAGTACAAACTACACAAGTATACTCTTTACCTTACTTTACATTTATAGTACAAACGACACAAGTATATTCTTTACTTTACTTTATATTTATAGTACAAACTACACAAGTATACTCTTTACCTTACTTTACATTTATAGTACAAACGACACAAGTATATTCTTTACTTTACTTTATAGTGCGGTCGACACAGTTATATTCTTTTCTTTACTTTAAAGTACGATTGACACAAATATATTCTTTACTTTATAGTACAATCGATACAAGTACACTTAACACAAATAGGCAATAGGTAATTTCGGTATGAACGTCACGAGAATAGAAATATATATGACATCAAATATAGATGACAAGGTACGTGAACATATATGAAATCAGATATAGTTGGCAAGGTACGTGAACATATATGACATCAGATATAGTTGACAATGTGCGTGAACATTTATGACACCAAATATAGTTGACAAAGTACGTGAACATATATGACATCAGATATAGTTGACAAAGTACGTGAACATATAGGACATCAGATATAGTTGACAAGATACGTGAACATATATGACATCAAATATAGTTGAAAAGGTACGTGAACATATATGACATCAAATATAGTTGACAAGGTACGTGAAGATAAATGACATGAGACATAGTTGACAAGGTACGTGAACATATATGACATCAAATATAGTTGACAATATACGGGAACATAAATGACATGAGACATTGTTGACAAGGTACGTGAACATATATGACATCAAATATAGTTGACAAGGTACGTGAACATTTATGACATCAAATATAGTTGACAAGGTAAGTGAACATATATGACATCAAATATAGTTGAAAAGGTACGTGAACATATATGACATCAAATATAGTTGACAAGGTAAGTGAACATATATGACATCAAATATAGTTGACAAGATAGGGGAACATATATGACATCAAATATAGTTGACAAGGTAAGTGGACATATATGACATCAAATATAGTTGAAAAGGTAAGTGAACATATATAACATTAAGTATAGTTGACAAGGTACGTGAACATATATGATATCAAATATAGCTGACAAGATACGGAAACATTTATGACATCAAATATAGCTGACACGATACGTGAACATATATGACATCAAATATAGTTGACAAGATACGGGAACATATACGACATCAAATATAGTTGACAATGTAAGTGAACATATATGACATAAAATATAGCTGACAAGATACGTGAACATATATGACATAAAATATAGTTGACAAAATACGTGAATATATATGACATCAAATATAGTTGACAAGATAAGGGAACATATCTGACATCAAATATAGTTAACAAGGTACGTGAACATATATGACATAAGAGGTAGTTGAGAAGGTACGTGAACATAAATGAGATCAGATATAGTTAACAAGGTACGTGAACATATGTGACATTAAATATAGTTGAAAAGGTACGTGAACATATATGGCATCAGACATAGTTGACAGTGCAGCCAGTGTAATCATCACTGTGTCTGCAACATTGTGAATTTAGATCGATGTTCGTATATTTTCTGCTTACTTTCAATCACTATGGAGAGATTCAGTGGCGTAGTGTTAGACGCTCGCTGTCGGATCGAAGGTTTTCGGTCGAATATACGTTGTGACATACATTTGCAACTTACACAGATTACTAGGTCAAATTAGCCGAAAGGTTTCGCTAGTAAATCCTTTGATTCATATACAGTAGTACATTGCTTACGAACCGCTTTACATATACACTTTTTTTTTTCATAACACAATGTTGTCTCTAAATGCAAATCTAGATTCGAGATACGAACTGTGATGCGCGTGTTGTAACTGTAGCAACGTCGCATTAATCTACATCACAGCCAGTGGTATATGCGGCGTATACTGCATGTACATATTTGCTTGTTTATATATCTGTTTCGGTATTTGTGTAATCAAACAAAACAACTAGATTACATTGTTATGGACAAATTAAAATATTATTTATTTGTTGCGTTCCATATCAAATATGAGGGTAAAGAAATTTAGCAAAGAAGAAAAGATGAAAATCATTATAGAAATTGAGAAAGAGCTTGTGCAAAAATATGAGAAAGGAATCGGGCACACCGATTTGAGCAAGCAGCATGATTTGTCCCAGTCCGGGACACAAGCCGATGGAGGACAGACTAACTTTGTTCTTTGTGCCATTACCAATGGTGATCTGAACATAATGCCTTCTGCTGGTTTTTCACTATGAAAATCCTAGTCTTTAAACAACAGAAAGTAAACAGACACAGACTCCACTTTATGTAAAAGTAACAGCAGAACTAGGGCAACGAGGCTGTTCTTTAGAGAAAGGATTAAATAATATTCGTTAGATGTAACGGGAAAAGGTAGGTAGCTGTACCCCAACAGGACATTACCCAAGCGATTAACAACCGGTGACACAAAGTGCCCCCATGCGGCTGAGGATCAACCGTGGAGAGGTCCCAGAAACCTCTTTTAGCCGTTATGGCCATATTTATGGCTAGGCCATATTTATGGGCTGGCTCTATTCAGGGGCCCCGGCAAAAGCCAGGGTGGGGCTTCAAAATAACAAAAAATTGTATCCCAAGAGGGGACGACTAGGTATAAATGTAATGGGATAATGGTTTCAAGATACAAACGTTTTGAGATACCGGCCATACAAAGTAGACGCAAACAATAGATTGCACAATTTATTGTTTGCCATGTTAAGCTTACCTTGGTATGTGGGTACAGCTGATCGGGGCCTGGAGAAACGGGTTGCAAAGCAAATTCCAGTTTGGGTGGAAAAAAGCGATGAAAAGTTAAAATTAAAATGAGAACACTAGCGGTATTGAACATCACTCCGCAATACCATGAGATCTTTTAAAATCTCCACACCCTTTAACCAAGGACTGCGCACTACAAATCTTTCACACATGATCCAATGACAGACGGCTTAGATTTCTTGAAGCTGCCACTATTCGTTACCTGCTTCCTGAATTTTGTAAACAAAAAGACATGATTCTGACATTTCGGCTGAACTGGTAAATCAGACATTTGCGTTTGACTATTGTTGAATTTGTACTTCAGTTATAAAGATTCATTTTTATGGCCTTATTTATCTAATCGTTACTATAGTATGCACATGATGAGATACAGCGAAATATGGCAGGCGATAAAATATGCAATCTGTTGTCTGTGTCTTTTCTGTTCACATTTACAAAGGGAAATTGTATTGAAATTACTCATTTTCAGGAGCGAATTAAGATCATTAGTCAAAGTACCACTGTATGTTGATGATACCCCATACGAGCCAGCGTTGTTAATAAAACACAATAATTCTAGTAAAATGTCCGTGGATAGTTCTTCTTCTTCTTCTTCTTCTTCTTCTTCTTCTTCTTCTTCTTCTTCTTCTTCTTCTTCTTCTTCTTCTTCTTCTTCTTCTTCTTCTTCTTCTTCTTCTTCTTCTTCTTCTTCTTCCTCTTCTTCTTCTTCTCTTCAACCTTGTACCTCCTCGAAGTGTCAGGGGGAGATGTAACATTCGTTGATGAGCTCTGTCATGAGCACTATTAAGATTGATGTTAATTTCTGTAAGGCTGTTCTTATTGTCATCACTTCCTGTTTTCCGAGGTCTTCCACTCGCTCTACACTCGTCCTAACGTTTAGAGTGGCTTGTTGTGACAGATAGCAGCAGGGCATTCTTGTCATTTATTGTTCTTTGATGACCTGTAAAACTGGCTTTATTCCTAGCATTCGTCTGATTTCGTAATTGTGTATTCTGTCTTTTCTTTGAAACTTCTGCAGCTCTTTTAAGGCATTTTATCTCTGTTGTCACAATTTTACGTTCATTGGAGGATGTAAGTGTCCACGTTTGGCACTGAAGGTATAGTGTGTGCCAAAAAGTAGTTCCGATTGGATTCACTTTAGTACTCCAGGGTATCTTCTTGTTTGTCAACAGGGGAGACAGTTGCTCCATTACTTGGCGCTTCTTTGAATCGTTCCCCAAAATGGCGGCTTTAATATGATGGCGTTCAAAAAGGAGCTAAATTGGCCAATTTCTGGCCATAAAATATCCAAAAATATCCGAATGCGGGGTCAGTTCTATTAAAAATATATGTGCCGGCTCCGAAAAACGAAACAAATGGTCGGTATTTATCGTCTGCTACTAGTACCGTGTCCAATGTTGATAGTGATTGTCAAGTAATCCTAGTTTTGCCGCGATTTGTCCCTTGGCAGACAGTCCGTATTTTATATATAAGGGAACACCGTTGTTCGGATAATTTTGGATATTTTATGGCCAGAATGTGGCATGCCGCCATTTTGGGGAATGGATCAAAGGAGTGCCCATTACTTGATTAGATTTAGCACATCTCGAGCGAATGGATAGTATACATTGGAAAGTTTAAGAAAAGTTCTTTTCTCAGTATATGTCATCAAGCAGACAAATTAATGTACACAACTAAAAATGCCGAAAGAATTGAGAGAAGAGAAAGATACAAAATATCAAATTTTGTGTTCACGCGCAAAACGGACATGATCAGTGATTCTAATGGTGTTGCTGGATTGATTAAACTTGATAAAAACCATTTTTGAGAGACTCGTTGGAGTCTGTGTGTGATAGCGAACAGTCGCCGCCTACACTAATTTACAAGCTACGTGACTATGATAACGGTCCAGTTAAACAAACACAGAGGTCTATTTCTGGCTGGTATCAACAAATGACCTGACTGCTGGACCGTGGGCGCGATCACATCTCACCGGAGCCCACACCTTTCATTAATTAAATAGCTTTCGCGGCGGTCTGCGAGTGTCTGCTCTCTCCCGAGGCACCACGTATCACTTCACCTGAGTGGCCAGATTGCGGGAGATAACAAACACTGCAATACTCACTCTCGCCGGAGTTGCATAATGATAGTTGATCATTGTAGGATACTGAGGGAGATTCTATCACAGGATCTCTATAGGGATGTTATATTTCGATCACGATGACAATATGTATGTGAGTGTAAGTATGGGTGTGTATGAGTATATGTATGTATCAATGAACGTGTACGTGGTTGTATTTGTATGTGTGCATGTAAGTGCGTGTATGTATGTATGTATGTTATGTATGGTATGTATGGTATGTATGGTATGTATGGTATGTATGTATGTATGTATGTATGTATGTATGTATGTATGGTATGTATGAACGTGTACGTGGTTGTATTTGTATGTGTGCATGTAAGTATTATGTACTTGCGTCTATTTGTAATTGACTATGTGTGTACATGTGTGCGAAATTGCGTAACCGCATTTGCCATTCTGTATGTGTGTATATGTGTGTGTAGCGCGGTGTGTATGTAAATCTAGCTTGGTCTATACGTGTACAATATGTATGTATGTATGTACGTATGTATGTATGCATGTATGTATGTATGTATGTGTGTGTGTGGGTGTGGGTGTGGGTGTGTGGGTGGGTGGGTGCGTGTGTGCGTGGGAGCGTGGGTGCGTGCGTGCGTGTATGTATGTATGTTATGTATGTTATGTATGTTATGTATGTTATGTATGTTATGTATGTTATGTATGTTATGTATGTTATGTATGTTATGTATGTTATGTATGTTATGTATGGTATGTATGTTATGTATGGTATGTATGGTATGTATGGTATGTATGGTATGTATGGTATGTATGTTATGTATGTTATGTATGTTATGTATGTTATGTATGGTATGTATGGTATGTATGGTATGTATGGTATGTATGGTATGTATGGTATGTATGGTATGTATGGTATGTATGGTATGTATGGTATGTATGGTATGTATGGTATGTATGGTATGTATGGTATGTATGGTATGTATGGTATGTATGGTATGTATGTATGTATGTATGTATGTATGT